>JAHDVF020000762.1:0-579711 GCA_022606425.2 Lepidostoma basale
GATGTTTCATCTCGCCAGTCGCCATAACGACCAGCAAATGTGTTTCTCTAATTTACGAGCGGAAAACTTGCCTACAAAAGGAGAAAACATCTCTTATTTGGGACAGGTGACTTGCCAAATCGGTTTCCACAAACCAAGAATTGAAAAAAGGGACAGAATTTATTATTCAGGAATACCGTGTAACACTTACATATAATGTTGTTTGGTCATCGGATTTCACTCACGCGATAACAATATTATTAATGTTCCTTTGATCCTCCGAACAAACATCCGTCAAATATTTATTGTTTCTTGAACAATGGTGTAAAACTCCATGTTTATAAATAAATACGATTGAAATCGTCAGTTTTCTAGGTGTTTTATCATATTCTATGTTAATGGTATGTTTCGTATTGCTAAGGCATTTGATAATGGCTGACTAATTTGTTTTTTTTTTTGACAGGAGCAAAACCGATTGTCCTGATAAAACCAGAAAACGTTGCTTAAAAACAATGTTCACATGTGTTAATTATTCATCAAATAATTTTCAATATAACTTAACCAACTACATTTTACTACTGTTAAGTTTAAGTATATTAATAATTTTGTCAGAGATTTTACCATATATCTCATTTAATGGATTCAATTAACGTATTCATAATATGAAAATTGAAGATGATGGTCAGGGACAAGAGCCAGCGGAGGACTGTTGCGTAGGAGGCCAAGTCCCACACCGGAATATAACGCCTACATTTTGAATTGAGCATAGTTCATTTCTGTCTGTTTTTTTAATTCTAAGCTTCCTTTGTTGCAACGCGTTGCTGACATAAGTGGAAGCTCTTTTATAAAACCAGTAGAATGTATAGTATTTTTTCTCATTATTTTCACTGAAAATCTATTAATTTTAGAAAATAACTATTATCTAATTTCGAAGGTGGGGCAATTTTTAATGAATAAACAAAAACAAAACGATGATTTAAATTTAAAACAGAATACATGCATTTATTGTTTCTTGAGCAATGATATAAAATACCATATAAAATAATTAATGAAAATGAAAATGTCTGTTTTCATTTGCTATTTTCGCCTTGCCAAGTCAAAAAGTTGATATCCTTAGAAAGGTTTGATAGGTTTAATCAACGTGAAGCATGTCATTCCTGTAAAATGTAATATAATAAAACTACTGGAACACAGACGTTTTAATAAATATTATATATTATTAAAATGTCATGTTTCGACTTGCTAAAGAATTACGAAACGTTTATTTCCACTAAAATTAAAAAAAAGCTTCTCGAAAACACTTTTCATTCATTATAATTGTGGATAATGCACTTTAAACTTTACAACTTCTCTGTGGTAGAACGATAAAATCTCAAATGCTGATATTAGGAAGGAATGTAGAGCGAAAGAAGGTATTATGAACAAAATTATGAAAGGATCGCTGCGTTGGTTCGGACATATGGAGTGCATAAGTGAAGAAATAATGGTTAAAAAAGTATACGTTAACGATGTAAATGGAGTACGGAGTCGAGGTAAGCCGAGGAAAATATGGCATGACCAAATTAATCAAATTTTAAAGGTGGGTCATGTCAGAAGCCGGAAGAATCGACGTGCGTGTATGACTCGCTGTATGAATGTGGAAGCTAGAAAGGTATATCAGGATAGAGTAGTGTTGCGGTCCATTCTCTCTGCCTGTTGTCGTCCACTGCTGGATATAGGTGTCCCCATACTTCTCCACGTATTCCTGTCTTGTGCCAGCAATTCTTCTGCAATTAAATTCTTCGAATGTTATCAGACCATTATGTAGGGGGTCTCCCCCACAAATTGTTTTACAAAACATATAAACGGGTAAGGTTTAAAATTTGCTTTGATAGAGTCTCCTAGTATATAATTATAATGAATGGAGTTGGTTTCGTGTTTATGTATGTATATTTATTTTATAATTATATAGTATATATCATAATACTGTTTGCTTAATATCTTGTTATAGGGCCATACCTGGTTACATAATAAGTAACAAACTATCCCACATTATTTTGAATCAAAATGTAATTCTAAACAATCCTGAGGTATTCCGTAATAGAGATAATACCCATTAACATATTTGAACTAAAACAAACCCCCGAAATGATGAACTCCTTGACCATGTGAGATAATTAAAACTCATCCGAAGGTACTACGGCGCCCGGAGTAAAGTTTCCCGGGACGTAATGTAAATGGCTCAACTCATGTGCGATCATTTTGAAACTCTAAGCCCACAATCAATGTTCGCTTAAAGTACCGTTTGAAGTTATTTCTGCCCCCGTTTAAGTTTCCAAATACACTCTTTAGGGGTCAGTTTCTCTACTCTTATCCCGCCTTTTTTATGTATTTTTTATTGAATAAAATATAACAATTATGTACACAGCTAACTTACCTTATTTTTTAGTTGTAAATACATAGTTGAGTGCACGTAAAATATGAAATATATATTTGACTTTTTATATATTTTATTGATTGAAACACATTCATATATACAACTAACAAGCTAATTTTTAGTTGTAAATACGAGTACATAGGTTAGTGTACATTATATTTCACTCAATATTTCTTCTATTTTTTAAATTAAAGGTCTCATATTTAAATCATGTGCTAAGGGAAGAAAAATACCACCTCCTTCGACTGATATTAATGGGTAAAGTAGAGGGACGTCGGGGAGTTAGAATAAGGCAGCTGTCCTGGCTGCCGAACATCAAATAGTGGACAGGAATAAAAGGAGTTCAGAATCATGTTCCAAGTGGCGCAGGATAGAGAAGCCTTTGTTACAGTGATCGTCAACGTTGGGGGGACCTGACACGGTACCGAAAGAAGAAGATTTATTCTTTATTCTCCTTTTTTAAATTTTTTTATTAAAAATTAACACTGTTATGTAAACAGTTAATTTGCCTTCTTTTTATTCGTAAATACATAGTTGAGTAAACATAAAAATATTTTTTTTTTTTAGCCTTCATTTTGGGTTGTAGATTCACATTACAATAAATAGAATTGCACTTATTTTAATTGTACATTTTAAAAGATTGGGTCACATCCGAAACATATTTATGAAAAGAAAAATAAATTTTTCTTCTTCTTAGTTTAGGTCGTATTACCTGCTTATGACGGTGAGTTTTCCTGGGATGATAATGTCAGGCATCTTTCCATCTCTTCGGCGGGCTTTCTGGTAATCTCTTGCTGTTGGTGTTTCACTTTTGATAATTTTGCAATTCATGTATCCTCCTTGCGGTCCACGTGATCCTTCTAAAAGCGTCTTCTGCTTCTTCCCCATCTCACCATGTCCCCAAAGCTGATCATTTCTGATCCAATCTCCCTGCTTGCGATGGAGCGTAGGGTTTGCCTTTCTGCTACCCTGAGAAATTTCTTAGTCACATTGGTAACAGCACTGACTTCTCACCCATACGTCATGATGGGGCGGACGCACGCCTTAAGTATTGTTAAAATACAAAGTGTAATTCTATTTCATATTCAGACGTAAAAAATATTTTTTATTAATTCAATAGTTCATTTTTTCACAAATATGCTACTGATGATCAACGTTATTCTTAAGTGTAAACATCTGTTAGATTATTACTTATTTATTTAAAATATATTTACTTTTATTTACAAACACCATGTTTTCTTTTTCTGTTGATTAAGATATAAGAATTTGTAATTGAAAAACAACACTATTTATTTTTCACTTTAATTTATTAAATATCATTATAAAATTATAATAAAAATATCAAAACACGACAATGTTTCAGAGGTAACCTCCATCTTCATGTGTAAGTATATAACTGTTCAGTTGAAATTATCGTACAATAGAATTCCACATTGTTAACGCCTTATCTTTCAATAAGACAGAACATAAATACCGTATTGAACCTATTTATTGATCGATACTAAAAGAAATCTTTCTTGTGTTCATTTTATTGTGACCTGTTTCATAACCATCTTAATACATGCGACACGTTCTATTGACATTTAATGATATAATTACAGATGTACTTCTTATTAATAATTCAATATTTTATCTCTATAGCCCTTTGTACAGGGGGATGTAAAAACTGGTTTACCAGAATATAATATCTTGAGCCTTAGGAATATATAACTGTGGCCGCAAGACCCACTACCAGTTATTAAATCTTCAATATCCGGACGAGAAGTTCTCACAGATAGCAAGTTTTGTTAGCCAAGCCACTCGCATGCTCACATTTCAATTCGGACCAAATATTGGCGCTTTTATCGTGATTAAAATCGATACTCGCATGGGATGCATTACAAGAGTTTTTCAAGTATAAAAATACTACGAATACCTTCTGACTGAAGTTTGTAAAGTACTCTCGATATTAAGTAACCAAAACCAAACAGAAGAGAGATAGGAACTAAGCTCTTCCAAAATTAAAACCTAAAAATATTGTATATGGAATGCATTCGTCATCGAGTAATTTAATACATAGAGTCTGTCGATGCCAGCGAACCTAGCAAAACCGGTCGCTGTCGAAATAAATACAAAAGTGGAAGTAATAAAAAAATATCGTTTTATTTAATTATTATTTAATTCATACTATCAAAATGATTTATTTAATTAATAAAATATATTAGTACGTATAACAAATAGCCCAGGTTAATTTTTAAATTTGAATTATTATACAACAACAACAACAACAAACCATCACGCCGTTTCCCCGCAGGGGTAGGCAGAGAGAATGGACCGCCACACAACTCTATCCTGGCAAACCTCTCTAGCTTCCTCCACATTCATACAACGAGTCATACACGCACGTCGATTCCTCCGACTTCTAACATGACCAACCTTTAAAATTTGATTAATTTGGTCATGCCATGTTTTCCTCGGTCTGCCTCGACTTCGTACCCCATTTACATCATTAACGTATGCTTTCTTAACCATTGTTTCTCCATCCATGCGTTCCATATGTCCGAACCAACGCAGCGATCCTTTCATAATTTTGTTCATTATACCTTCTTCCGCTCTACATTCCTTTCTTATATCCGCATTTGAGATTCTGTCGTATATCGTTCTACCACACATACGTCTTAGGGACCTCATCTCTACCGCATTTATTCTACTCTCATCCTTCTTTTGCCAGTTTCATGCTTCGCTTCCATACATTAAGGTTGGGACCAGAACTCCATTGTGAACGGCCGTTTTCGCTTTCATTGATAAATTCTTGTTTCCAATAACTATTTTTTAAGCTCCATTCACTTTGTTACCCGCACCAACCCTTCTTTCGACGTCACTATCCGTTCGGGCATCTGCTGTGAACATACTACCTAAATACACAAATTCCCTCACCTGTTCCAAGTTCTCTTCGTTCACACTTATATTAGAAACTGTCATTTGCTCTTCCCTTTCGAAAACCATCACCTTTGACTTTCCGACATTCATCATTAAATCATTTGACTTGCATACCTCATTCATTCTCGACACCAAGACTTTTAATTCGTCCGCACTATCCGCAACGAGAACGGCATCGTCCGCGTAAAGCAGACAGTTTACAGACAGATCACTCATCTTAGCACCAGCATTTATACCTTTAAGTTCTTTCATACACTTGTCCATATACAGATTGAACAACCATGGAGACATCACGCAGCCCTGCTTAACACCCTTCGTGATATCAAACCATGGCGTGATGTCTCCATTTACCCTAACACTGGCAGTGCTCCCTTCGTAGAGAGAAGCAACCGCCCGTATCAGTTTTGTGCTCACTCCGTATTTGGACAAGATTGACCACAGTTTATCTCTGTTCACTCGATCATAGGCTTTTTGCAAATCGACAAACGCACAGAAAAGCTTACGGTTTTTGGCCATAAACTTCTCCGCAAGCGTTCGAAGTGCAAAAATCTGATCCATACATCCTCTTCCGGTCATAAAAGCGCCTTGAACATCCCATACTCTTTCAGTCGTCGTCTTTTTTACTCTTTCTATTAAAATTCGGCCGTAGAGTTTACCAACGGCGCTTAACAGACTTATTGCCCGGTGATTTCCGCAGTCCATACGAGACCCCTTTCCCTTATATAGAGGCATGATAACAGCCCTCCTCCAGTCGAGCGGCGTATATCCTTCCTCTAAACACTGGTTAAAGAGTCTGTATAACCACGCTGCAACAACCGGCCCACCGTTTTAAATAAACTCCAAAGCGACACAATCATAACCAACAGCTTTTCCACCTTTCATACAGCTTACAGATTTTACTATTTCGTTCAAACTTATTTCTGTCATATCTCTTTCGCTATTCGTACAACTCACATTTGTAACGCTCCTTCTCATTGAACTCTCAGTCATTTCACTGCCATATACATCTTTAAAGTATTCCATCCATCTTCCTTGTATACTGTCAAAATCAGTAATCATTCTTCCCTCACAACTCAAAATTGCTTTCGCACAACCATTTTCGGGAGGATTCCGGGCCTTTTTGACTTCCTTCCAGAACATTTTTATGTTGCTCTGAAAGTGACTCGTCATCTTGAAACCGTCTTCCTCCTTCAGTTTATCCTTTTTCTCTCTCACTTTCAACTTGACATTCATCTTACAAACTTTGTATGCTTCTTTTGCTCTTTTATATTTCTCGCAATCTCTTTTATCCACAGATATCATATTTAACCATGCATCCTTCTTTTCTTTGACCAGAATTTTTACACAGTCATCCCACCAAGCATCTCCATTCCTTCTTCCTTGCACACATGTACCACATACCTCTTTCGCTGTTTCACATAGACTTTCTTTCAATTTGTTCCAGATCTCGTCTATACTTATAAATTCAGATTCTCGACCACTCAGCCTCTCATTCACTTTCGTCATATAACTCTCTTTTACGTCATCGATTTGGAGTTTTTCTATTTTAACTCTAGATGGGGCGGTCACTGTTTTGTTCTTCTTGGTGCGCCAACCTCGGAACAGGTTTATCTTTGTCACCACCAAAAAATGGTCAGTTCCGAGTTCGGCCCCTCTGAACACTCTGGTATCTACAGTGTCCGTCCGTAATCTAGAGTCAACGATGACGTAATCGATAGTCGTCCTTTCATTCCCTCTCTCCCATGTATACTGATGGATCCTCTTATGATCAAACATCGTGTTTGACACAAAGAGACTTCACTCCAGGCATACACCAAGCACTCTCCTTCCATTATCGTTCGTCCTACTATCACCATACTTACCGAGACATTCTTCATAACCAGTCCTTTGGATTCCTACCCATCCATTCAAATCTCCTGCTAAAATAATTCTTTCGTTCACGTTCTTACTCGCTGCTATCTCGTTTACACTATCCCAGAACTCATCTTTCACAGCTTCATCTTCGCTATTAACAGGAGCATACCCAATTATGAGTAATACTCTTGTCAATCCAATTTTGAAGCGGATCCACATCAGTCTAGGACTTATACATTCGTATCCTTTCATACATTCTACCATCCTTGGAGCTAGAATCGCTGCCACACCCTGACCTCCCCTTTGTTCTTGTGATACCCCTGACCATAAGATGAACTTATTATCATGCTCTCTAGATCCGCACTCTTTAACCATGCATTCAGTCACACACAAAATATCCAAACACTTGTTATTAAATTCATCGCACATCTCACTTAACTTCCCTTCCATACCTCCTCTAATATTCCAAGTACCAATGCGGCACTCCACTCTCCTCTGTTCGCCCCCGCGGAAAATGCAACGTGATGGGTGGCGGACCTCATCGCCGTCTCTAAGCATTTCCCACAACCACTAAAATCTACCTTAACATTAATTACATTTTACAATCCACATCAACTATCCTAAACAATATTAAACTAAATTAAACTATTACAATATATTACACTATTCATTATATAATATATTACAAAATTAACTTAATATCACTAAAATTTCAAAATAAAAATAGGATAACACATAAACCGGCGCAGCAAAGAGTTCTTAGTTGAGCCCGTATGGCATTTTGATGTATTGCAAGCAGGCAAAGCAGAGTTGTTGGATGACGGCTATCCGGATACAGACACTGTCTCACATGACACAATGTCACTAAGTCAAATATTTAAAAGAAAAAAAAATAGTCAAAAAAATCCATAAAAACAGGTAGGCACCCACGCGATCCTATTTGACAGGTTGAAAAGGGAGAAAACGGAAACAGCTGCTTTTTCTGTGGACTCTATAAAACCATAGAGGAAGATCGACACTTTCTGCAAGAGCGCATGCGCCTTAGGCGCCATTTTGTAGGAAGCTTGACATTTTCTGCAAGAGCGCATGCGCCTTCGGCGCCATTTTGTATTTTTGTGTTTATCAAATCTGTCAAAGATTTTTCTATCACGTTAGATTGTTAAAAAACGTGCAAAATTTTACAGGATAACACTACCAGCAGCGCAGCGGGCACTCATAAACACATTGCGATACAATTTCACCAAAAAAAACAGATATTTACGAAGGAATGATGATTTTGCGGGAGCGCATGCACCATAGGTGCCATTTATTATATAAAAATCTTAATGCGTTTTTATATTAGTCTTTCTTTGTTTAGTTTTTATTATATTTTTACTCCTGAAGATGGAGTTATCCTCCGAATCATGTCGTGTTTTTAATATATATATATTTTAATAATTAATGGATTAAACAAAGTTATTTTCAATTTCCTAAGTATATTAAAGGAATTTTAATTAAACAATATTTTTTACTATGTGACACGGCACTTTAATTTTAAATACAAATAAAATGAAAAATTACGCATCAACTCAAACATGTTTCGAGACACAGAAGCCCTTTATCAGTGTAATTAATTTATTGTTTCTTGAACACTGATATAAAATTGTAAAAACGGTTGAAGAGGTCTGTTTTCTAAAAGTTTATTATAATTTATGGGCCTTCTGCTTTGCTAAGCTTTTATTTTTTGCCTCACTATGGCATTCTCAAATATTTGATAATGCCTTTTTCTTCTTCTTATTCTTGTCCTGTCACACCTCCGTGGTGCATAGGGCCTCAAGGAACCTTCTCCACCCGATTCCACTCCAACATCATCCCAAGTGAGGCCTGCTGCTTTGACTACGTACTGCAGGGCTCTTCTACATGATAATGCCAAATGAAATATGTCATTTATATAAAATATTATGAAACTATTCAAACTATTGAAATTATTCAAATCATTCAAATTTGCTTCGAAACAAAATTTAAATACTTCGGACACATTTTCTAATATATACTTATGACAACTGCACTTGAATACATTTTTTTACTATCAATTACAAAGTTGTTGTAACCCTTACGAAGCTCCAGCGTGAACGAAACCGGTTGATTCGTTAAAACAATTGAATGAGCATTAAATTAAATATAAAAGTGTTTTCAAAAAGTTTCAACAACAAAAAATGTACAAAATTAATTTTAAAATATTTTTTTGGATAACATAATTCACCATTTTTATATAATACATATATCTGTATATAAAATACAAATGAGAATTTCAACAAGAAGCAATTTAAAACATTAATATTTAGTCTTCATAAAAATAGTAAAAATTTTTTTTTAAACAATTATTAAAATATAACACTGAAACACTTTACTGATTTATACTCGTATAACTTCATTTAGTATTCATTACCTATGTCAACAGTGTATTCACAAATTTAACTTATTCTAGTTAAAACTCCATTGTATTCTCGAGTTAATCCTTTAATTGCTTTCAACAATGTATTGAGCCACGTCAATTACCTAAATAATCGTATTCTGCACCTTTAACTTGTGTATATAAACAACAACGCATTTAATTTTTGCTACATTTGATAATGCCTAAGACAGGCGAAACGTGTCATTCACTAATTATATTTCACACATTGAATTGATAAACTTACTTACTTTTTGTTTAATTTTTAAAATATATAAATACTTGTAGACAAATACTGGATTTTACCCAACACTGGTCAAAGTTAAAAGCATATAAAAATTGTAGAGTTTTCTCCAGGCGTTGTCTAGTAATGTGTGATAATTGGGTTGATATCCATTCACTTTACATTAATAAAGATTTTCTGCTTAATGCTTACATCTATTCTCAACAGATAGCGCTAGTGTAGATTGAACTAATATGTGAAATGTTTCTCAACATGGTAACATTTATATACAACTCTCAAAAAATAATTGTCAGACGTAGTGTTCGTAAGAAGTGCGAAATGGGGAATGTTGTATAACATAAAGCGATCGTTTAACCCAACCAATGACAGGTCATAAGTCGTGTAAACGCCTAGATCACTATATTCTCTTTCCAAATAATTTACATCTTCGTCTCTATTGAGATACAATTAATTCTTAACTAACTTACTATTTGAGAAGAAAATTTACGTATGAATTCAATAAAACAAACTGTATTCCATGATAAGAAAACCTTAACGCCAAGAAATGCACCAGACTGGAAAATTCGTACTGATTGTGGAAGGCGGAATTAACCGAGAACCGAGCGGAGGCAGTCAGGTGGCTTTATGTAGCATTTTAAAATGCCAAAGGTATTGTGTGTATTTCATTTTATATGAGCTTTTGTGTTACACAGTCACCTAGCGATCGTTTTCCATTCAACGGGCACGGTGAATGCGATTTGTTTGGATTCTGCAAGCTGAAAATGGGAACTTATCTGGTCCAACAGAATTAAAAAAGAACCTCAGTCTATCATTGAACTACATAATATGAGCTAAATATTAAAACTAGATTCCAAATTGACACTTTTTAATTTTTCTTCTATATTCGCTATACTTTGTGTTGTAATTGTTTAATTTCTTTTTTTCTTTTTTATACACTTTGTTTATACAACACTTACATTTAAAAAAAAAATTACAAAGACATGTTTCGAACAACCAGTCCTTCAGTGATACATATTATAAAGATACATACAGATTTAAAATATTATAAAATTGTTATTATTAATCTATGTACGCACAGGTGTAAAGAGCTGAAAGGGTTGAATGTAGGTGCCAAAATAAGCGGAGTATCAGTAAGCTGTCTCTTGTATGCGGATGACGCTGTCCTACTTGCAGACAACGAGCATGAACTCAAAGTCCTGGTGAATAGTATATATGAGATATGCATTCGAAATGATCTGATGGTGAAAATTTGGAGCAAGTAGATGAGTTTGTGTATTTAGGTAGTATGTTTACAAGAGATGGGCGAGTGGAGAGGGATATTAAAATAATGGTTGGGGCAGGCAACATAGTGAATGGTTTACTGAAAGTTGTGATCGAGAACAAAAACCTATTATTATTCTTCTTCTCCTTATAGACCTTTGGTCTGTTCCTGAAATCAGGCTGGTTTCTCTTAGGAACTTGACTCCTAACTATCCATTTCTTCGGCGGTCTTCCGGGAGGACGGCAACCGGCAGGAATCTGATGCACCACAGCGTTCTGGTGGTAAAAACCTATCCAAAAAAGCTAAAATGGCAGTGCACGATGGTGTTCTTCTACGGACACTTATGTATGGAAGCGAAGCATGCAACTGGCAAAAGAAGGATGAAAGTATAATAAATGCATTAGAAATGAGATCTCTTAGATGAATGTGTGGATACTCTTTGTATGATAGAGTGTCGAATGAAAATATAAGAAGTGAATGCGGTGCGAATGATGGTGTTATGAACAAAATAATGAAAGGATCATTTAGATGGTTTGAACATATGAAAATAATGAATGAAGTAAGAATGGTAAAAAAGTATATGTTAACGATGTAAATGGAACTAGAAATAGAGGAAGATCGACGAAAACGTGGCACGATCAAATAAATAAAATATTGAATGTCGGCCATGTGAGGAGTCAAAGAAAGCGACGCGCGTGCTTGACACGATGTACGAATGTTGAGGAAACGAGAGAAATATATCAGGAAAGAAAAGTGTGGCAGTCCATTCTTTCTGCCTACCCCTTCGGGGAGACGGAGACGGCGTGATGGTTAGTTAGTTAATATTTAAAAGTGTTTACATTATCTGACAGATGTTATAAAGATTTACTTTGGAACGTTTATGCTTTTGTTATAAGCTTTTGCTTTTGCTTCAGGGTTTCAGTTATTTTCATTAACGGATTGCTCATTGAAGTGGCTTTTCAATGTTATTAATAGGTATATTAAAATATAGTCATCTTAAAATATTAGGTATCTAAAGGTATCTTATAGTATCTATTATTATCTAATAGGTATTAGTACCTATTAAGTATTAATAGATATCTTAATATATTATTGGGTTTCTAAAAATATTACTTCTCAACTGAGTTATTTCACATTTTCACAATTAGGTAAGTCTTACACGTGGAAAGAAAATAATGCTTAAGGTACAAATCGGAAATTACCTCGTTTATTTGTTTCGTAGTAAATATTATCGTGATATTTCATAATTCAAGAGAAATTAACAAAAAATAAATATTACAATACATACTAACAACGAACATAACAAAAAAAATGTAAATGATATTTACGCAACTTAACTACTTTATTCATCACCTTTTTTTATTGAAACCAACCGGTTTCGATTCCACCGGAGCTTCGTTAGGGGTGCACCAAAGAAACTAAATAAATGATCAGAGAATAACACTATATTGAAAAATATAAAATGGGGAGGGGAAAGGGATAAGTAACAGCAAGTATGTACGTGGTCAATAAGTGTGTTAGAACGATGAGTCATGAACATAAGGGAAATAATAATGGACACTTTCTTATTTCTAGTAGCACAGGGAAGATGGCAAAAATAGTCTTGTCATTGCGCCTACGAATTTTTTCAATAGACGTACAATTATAATACTCTATTCTCATGAGTAAAATACTCATTATGGGACCACACAACAATTTACATATTAAATAATAACAAACAAATATACAGCAATCGTAAACCATTTAGGATAAATCAAAACACCAACATAGAAACTAAAACATTTCCAAAAACTTTCAGGAAATATCAAAAAACAATTTTAGAACCTAAAGCATCTCACAAAATTTACATAATTGCGAAAACCATTCAGGAAATATCAAAACACGGACATAGAAGTTAAAGCATCTTACAAAATTACAAAATGTTATGCTTGTGAGAATAACAAACTAGTCAGCATGATCAAATCGAGGATTCAATTTTTTTTATTGATGAGGTTAACAAGCTTTGTCAATGGAGTAGAAATAATATGCTCCTGTCTTAAAAGTTTGCTAGTGTGATGATAGTTTATGAAACAATCTCTAAACAACAAACTTAAGAACCCGTCTATCTCGATAACTTCTTTTAAAACGAAAACACTATATTATTGTTGTTTTAATCCATTTCGACCGTACAGGGGGCAGGGAAGACACTAGTTTTTCAAACAAGAATTCTCAATCGAACTTCTAACTTGAGAGGAAAAGGACGAGTATCAATTATACAACGTATTGTGCAAGATTTTGTAAAGAAAAAATGACAATATCATTCGTGAACATACATTAATATTAAGTCTTTGCCCGCTACAACTGACTTTAGTCAGATTAATAGGACAATCGCACCAGAATCTCAAGTGAGTATTTATAGATCCTTTGATATTCAAGGAAGATACAGATGAAATCAATTATTGCTCTAATGATTTGTAAGAAAATACCATTTTAAAAATCAGATTCTATACAAAACGCGTCGACGAAGATCGTTCCGCATAGCGATGATATATAGAGTAACGTTTACTGAGCGGTCTAAATAATAAATTAGAATTAATTTACTGTTTCATGAACAATGATGTACAATAAAACTGAACAATGATGTACATTTGATAATGCCTTATAAAGGCATTATCAAATGTACATTTGATACTTAAATAAAATAAGATGACGTGTTCTGCCTTGAAAACTGTATCACAATAAATCTTCTATAAAACCGATGTTTTCATTCGTATCAACTAATGAATTTTTTTTTTATATTAATAAACATTTATTGTCAAGTTTAGAAAAACTTAAGTGAATTCCAAAATGACGAATATTTATGAATTGAAATACTGTTTTTTCCACCTTTGAGTTTATTTTTCTCGACATGTTTCGAGAATTATATAAACTCAATATGTAATATCGTTCTCCCGATGATGAAGGTGTAAGCCTTCGAAACATGTCGAGAAAAATATATAACATACTCAACAGTGGAAAAAACTGTGTTTTAATTCATAAAAATTTATTGGTAACCATATCCAATTGGTATAGTAAAAACATAATTTAATAAATTTTCGAGTACTTCTAATAACTGTTCAAATGTGTTATATGCGTATAGTAGCGTATAGCACACATGTAGCGTATAGCACACGTGAAGCGCCCTTCTTAGAAGTCTAGCAGCTAATCCTATTGGCGTACTGCATACAGTACATCCATCTGGTATGTTAATTCTATTACGAGGCATATCCAGATGTCAGCAGCATACTTCGCCCGACTACGTGCTGCACCGCAACCTCAGGTTCTCAGACCTCGTGTCGTGTGCTGTGTGGTGCACAAACTTTTTTAAATACATTTTTTTAGAATACTTCAATTAGTAAAACTAAATTGTATTGTTAATACTTCGATACCATGACGGAAACCGATGATCATTATTGATTATTTTGAAAACACATATACAGGGACAATAAAAAACCTGTTTATTTTACAGATACTAATATGAAATTAAAATCATACCCAGCACATAGCACAACAAAAAAATTCGATTATTAGCTATCCAAGTATGAAGTTTAATGGTATAACAAAAAAAAACTTTATTTATGATTTCTATAATATTCTTCTTTCCCCTGTACAAAAATGGAAATTTCTAGACGTCATCATTTTTCAGTCAGGCTTTTCTAACGTTATTTTTTTCCCAAAAGTTTGTTAATTATCTTACCTTTTAATGTGACAATAAAATAAATCGGTGCTTTAGAAGTAAAAAAAAATATTACAAATTTCATGGTTGAAGTTAAAATTTAAAAAAAAAATAATAATAAATTATTTAAAGTCTTTTTATACCGTATATTTAGTTGAAATCCACAAATGTTTGTGCCTTCGACTGGTTTCACAAATAAAATGGCAACTCGCTGCCATTTTATTCTGGAAGCTTTATTCTTTCTTTCTCTTTTTTCTGTCATCTTTTGGAGGAAAGCTGGTCGAAAACACAGATATAGTGGATTTTCACTAAATATACATTTTAAACAGAATTTTTAATTATTTCTTATTTTCGTGATTTATTAGTATATTTGTATGCCTCTATTGGCTACTATCTGATCTTAAATGATCACATGAAAATATTTATTTCATATAAACTTACTTTTGTACACGTATCAAATGTTTTAATTTGGTGTAACCTGTTTTTTTGTCTAGTATTGGACTATATTGATTTCATAAAATTTATTTGATTCGAGGACCAACACGTGAAAGATTCCTTCATTACTCATCTATATACGAAAATGATGAACTAGGAAGTACGAAATGTAATTGCAGGATCGAAGACAGGTGTTTTACGATGAAATGAATATAGGAATATACCTGTACCAATATATGGTTATTATGATATCTACCTATATGCAGATTATTTGAATCATTATCCTGAAATACATGAATGTGGATATTAAATCAAATACGTATGAAGTTAGTTACTTATAATTAAAAATATGTTTATTATTATATTATAATAATAAACCTTTTAAACAAAAATAATTCAATACTATTTTATTTAAATGAACAAACGTTTTTACTCTCTTAATTCTCGTAATGAGGCAAACTAGAACAAGTTCGTTTTTTTTACCTTCAGTTGGAGCGAAACCGGTTGGAAATAATTAAATAAAACACGAAAGCAGTGTTAATATTAAATATTAAAATGTTTTAATTTATTTTCAAAATGTCGCATTACAAATTGAATGTTTCAAACATAACCAAAACAGTCAATTGTTTTGGCGGAAACACCTTGATACTTCAATTTTTTAAACTGTTAAATTATAAAACTCTGTTAATGTATCACATTTTTTTTTTCACAACAGCTGTTTCGTCAAACTATGTTGACATCATCAGGTGTTACAATAACTCATTCATTTTATTTATTATAATAACTTATGTTGATAAATGATTGTAACACCTGATGATGTCAAAATAGGTTGACGAAACAGCTTTGGCGAAAAATAAACTAATGAAAAATAAAAATTGTGACATGTAAACAGAGTTTTATAATTTAACAATTAATCAACCAAAATATGTATATATCGTAACTGGGAAATTGAAAATAGCTTTGTTTAATCCACTAATTATTAAAAAAATATTTAAAAAACATGAAAGAAACATGTCGTGTTTTTTAATTTTTTTTTAATAATAAGTGGATTAAACAAAGTTATTTTCAATTTCCTAAGTACATTACTATGGAATTCCACATATATAATACATAAACTTAATGCCTTAGCGTTCAATAAGTTTATGTATATATTAATTCGAATAAAAATAAGGTTGCATAATAACAACAATAATACTTTTAAACGAATGAATATACCGTCAAACGATTGTCGCATTTTGAAATCTTATGATGTTGTAATTCTCATAAAAAAGTATTTCGAAAATATTGTAAACTTCACGTTTTTCTAGAGAAAATATATGTTAGTTTAAGACGCAAAATTTAATCTAGTATAATTTATGCTGTTTATTTTTTAATGAAATGTACAAATGATTGAACGTTTGTTTTAATTTGCTGACATTAAATAATTTCCTTTCAACAGACGATTTTGGTTGTTACATAATAAAAAAATAAAATTTCTTCCAAAACAAAACAAAATTAATCTCTTTGAAAGCGATTTACTCCTCGGCGTGACGTAAACTCATTTGACATAAAAGTTTAAAAATATGTAATTTCATTGTAATTTCCTCACTTATTTTCGGGAAATTCCTTTTTTAATCTGACAAATAACTCAATACCACTTGGCCATCAAGATAAGAAAATGGCATCTCCAAGATGTGACAGTCTGGAATCCGTAGAATTTTCCAATTTTATCCAATTACAGTCTACTCGCTTTCAACAATTTCCCTTAACTTGGAATGCGATTTAAAACTTTTGATATTATCTCTACGGGAAAAATGTCAAAGTTTTTACTTAGACACTCCGAGCACAATGTCGCTAATTAATTAAATTTTCGGCTCATGATCTCTGGCGGATTACCTAGAATTAGCTCCATTTTTTACGTCTTCGAAAGTGGTCATTATCGAATTAAAATATTACGAATTCTTCTGCGTGGATTAACGATATTATGAGAGAATTAATTGTTTCTATCGTGTTCAAACAATTACGGTATCTTTAATTTAAGAAAACTGTTCTTTTTAGATAAACTAAAGGCGCTAACACTATGGAATATCATTGTGACGAATTTTTAATGAATTTATTTTCAATAGTCCATTGTTTTGGCCGAAACACTATGATATTTTAACATTTTATAACTGTTAATTCAAAAACTTTGTTTTATACAATATCACAAATTGTATTTATTTTACTTTACGACAGCTGTTTCATCAACCAATGTTGACACCTGATGATGTCAACACTGGTTGATGAAACAGCTGTCGTAATGTTAAATAAATACAATTTGTGATATAAAACAAAGTTTTTGAATTAACTGTGATAATATGAATTTATTTTCAATTCGAAATAATTATGGTTAATTCATATTATGATGGAGGTGTAAAGTCTTCGAAACATTATTTTTGAAATAAATTTTTAATATAACTCCCGATGATGAAGGTAAAAAGCCCTCTAATCAGTCGAGAATAATAAACTTAGAAGTAGAAAAAACAGTGTTTTAATTTATAAAAAAATCGTCTGAACTGTTTTATAATTTTCCTTTTTTTTTCATTTACGAAACAAAACAAAAGTCTATCCGATAAGCAAAAATAGCAGTGCACAATGGTGTTCTTGTACCGACCCTCGGGTATGTAAGCAAAGCACAGAACTGGCAAAAGAAGGATGAAAATAGAATGCAGTAGAAATGAGATCTTTTATACGAATGTGTGAAAAATCTGCGTATGATAAAGTGTCGAATGAAAATATTAGAAGTGAAAAGGTTTGGACACGTGGAAATAATGAATGCAGAAAGAATGGTAAAAAAATTAAATGTCAACAATGTAAATAGAACTAGAAATAGATGAAGACCGAGGAAAACGTGGCACGATCAATTAAATCAAATGTTGAATGTCGGCCACGTGAGGAATCAGATAAATCGCGTTCATGACACGATATACGTTGAGGAAGCGAGAAAAATATGTCAGGAAAGAAAAGTGTGGTAGTCCATTCTATCTGCCTACCCCTTTGGGGAGACTGCGTGATATTTAGTTAGTATAGTTAGTTAGTTAATAATAGTGAATAATTTATTCGTTTTGTTTGACTCTTAGCAATAGCTTCTTATCTATAAACAAACCATTATTATTTATATTTTAAGTATGTGTTTTGATATTTCCTGAATGGTTAATTATTGTAGTATATTTGTATGTAATTATTAAATACGCAAATTGTCGTGTTGTCTCATAATGATTTTTGTGCTCATGGGAATACAGAATAATTATTGTATGTCTTTAAAAAATAAAAGTAAATTACCGCAAAATGGAAACATTATGCAGCGAGAGCTTCATATATTTCTGCTCCGTTGAAAAAAATCACACAGACGTGGAAATTCTAGAAAAATTTATTACTCCGCCGAATACAATTTCGCCGAAGAAAATATTGACAGGCCATTTTTTCTCACGGCAAATAAGCCACAAATTCCTCCCGCATTTGTCTTGGAGTTAATACGAGCCGTCACGTGCCCTCCGGTGCCGCCTGGCGGGGCTCATTGCCCGTGAAGTAAGGCCGATCTCACACTGGATTAGACGTTTGGCAAGCATCAAATCGCTCGTTGCTTCATGTCGCAACATGTTTATTGCAATGTTATTGACTAGTTTCAACAGTTTATTATTAAGTCTGTTATTGCCAGCGAGCCTGGCAAAACCGGTCGCTGTCGAAATAAAGTAAAAACATAGTTTCATCTGAGATGCCAAGTTTCCGTACGCCAGGAGGAAATTGAACAGGTGGACCAATTCAGATATCTCGGAAGCGAAGTACCTAGCTCTAATGACCTCCCCAGAGAAGTAAGGTCACAAGTGGATAGGGCTGCAGTGGTTGCAGGCTGCCTGAAAGATGTCATATGGAGAAACAAGGACATGAGGACCGACAGCAAGGTGCGCATCTATAAGACCTGTGTGCGACCAATCCTCACATATGGCATTGAATCGAGGGCAGACACTCTCAAGACCAAGAGCATGCTCAAGACAACCAAGATGAAAACGCTCCGCGCCATAGCTGGCAAGACCCTACGTGATCGAGTTAGGAATACAGCAATCCGAGAAATCTGCGAGGTCGAAGATGTGGTCAGATGGGGACGTCAAAGACGGCAATATTGGCATCAACACGTAGAAAGGATGAGCTCAAATAGGATACCACACATAGCTCTCCATGGAACGCCAAACAGACAACGCCGACCAGGAAGACCCCCGAAACGGTGGAGAGAAAGCTGGAGTTCAGCGTCTCAAGAGAACCCGCCTGAATTAACAGACTCCTGAGTCTACCAAAAGTGAAGAAGAGAAGAATAATAGTTTATTTAATTATTATTTCTATATACGCCATACTTTATGTTGTTGTGATGGTTTATTTCTCTTTTTCTTTTTTATACACTTTTTATATAGAACACTGATATTCCTTTTTTTATACGCTTTATATATACAACACTGATATTATATTTTTCTTTTTATACACTTTGTATATACAACACTGATATCGGAGAAGAATAGCCTCCATGATAGTATTAAGACGTTAAATTTAAGAAACTTCTAAAGACTGCACTGTTTGATCAGTCTTTTCCTTTGCGCCCTTGGAATAATTTATTTTATTAAACGGTGCACTTAAAATATAAATCATCTTGATAATAATAATAATAAACATAGCATACTAAGGAAATTGAAAATAACTTTGTTTAATCCACTAATTATTAAGAAAAATATATTTAAAAATACGACATGTTTCGGAGGATTCCTACATCTTCAGGTGTAAAAATATAGTTATATTATTTAATATTTTTTTACTAATTAGTGGATTAAAAAAACTGTTATTTTCTATTTCCTAAGTACATCACTATGGAATTCCACAGTGTTAATGCCTAAACGTTCAATAAGTTGATAATCATAGCTTATCTAAAATAAAGCAGACATTACTTTTATTTGATTAGGTTTGGCAATATCTCAAGAAAAACCCGACAATAAGCTGTTTTTTCAAAAATTCAGTAGTATGCAGAATTTTATGTACACGGATGATAAGTTGTTCAAAGTTACCACGCTCTGTGGCTCTGCTCTAAAATTTGGAAAGTTTCGAAGAGGCCTTTACCTAGAAATGGAGCGAAATAGGCTGAAAAGAACAACAATAAAGTATCATAGATTCATTGTTATGTATCAGAAGATAAACATGTTTTTGTCTCGATATCCGCTGCGATATTAGGCCTACCAACCTTGTATTCTGTGTATGGTCGACCTAACATCTGCCAGCTTTCTGGGGAATGTTACAAAAATTATTTGCCATGTCGGTGGAGCTGATAAAATTGTTTAACAAACTTATTTACTTGAACGAGGCCAATTTTAACTTTAAATGAAGTTGTCTTTTTATATTCATTAAACAAAGTGAAGTTATAATTAAGTTCGGGATCCCTTTGTATTAGCGTGTATCAGTATTGTGTACGGAAAAGTACATTTGTTTGGGTGGGTAGGTACTTCTCTTTTAGAAACAACAATATCAGATAATTAGAATCCCTGCATTAAAATTTCGTTGTCGACCTGCAAAGTCATGGAATTAAAATGTAGAGTGAGTTTCCTTTGTTAAAAGGGAGGATTTTAATTTTCCCATTTTTCTTCTTCTTTTACTGCATACCCATTACTGGATGATTGCGACACTTGCTCCATTCTACTACTATCCGTCGAAGCGTGTATGAGGCTGCCTACAGCTAGAAATCCACTCCATTGTCTGACATTTCCCAATCATGATATTCTTCTGCGTTCCACGTTTCTTCTTCCACCTTAAGTCTCAACTCCACCATTTCCTATAATTTAGTGAATAAAATAAGATTTTGTATAACTTAAGATTTTTACCGATGCAGAACGACAACCACCCGAAACCTGTTTGTTAAAAAAAACGTTTTATTTTAACATTAATGTGATACAATAAATTTGACCATGCATATTTTGTAATTAAATGTTTACCATCATGAAAACAAAAATCACATATTGTAAATATTATAAGTACTTTTTAATTAAATACGAATCATCACTTACCCTTATACGTTTTTGTACGAAATTCATTAATAACTTGAGTTTTGCATTAGTTTGTTCTTTCGAAGTTTGCTCTTAGTCAGAAATATCACAACCCTTTGGGTTTTAATAAATGGTAGTTTTAAAATAGCGAGTAAAATTATTATATATATAAAATATTTGCTTAATGAAATTAAAAAGTTATTTTTCAAGTACGAATATTTTGAAAAATCTATTTATTGTAATTTATTTATTTATTCTGCTTATTCATCTAAAAATTTAAACTATTCAAAGCAATACTTATTATACATTACCTATTTTTTTTTTTTAAATCTCGTGCTAGTTAACTGTATCCTTGATTAAGATTCACCCTTAAACTTGATCTGGTTTACGATTTTAGTATTTATAACAGAATAAGTTAAATTGTGCTGCTTTTTTACATATTCTTCTTCTTATTCTTCCTCAGCCTATTCCCATCCACTCCTGCCTCAAAGGCCTCCTCCATTTGCTTCCATGTCACTCTGTCCTGTGCAGACTACATCCAGGTTATTCTAACGTGTCTGTTCAGATCATCCTTCCACCGTAGTTGCGGTCGCCCGCTTCTCTTTGCCATCCACGGTCTCCAAGTCAGCAGTCTTCTTATCCACTTTTCATCTGACCTTCTGGCTACGTGGCCTGCTCATTCTCATTTTAGAGTCGCCACCCGGTGGATGATGTCAGTAACCTTTGTTTTTTCTCTCACCGTATCGTTACTGACTCTGTCTCTTAGGTTTATTCCTAACATGACTCTTTGGGTCACTCGTAGTTTCTCGGCACTTGTTTGGACAATGTAACAGTTTCAAAACTATAAGTACCAACTTCATCGGTATATAACATTTTCATTAAAAGAACTGTGTTATTTAAATTGGGATTAGAAAATGGATTTATTGTTTATTGGACAATGATGTAAAACTCCATTTTAAATAATTAATACGAATGAAAATTAATCAGTTTTCTTGAAGTTATATTATATTTTATTTTATTATAGACATTTGATAATGCCTTAGAAGGGCGAAACATGTCATTCCCATAAAGTATAATAAAACTTCTAGAAAACTGACATTTTCATTCGTAATAATTAACATAAATGGAATTGAACTATTATAAATATACGAGTATTTAAAAACTGTTCAATTAAAAAACTTTATTTTATGTATCACGATTGTTTTTTTTTACGCGACAGCTGTTTCGTCAACCTATGTTGACATCATCAGGTGTTACAAATATATATCAAGTGTCAATATATATCTAAAAAATGGAAAAACTATTTGCTTTTTTACTTTCATTCTTTACAATGAACTTCTACCAGGATAATGACTCTGCAAATCTAAACACGTTATTCCCATAAATTATTACTAAACTTCTAAAAAACAGACGTTTTTATTCGTAGTATTTATTTTATATTGAGTTTCAAATTATTGTTCAAGAAACAATAAATAAATTGGCAATCTTAAATCTGGAATAAATTAGTTTTTAAAAGTATCTTCAAATTGAGTGAGCGATGTTTTGTAGAGCATAAACAATTTATTTAGCGTTTTGCTCTTGCGGTACGTTGTGACAAATTTTTGGCGTCCGTTTTAAATCTGAAAGAATTCACTCGGGCCTCGTAGAGTCAACCCGCGGCTTGGCTGTTAATACTCGGTGGATAATAACCCCGGAGCGAGCGGGTCAGGGAGGGACGCCATTCATTTCCCCGAGCAATAATGTCGGAGGAGAGATGTGCCGGAGAAAGCAGGGATTATGTCCGTCATAGTACAACATTGATTGAGAAGATCGCTTATCTTGGCCATTCTAACAAAAAAAAATCTGTTAGAATTGAAATTGATGATTCTCCAGTCAGTTGATTTTTTTTTATCAAGTCTTGTTATTGTGTTTATAATATAATCTAATGATTTTACAGAAATCTTTTGATGGAAGTTCATTTTAAATTATAATGAAATAAAACAGTGTTTTTTAATAACTACTTTCATTTTTGTCTTCACTTCGACAGCGACTGGTTTCGCCAGGCTAACTGGAATCGATCGAAATAGACTGGTGATAAAGTTATAATCGTTCTCCTTTATATACAAACAAATCATGGCATATTTAATAATAATGAAAATATTATATTTTTAGTTTAATTTAAAAATATCCTGTTTTTTTAATATTTAAATATTTAATAATCAGATAAATTTAAAGTCAAGTCCAATAATTGATTTATTTCCTTTGTTGTAAGAATTAATCTTACCTGGACCCCATTACGAACTTAAATTATTATTTTTAATTTATTAAAAATATTTGTTATAATGAAGGCATAAGCATTCTGAAATAAATCATTTAAATATCTGTAAAAACCGACCACATTCATGAATTTTTTTTTTATATTTGTAATATTTATATAATATTTACCATGTATCACTGATAGAGCGCTTCTGTGTCCGATACATGTGTGTTTTTTAATTTTAATTTATGTAATAAAGTGTGTGTTATGTACAAAGTTTAAAAAAGAAATATCAAAAATATTTTGTTTAATTCCACTTAGTTTTATATTGTAGCTTCAATCAGTTTCATCTTCTGATACCTACATCAATGTTTGTTAAGCTTATATTAAATGCTAATGGGACGGAAAGATATTAAATGATTCTTTTTAATTTTATGTATATAGCTTTATATAATCCAATAGTGTAATGTCAATTTTAAAGTTTTTTACGAAATTACTGTTATTTTCATACATCGTGTCATACAGGTGTCAATTGGAATTAAACTAAATATTACCGATTTTTTTTAATATTTACGTAAGATGGGACAGACAACGCAGAAGATACTAGAATGCACACGTGCAGAGGATGGATCCCTTCAGAATCCCACACGTTGTGGCGCATCACATTCATGATAGCTACCGTCCCAAGGGAAGACCGCCAAAGAGATGGAGGGATAGCTGGGAGTCAACGTAACTAACTAACTAACCATCACGCCGCGTCCTCGGAAGGCAGAGAGGATGTTCTGTCTTGTTCTGTCCTGGCATAATTCTCGCGACTCTTCTACATTCACACATCGTGACATGCACGCTCGTCGATTATTCCTACTTCGAACATGGCCGCCTTTCAGTAATTGATTAATTTGGTCATGCCATGTCTTCCTTGGCCTTCCTTGACTTATTTTTCCATTCACACTACTTGTATATATATTTTTAACCATTTTTTCATCATCAATTCGTTCCATATGTCCAAACCATCTCAGTGACCCTTTCTTGATTTTATTTATCACGTATTCATCCGCCCTGCATTCCTTTCTTACTTCATCATTAGATATTCCATCATACATTGTTTTCCGCACATTCTTCTTAGTGACCTCATTTCTATGGCATTTATCCTACTTTAATCCTTCTTCTGCCAACTTCAAGCTTCACTTCCGTGAGTCAACCTGACTACAGAAACAGACCGAAGGTCTAAAAGAAAATGAAAAATAAGAATATTAACGTTTTATTTTCATAATATTTTATTGCACTTATCAAAAATATGTTTCGATCCTCAGACGCCCTTCCGTTGTGTTAAATTTTCTTTGTGTATTTTGGAGTATAAATCAAACGTTGTGCGTTCTTGGAAGTATTGTCTGGGGGGCGCAGTTGGTCCGCAACGCCTACTAAATTTCCCCTGAACAAAAAAAAACTCACTTAGATCTTTTCAACGCCCATCGGTGGGCGATAATGACCCGAAATAAAGCGATCATAATACTTAAGTTTTTAAAATTCATTCTTGGAGATTTCTTGTTTGAAGGTTATGATTCTGGAATTACAGTGAAAAGAAGTTGGATCACATTATTAAGAAATAATTATTTCATAATAAATTATATATCGTATACAAGCATTCAGGTGATGTGTTATTAATTAACGGTGTATAAGTCCATAACAAACTTTGAGAAACAAATATGAAATAGTATGAATGAGAAATATGCGAAAATACTTTTACTTCCTTGTGTTTCAGTATTCAACAAAACTTTTTTGCCTTTTGATTATTATTTTTTTATGCAATTTTTTGTATGGTTTTTAAAACCCATATTACATAATACATTTTAAAATACATACATTTCACTAACTAACTAACTAACCATCACGCCGTCTCCTCGAAAGGGTAGGCAGAAAGAATGAACTGTCACACTTAAACCGATGCGTCACTCCATCCTTCTCTTTTCGCCCCGCGGGAGACGCGGTGTGATGGGTTGCGAAACTCATCGCCACCAATAGGCATCTCCCGCGCACACTTCGATAGTCCAACATCCACAAAATAAATCGAAAACAAATAATATAAAATACAATGATATAAAATAAAAATAATTTAAAACAAAATGTTGTTTCGAGATGGTGCACATATTGTCTTTTCAATTTATGTTCCACGTATCCACCTTATTTTTAAATTAGCGGTAATTAGGCACGTAAAAAAAACAGCACCAGCAAGAACTTTTCCCATACATTTGAAGAGTACATACAATAAAATAATACACGTTAAAATAACACAGATATACATGTAAAAATAATACACATATTTTTTTTTTTTGTTTTTTTTATGTACACAACAGGTCGTTTGGACCCAATTACTGTATACAATTATTTTTTTTTTAGCTATTATATTGATTCTCGTGACATGTGATAGGTAGCCAATCTATCGCCATTTTATTGTCACTTGAATTCTACACCAGACCAAAGACAGTGTGACAATAACACTGCCATCGCCGGGAATCGAACCCAGGACCTTGAGCATGGAAGTCAGAGCTCGTAACCACTCTGCCACGAAGGTCGTCATATATTAGCAGATTGATAGTCATGTAGCTATACGATCCTCAAATGACGCATAGGTCATTTGGAGAATGTCCACATCGACTGACACCTCATTCAACAGCACCCCCTGGGTCATTGTATGCTGCGCCATGATATTTGTTCTGCTATGCGGTATGCATAACAGATCGTGTCTGAATGTGCATTGAAGCCATAACACTCCATGAGGTAAGGGCTACCAATGATATTACTCAGTATTTTGAATCCTTAGATCATCAATGCACCTTTTCTCCTTGATTCGAGACTGCGCTACTCTGTAAACTGGGCCTCTTTGTGCAGAATTTGCTGCCTCTTGTGGTGCGGACTCTCAGCTGTCATTCTATATCTTGAGGGTTCTTTTAAGCAGTCCTTTACACTCTGGTCTCCTATGTAAAGCAAGGTGCGATAATCTCAGTGTATCCATTATTTCTACATGGTACCTCCAATACTTTCGTCATTGTCTCCTCCCTCTGACAACATCCTGAGTATCACATATCTTTCTGATTTTCGTATTTCTCATTCTGTCGCCTAGAGCTTTGCTATTTTTCTCAGGGTTTTCAGAGAGGTTAATTCGTGGAAACTGTGTCAGCTCTGTATCAATGTCATTGTCAGTCTGACACAAGTTTTGTAAATTCGGATACTACTTTTCATTTGCATAACTTAATTTTTGGTTATTTTAACTACGGGACGGTTATTATATTTAAAGCCAAATAGTTTAACTTGAGACCATGCATCAGACTAATATAAAAAGTGTTTATAAAAAGCTGTTTATACTGGCTAAATAAAAACATTATTAATATTGCCTAGCTGAAGCTTGATTACAAGCGAAACTAGATGGCTTCAATTACAATTACCATTCTGTGGTTTAAATACAAATTGTTTCTTTTGTTTCATATATTAATTATTTTAAAATGTCTAATCACAAAGTTTAAAAAACGATTAAGGCATTTGACATTTTATAATACCTAAGAAGGGTCATTTCTATAAAATATAATAAAATTAATTATTAAAAAAAATGGTCATTATTTTGTGGAATAGTTATATTTTAATTAATACTCTTCTTAAAACAAATAACGAACATACCTACAAATTTTGTGATGTTTTAAGAAAATGCCTGCTGATGTGATAAATAATAAATTTAAATTATTGTTCACTTCAGCGTGCAGACAGCAATATTACGTTTTAGTGAATTGTTCTATAACTCTTTGTTGGAATACGAAAACTTGCGACACTTCCCATTGAAATGACACCGAGTTAATCTTACAATGCCTAAAGTTTGTAGACGTTTGTGTAATACTTCGACCAAGAAGACAAGATTCCTACCTCCTGAGACCCGAAATACACCAAA
Organism: Lepidostoma basale; assembly: GCA_022606425.2. Classification (NCBI taxonomy): domain Eukaryota; kingdom Metazoa; phylum Arthropoda; class Insecta; order Trichoptera; family Lepidostomatidae; genus Lepidostoma; species Lepidostoma basale. The sequence continues at coordinate 27,442 of JAHDVF020000762.1, forward strand.
ATATCTATCTCAAATAAATTATAGATACAATCAAAATTAACCGTTTTAAGCGTAGTGGGCCAATTTACATTCTATATAGGTATCACCTAATTCGTGAGAGATAACATCTCAAAAAGGAAAGAAAAATATTATACATAACTAACCATATAAGACTGGAAGCATTAGAAATGTGGCTATATCGCCGAAAGATCTCACATCTGGGTCATATACTGCGCGGGAAAAAGTACCACCTTCTCCAACTGATATTGGAGGGGAAAATTGAGGGACGCCGAGGGTACGGAAGTAGACAATTGTCCTGGCTGCGAAACGTGAAGTGGACCGGCATCCGAAGTGTGTAAGAGCTGATAGGTTCGCCGAGGTGATCGCCAACGTTGGGGAGAGCCGACAAGGCACTTGAAGAAGAAGAATAACCATATATAACCATCACGCCGTCTCTCCGAAGGGGTAGACAGAAAGAATGGACTGCCATACTTTAACCGATGCGGTACTCCATCCTCCTATTTTCGCCCCCGCGTGAGACGCGGTGTGATGGGTTGCAAACCTCATTGCCACCAATCGGCATCTCCCGCACCCATTTCGATCGTCCAACGTCCACAAAATAAATCTAAAACGAACTAGATAAAATACAAATAACATAACACATAATGTTTTTTTATGGTGCACATGTCAGCTGGACGATCCGGGTAACTTTTTTTATTAACTGTAATTGGGCACTTAAAACAATCCAACTCCAGCAAGAACTTCAAAATGTTATCAAAGAAATTATTCAAATTGACATTGGAACAAATGCACATAAAGTTTCGAAAAAATCACAAAAGTCTTCTCGGATATTGTCTTTTCGGGACATAAAGAAAAATAAGTAAAAAAAATTATAAATAGTTTTTTATAATGTATACATGTATATAGTTTAACTCCATTTGATAGCCTTGACCATTTTTGGCAGCTCGCTGCCATCATCCGGTACCTACATCAAAGTTGTAAAGCTTATGTATGAAATGATAATGGTGGGGGTTGAAGTTTAATGATTATATACAATCCATTAGTATAAGATGATTATAAAAGTTTTATTTTATACACGAAGATGTCGTTAGTTTTTTTTTTGTTGTAAATAAAAGCCTTTTACGTTAATTATATTGAAAATATAAAATATAATTTTATATTTTTAATTGTATCTCAATAGAGACGAAGACGTAAACTGGAAACTGAACATGGATGATCAAGGTGTTTACAGGACTTATGACCTGTCATTGGTTGGGTTAAGCGCACGCTTTATGTAATTACAACATTCCCCATTCCACCTTTGTTATTTGTGATCATGCATGACAAATTTTTGGAAGATGTATATATACTTCAAAATCCATATTTATCTTCACGTGGCAGTTTCAGTCAGCCATCTATGTAGATTTGGTTGCACTAGTGAATTTTTTCAAGAATTAACCTATTCAACCGACCCACTAACGCCATTTATATAATTTTATAATTTGTTTCAGGTCGCAAGAGGTTAATATGTATAAAATCACTATAATAGGCGCTTACTTAAAAAATATTGTCTTCTTAAGTGATTCTAAACTTACTTTTAAGACAAATTAATTTAATTTAATAAGTTATTATAATAATGATGGAAATTTATCGCGAATGTTTTTGCGACCCCGGGCTGTTGTCATGCAAAGCAGCCGAAGTTGTTGAACAAATCTGACGTTGGCTGGAGCGGGAACCGGAAGCGGGAAGTGGGAAGCGCGCTGCTTCCGGTACCACTTCCCCCGCCGAAACGGAAGAACACTGTGCAAAACGAATCCGCGAAAACGGAACCACCTGCCCGGCGCGGATTATACCCCAGACCTGGATTTTACTTTAGCTTCCTAAGGACACGATCCGACATTTCGTGGACCCTTAAAAGAATTTGGGCAGATTTTTTTTTCTATTTTCATTTTTTAGCTGTTAGATACTCGAATATAATAGACCTACCCAGAAGTACCTACCCTTAATATTTCATTTTTAATTTTAGTATATACTGAAACTTAGACTTGGACTTGGACTTGGATCGTCTGGCTTATAGAGGTTCAGCTCATGAGGCTATTCCTCTTACGTCTGATGGGAACATTTTTGGAAGGTGATTTGGTGGGTTGTTAGTTTATGCGGGGGCATGATTTGTGTGGCCCGGAATGTTCCTCTGAAGGAGGATCGATTTTGGGCGCTTGTGGTGGCTAGAGGTGTTTGGATCGTAAATCGAGAGGTCTTTAATGTGGGGTTAGGATGTGAAGGGAGTCCTTTGTAAAAACGTTCGGCAAGTTTCAGAATGAATTCATCTATCATCGGGATACCCGATTCTAGGTGCAGTTGTGTGATCCTGGTCCATGAAGGCGCACCAAGCAATAAACGGATGGCCTTATTTTTTGGGATTTGGAGTTTTCGTACGTGACTCGAAGCTGCAAAGCCCCAGATTGGGGCTGCATAAGTGAAGATCGGCCTTATGACCGTTTTGTATATCAGGAGTTTATTGTCGGTGCTTAGTTTACTGTTTCTAGCTAACATTGAGATTGCTATCAACTGCGTTTTACTAGAATTTGTTTACAACCTTCAATATCCCAGTTCCTAAATTGCGTACAAGGTCATTTCCGACCGAACATTTCGATTTCGGTTTTGACACAAACCGAAATCTTCGCATTGTGTCAAAGGGATTACCGAATATGGTTATCACTGCACATTTACTATTTAGAAGAATTCTTATATTTTCAGATGTGATAACCATCCATACAAATATTAAGAGAGCCAAGGCAATATATCTCAACCATTATTTTTTTCTTTATTAACACTGGCATCATCAAACGCACGTTAGTTTTTCAAAATAAATTTTATTTATTATTTACATATGTCGAGTAACTAAGAAACATGTTTTTTTTTATTAATACGAATGAAAACTTATATTTTCTAAAAGTTTTATTATATTTAATGTGAATGAAATGGTTCGCGTCTCTAAGGCATCATCAAATTGTTCATTTCCATTTGTATTATTTTTTTAATTATGTGTTTTACTTCATTATTAAAGAAATAATAAATAGTTGTCCATTGTTTTGGCCGAAACACTATGATACCTTAATATTATAAACTGTTTAATTAATAACTTTGTTTGATGTATCACAATTGTATTTTATTTTACGCGACAGCTGTTTCGTCAACCTATGTTGACATCATCAGGTGTTACAATAAAATATCAAAATAATATTGATATATTATTGTAACACCTAATGTTGTCAACATAGGTTGACGAAACAGCTGTCACCTGAAATAAAATACAATTGTGATACATAAAACAAAGTTGTTGTCAAATAATAAATTATATCTAAATTAAAATAAAAATGTTTGTTTTCTTTAATCTTATTACTATATTCATAATTCGTTTCTAATCAAATATTGTAGTTTTTTTTATTTCCAATATCCACTGATTGCCTTTCTTCACATTTAAAATATCTGAGTTTTGCCTGTTTACAATAAAAAAAAAACTAAAACCAAAATCTGGAAATGAAATAGATACTGCGAAGAGAAGGCGGTTATCGTTTGATGAGAAAATGGCGGGAAAACATTCAGATTTCATTACTGATCGATTTTTCAGGATATTACTTTTTCAATAACAGAAAATGCCATTCTGCCGACGCATATTTTATTCCCTGGGATTTTTCATCATAAACCGGACTCAAACTTCGATGCCTCATTCTGTGAGGGTACCAAAAAGGTACAGGATATTCTATTTGTTCGGATTGATAAAAATGTTAATTATGATCTGAATGATTTGTTGGAAATATACATGATTTATGTCTTATTATAAATGTACTGATTTAAGGTCAGGTCTCCACTCAGGAATGTGAACTTTTTTTTAAAAGGTTAAATTAAATTATTGAAATATACTATTCTTCTTTTACCTACAATTATATAGGGTGTTTTTTTAGAGGTGTACAATACATATGTTTTGTGTGATTTCTCCTTCTCGACCGACGTTTTGGATATCGTTGCAGTCTCCATCTTCAGGGTAATGTGGTGGTGGTAAAACGTAGGTCGAGAAGGAGAAATCACACAGTGTTACCCAAAATCACACAAAACATATTCCTGCCAACCGTGAAAATCTACGCAATTATTTATGCAATACATATTCAAAATGAAAAAAAAAACACATTAAAATAATGTTTATGTCTATGATTTTGTCTATGTTAATGTCTATAATTTTATTATATTATTGTTTAAATGTGATTTCGGGTATATGAGCGCCACGGCTAGCTCGAATGAAGCGCAATCGTGAAATCCAATTTTCGACAATTGTCGTCTTTGTGAATGCGTATTATCTACTAAAGTGTACGTGGTGCAAAAATGATCTATGGTCTTCCGAAAAATTTGCTAGGATGGACGATTATGTCGACCGTAAAATGAACGTAGTGCAAGATAAGTTTGGCGAACCGAACGATGATTTTCAAAATAAATTTGCACAATTTGCAAGCGCTGTTCTGACGTCAGTCTGTTCATGGTGAAATGGCAAAACGTACTGAATACAATTCAACTGTCAACTGTCAAATTGACAGTCTGTCAAAACAATGTTGCCAGTTTAAAAACAAAACTTCCATAAAAACACCCTATATATAGATAAAGGCAAACTTAAATGCGGTCAAATTTGACTTCGTAAACTTATGGGTGGTTGCATCTTTAATGGCGACGATTAAAAATTCTCGGCGTTTAGTGAGGGTTTTCAAGACAAACTAAAAGTAGTACGACATAAAAATTTGTGAACTTTTTAGGGTTTTTTATACCTTGGGCAGTTTTTTTTATGGGTTATTACTTTTCGAGGTTTGCGATCAGAAACAAACCTAATTTTTTATATAGATATTTATTAACTAACTAACTAACTAACCATCACGCCGTCTCCCTGAAGGGGTAGGCAGAAAGAATGGACTGCCACACTTTTCTTTCCTGACATATTTCTCTCGCTTCCTCAACATTCATACATCGTGTCATGCACGCGTCGATTTCTCTGACTCCTCACATGGCCGACATTCAATATTTGATTTATTTGATCGTGCCACGTTTTCCTCGGTCTTCCTCTATTTCTGGTTCCATTTACATCATTCACATATAATTTTTTTACCATTCTTTCTTCATTCATTCTTTCCATATGTCCAAACCATCTTAATGATCATTTCATTATTTTGTTCATGACACCATCATCTGCACCGCATTCACTTCTTATATTTTCATTCGACACTCTATCATACACAGAGTATCCACACATTCGTCTAAGAGATCTCATTTCTACTGCATTTATTCTACTTTCATCCTTCCTTTGCCAGTTCCATGCTTCGCTTCCATACATAAGGGTCGGTAGAAGAACACCATTGTGCACTGCCATTCTAGCTTTTTTGGATTTATTTATTTTTAATATAACCATTTCATCTACAGGTATATAAAATATTTATTTATTTTCTTCTATATTCGCCATAACTTTGTGTTGTAGGTGTTTAATGTTTCTTTTTATTATATATTTTAACATCTGTCAAATCTGACCACATAAGTTTTTTTTATAATATTTTAGATATTTATATTTATATGGGAGATGCCTATTGGTGGCATTGAGGTTCGCAAGCCATCACACCGCGTCTCCCGCGGGGCGAAAAGTGAATGATAGAGTGCCGCATCGGTTAAAGTGTGACGGTCCATACTTTCTGCCTACCCTTTCGGGGAGACGGCGTGATGGTTTGGTAGTTAGTTAGTTATTTATATAATATCACTGAAGAAGAGCTTTTTGGTCCGAAAAATGTTTTTCATTAAAAAATTTTTTTTAATAATTAACCGAGTATTTTCCGAAAAAATGTATTATTATTATTATTATTATTATAATTATTTTTATTATTGTTTTTTTGTTAAATCGCTATTTACATCATAACAGCGAGAGCCAAACCGATGCACAGGTTATATATATCTAGCATATTGATTCTCGTGACATGTGATAGGTAGCTACTCTATCACTATTTAATTGTCACGTGAATTCTGCACCAGACCAAAGACAGTGTGACAATCACACTGCCATCGCCGGGAATCAGACCCGAGACGATCGGGGTGGCAGTCAAAGCACTTACCACTCGGCCACGAAGGTCGTCATTAATGTAATAGATCCAAGAAATATATATTCGGATGGAATATGTTGCGTTTCCTTCAGTTTTTTTCTTTTCTTCTGAATGCCATAAAAGGGCGTAAAGTTATGTTTGTCATTCGAAAAATTTTAAGATTTAAATTTTAATGTTTGCTCTGGAGTTGGACCTCCCCAGAGTTGGACATCCCCCTGCCTACTGGACCGACGATCTGAAGAGGATTGCTGGACATGGATGGATGGAAGCGGCAATGGATAGGGGGCGGTGACGTGCTTTGGAAGATGCCTACATTCAGCAGTGGATGACAGTGAATGATGATGTTTACTCTGGATAAAAAGTGAAATATATCAGATTTATATCTGTTAATATCTGATTAACTGATTCTCATATCTGATTTACTCGCATCGTTACATAATTATCATTAGATATGCTTCTATACGAAAAATGACTTATTAAGCTATTTAAAGGGCACACGAGAATATTAATATTTTCACGCAATCTACATAACAACTATTATCTGGAAACGTAGTAAAAAGATTAAATAATTTAATAACAAATTCACATCTATATAAACCTACGATATATCTAAGATAAATTTATCTCTTAAACATCTGATTCCCATCAACATCCTTGTTATCACTCTATTTAGAATTTTTACGCTTCCATACACTTGTTCCACGTGGCGTGTTGATTATCAAAATGACATGGCTGTAGAGATTAGAAGACAACAACACGTGTTTATGAAAAACATTAATATTTTTGACATAAAATTTCTGACGCCATACTTGGTGATGGTAGACAAAAAAATCACTGATTTTAGCATAACACAATATAATGTTCTAAAAATTTTATGATATTTATGATTTCTCAAAAATTAATATTTCAGATTATGTGTACATTTTAGTCCACTGTTTTGGTCAAAACACAATGATACTTTAATATTATTAACTGTCGAAATATAAAACGCCGTTTATGATCTTCCATGACGGCAATCGCGTGTCCAGAGGCAAATGAGGAGCGTCCAGGCTGTCAAGGAGCCATTATGGTATTTGCGACATTAAATATAAAATAAATATTTTTTTCAACTTAATTGTTATCGCGTAAATAAAAACTTATTTGTTATAACGTTTTTATTTTTTGATATTAATAAAAAAAAACTAACTAACTAACTAACCATCACGCCGTCTCCCCGAAGGGGTAAGCAGAAAGAATGGACTGCCACACTTTTCTTTCCTGACATATTTCTCTCGCTTCCTCAACATTCATACATCGTGTCATGCAAGCGCGTCGATTTCTGTGACTCTTCACGAGGCCAACATTCAAAATTTGATTTATTTGATCATGCCACGTTTTCCTCGGTTAACATATAATTTTTTTACCGTGCATTCTACATTCATTCTTTCCATGTGTCCAAACCATCTTAATGACCCTTTTATTATTTTGTTCATAAAATCATCATTCGCACCGCATTCACTTCTTATATTTTCATTGGGCACTTTATCATACACAGAGTATCCACATTTCTACTGGATATATTCTACTTTCATCCTTCTTTTGCAAGTTCCATGCTTCGCTTCCATACATAAGGGTCGGTACAAGAACACCATTGTGCACTGCCATTTTAGCTTTTTTGGATAGGTTTTTGTTTGCGATGACAACTTTAAGTGCACCATTTACTTTGTTCCCTGCCCCAACCCTTCTTTCAATATCCCTCTCCACTCGCCCATCTTTTGTTAACATACTACCCAAACACACGAACTTATCTACTTGCTCTAAATTTACACCATTCACGCTTATGTGTGCAGACTGTCTTGATTTCTTATTTTTCAAAAATCTATACCTTGGACTTATTCACATTCATCATCAGATCATTTCGCATGCATACCGCATACATATATACTGTTCACCAGGACTTGTAGTTCATGCTCGTTGTCTGCAAGTAGGACAGCATCATTTGCATATTAGTGACAGCTTACTGACACTCCGCTCATTTTGGCAACTGCATCCAACTCTTTCAGCTCTTTCATACACTTAATAAACATAAAATAATAATTTAAAATTACAATTGGGGTTAAGGTAATCACTTACAACAAAGGAAATAAATTAAAGATTGGACTTGACGTTACATTTATTTGATTATTTATAATATTTTCTTTTATTTTTTTTTGCAATTTTAAATTTCTAAAATTTCGAGATTGTGTTTCTGTTTATTGAAATAAATACTGAAATTTACTATCTGTAAAATTTACTTATAGCACACGCAAACCACTTGCTCCTAAACCCTTAAATACATTTGATGTCCAAAGAGACAATCACTCCAAAGATGGAAAATTTACGGAATTTTATTAAAGTTTTATTACAGTTTAATGTGGAATTTTAAGAAAGAACAGAAGTTAAATTCGCATTTCCTTCATTATTCCGCTAATGGCAGGTGCCTTCTAAATAACTGGCAACTTCGCTAGAATCTTGAAGTGTGCTTCAAGAGATAACCCGGGTAATGTGGTTCCTTTATTTTTATGGTACGGTAGCGATCGCAAAGTAATTTCCTCAGAAATTCCATCCGCTCCTCTCTGCGAACTGGATTCGCAGCTTTGGAAATAAAAAAACACGAAATGCGGAATTTGTTTCAGTACGTCCGAAGGATTTCCTTTCAATTATAAGATTCCGAGAAAAAATGTCGCTCACATTCTAATGCTCTTTAGCCAGTGGCATGGTGGTCATGAAATATTCCGAGAAAAAAATAACCCTTAGAACACTTTAAAATAATAACACATAAAAATCGTCTTTTTATGACAACTCATATTCTTTTTTTTTATTGCAAAGGTAATTGTATCTCAATAGAGACGAAGATACTCACATACATCTTTCAAAAATTTGTCAGACATGGTGGTCGTTAGAAGGACGGAATGGGGAATGTTGTTAACATAAAGCGACCGCTTAACCTAACCAATGACAGGTCATAAGTCCTGTAAACGCCTCGACCACCATATTCTGTTTAAAAAAAACAATTTACATCTTCGTCTCTATTGAGATACAATTAATCCTAAAAAAATATACAAATATGATCAGTTTTGACAGACCATATTTGATCTGTCGAAACTGATCATATGTGTAAATAATTTTATAATATTTTTAATTTCTTTATAACATAACTGAGGAAGGACCGGGTTGTCCGAAACATGTCAGATTTAATTTTTTTTTTAAAAGCTAGTGTTTGCAATCTTTCTCCATTCATTCTTTCCATGTGTCCAAACCATCTTAATGATCCTTTCATTATTTTGTTCATAACACCATCATTTGCACCGCATTCACTTCTTATATTCGACACTCTATCATACACAGAGTGTCCACACATTCATCTTAGAGATCTCAATTCTACTGCATTTATTCTACTTTCATCTGTCTTTTGCCAGTTCCACGCTTCGCTTCCAAACATAAGGTTAATTGGTTATTTGTTATTGGTTATTTGTTAATTGGTTATTGGTTGATTGGTCCATAATTCGGTTATTTTATTATAAATTTTGTACAAGCAACAAGAAAACCTATGTATCGTATTACCGTTTAACCTAAAACATTATTTCACTGTTTCATAAAAAATCTCTATTTATATAACTGAACTCGTGTATTTGTTCAAGTAAAATCGCATATATTCGACTATAAGATCGTATTTCAGTAAAGATACCCGTAGAATAACATAAATCATCGTATGCTTTATATGTAGAGATCTTTCACACTTACTGAATACTGAAAACTGATACGTGCACGGATATGTTATTTCATAAAAGTGTACGCTGCATTTTAAAATATTTATGTTCGTAAAATCAAAAATCTAAATTTTCCTCACAGCCATAAGCCTGAGTTTATGTATTCTATTCTGTTTTTATATTTATATTTTCTTCTCTTTTTCCTTCCAGTGTCTTGTCTGCTCCTCCCGATGATGATTATCGCTTGAGAGTAATTGATTCCTCTTCATAGTAATGACCTTCTTCTTTTCCTTCTTTATCATCAGCATACATTCCTCCACTGCTGGATAAATACCTCTTCCATTTTTCTCCACTTGTCTCTGTGTTGTCCCTTTCTCATCCAGGTCGTCTTCAAATGCCAATGTCATCGATCAATCTTTTAGGTAGCCTCTCAATAACTCGACGACCTTCGTGGCCGAGTGGTAAGTGCATTGAATGCCACCCCGAAGGTTCCAAGTTCGATTCCGGCGAGGGCAGTGTGATTATCACAATGTCTTTGATCTAGTGTAGAATTCACGTGACAATCAAATGGCGATAGATAAGCTACCTATCACATGTCACGAGAATCACTATGATAGCTATAATACCCTTTACATTGATTCGGCTCATGCTGTCATGGGGTAAAGAGCGATTCAACAAAATAATAATGATAATAATAATAATAATAACACTTCGTTTCCCTTTCTTAGTCCTCCATTGGAATATTCTAGGTGGCCATATAGTATTGTCCTGTCTGGCTGTATGTCCAGTCCATTGCCACTTTAATTTAGCAGTACGATGTCAGCAACTTTGGTTTTGCGTCTTATTTCTTCACTTCATATTTTTTTATCTAAAACTCACACCGAGCCTTTGCGTCTACATCGATTGTTGTTTGCATTTATTTTTGCAAAGAAATGACTCAACCAATAATATCCAGAATGATTTCCCCTTGCCTCTTCTAAAGAATTTTCTTTTGAAGTTTCCTTTCCTTAGCCGGATGAATCCTATTTTTCGATCATTTCATATTTGTAATGATAACGATGGTGTCAGTTGTCACAATGCACAGGATTCACGGTACCTGAGAAATCACTCGTGGACACTAGAGAGTCGAACTTGGCAGTAGTGTTACTGGTGTCATTACAACATGGTGCATTATATTTTAAAGAGCCATACGTTCCTGCCGAGCATACCCTACCAAACACTAGTACCCGTCATAACCACAACATACTGATTAACAAACTAACCAGGCTGGATAAATCTGATGAACTACCACACTCTTAGATCCTGGCTTACTTAATTAGTCTCCTCAACATCTCTGAACATGCCATGTTTTAATTTATATTTGTATGAGTATAATACGTCACGGGATGGCTGTTTTGAGGGAACACTTCCCAGAGCGCCTCATCTCAATTAGGGGCGATTTGGAGTGGCCGGCCCGCTCTTCTGATTTGTCCCCTTGTGCTTTTTTTCTATGGGTTTTTTTGAAATCCCGGGTTTATGTGAACCGTCCAGGGACCCTAAAATATTTGAAGACAAGAAATTGCCAACAAAACGCCTGATATGCTGGCAAGAATCATTACAACCGACAGAAATCGGGTTACTCAGTGTACGGAGAATGAGAGACGTCACCTACCTGATTTGATCTTCAAAAACAAAGTAAAACAAAACTTTAGGTAGGTATATGACTACATTATAAAAAAACAAATTTGGATTCATACAATGGGTTTAATCAAGTTTTGAAAAAAGGAAGCTGCCGCACTCTGTATAAGGACAAGTACTTAAATTTATCTAACCAGTTAAATCCGTATAGAATGATGAATAATTTTACTTTATCAGTTTTAAAAATGAATACGAAAAATCGAATGCATTATTGAATTGTTTTAAATGTCCATTGTTTCAGTGAAATTTTCGATGAACTGGTATTACTGGTTGTTGAAACTAAACCCTTCTTGATCGGTCATAGCGCCGAGATTATTGTGCATAGAACAGGCGCTCATCCCCGTAAGCTCTATGGTCGTGTGCAAATACCAAAGTCCATCCGTGAGCAATAAAAATTGGAAAAACCTCAGCGCAGCGGCCAGGTTTTCCTTTGCAGTTAACGTTCCGTAAAACAGACAGTTTTTTTTCCTGCATTCCAATTCACCTTCATTCAACTTCATTATCGTTGGTTGGTAAAGAATTTAACCTAAATGCAAGTAAATAAATCTTAAATTTTTTTCTTATATTGAAACAAATACAGTTTCATTTCTTATGTCCCAATTCACCGTTTTTCTACTTTATTATCGTAGTTGTAATTGAAATAAATTAACCCAAATAATAATAAATAACTATTTATTTTCTTTTGTATTTTGAAACTAAAACACAGTATTCAATATAAATGATGACGTCTATCTACATAGTAGGAGTTTTATTAAATTTTATATGGAATAACATATTTGCCCTTCTAAGGCATTTCATTTTCATTTTGTTGAATCCCTCTATACATCAATACACTGCGAGCCAAATCGTTGTAAAGGGTATAGCTATCATATTGATTCTCGTGACATGTGATAGGTAGCTAATCTATCGCCAGTTTTTTGTCACGTGAATTCTGCACCAGACCAAAGACTGTGTGACAATCACACTGCCATCGCCGGAAATCGAACGTGGGGCCTTCGGGGTGGCAATCAAAACACTCACCACTTAGCCACGAAGGTCATATTATCAAATGTATAAATCATTGTTAAAGAAACAATAAATACACAGTATAATGTTTTTTTCTGAATTCCAATTCATCCTCATTCGACTTCATTATCATTAGTTGGTCAAGAATTTTTCCCAAATGCAAGTCAACAAGTTTTAAATTTCATTTTTGTAACAAATATACTCGAGATTTTTTATTTATCATTTTTGATTTATTAGAACCAAGTATAACAGTTATTTCGTTATGGGAAACATACGAATTAAACATAAGGATGGATTGGCAGAGAAGAAATCACTTGTTCATTTAAAAAATATTAATGATTAATGATTATCCAAAGAGTTTGTGGAAGTAATTAATGATTTTCATTTTGAACCTGCTCAAAATTAAAAGGCATAAGCCAAAGCGCAAAGTTTGTTGAATAAGTTTGTAAAACTAAAATGAAAAAAAAATGTTTTAAAATAATAGAATATTTCATTATTCTTTTGTGCAGAAAACATTTTGATAACTAGAATCTGTGAAGTATTCCGATTTAGTTTCCATTATTTTATCAGTCTCTATAGATTTTCTTATATTATAGATTATAGATTGAGAGAAGTTTCTTAAAAATAAGTGTTTCAATGAGATTCTCATAAATTGTATACTTGATAAAACTCATTCTAGCACAACAATACGTTACGATTTAATCGAATTTTGGTTTTACTTACGAATAACTGATATCACATATGTTATAATACATTTTTTTATTAATATAACTTAAAATGTACAGATACAATTTTTATAAACGCACCAACACAGATGCAGAAATTTTAAATTAAGAATCAGTAGATTTTTTGCTTACACTAACCCTCACCAAGTCGACCATAAGGAGACTCCGTGTAGCACAGAGGAAACACGAAAGAGCCATGCTACGCGTAAGACACTCAGAACAGATAAGAAATACTGAAATACGTAGAAGGTTGGGAGTAACAGATGTCGTCGCAAGGGTAGCGAAGCTTAACTGGTCATTTGTGGGACATGTTGCCAGATTGGTAGATGATAGATGGACCAGAAAAGTGGTAGAGTGGAGACAGAAACAGAGGGAGACCCCTTACGATGGTCCGATGACATTAGAAGAATTGCTGGGGATTGGATGTAAAAGGCACAAGACAGCGATACGTGGAGAAGTATGGAGGAGGCCTATGTCCAGCAGTGGACGACAACGGCTGTCTAAGTAAGTAAATAAGTAAGATTTTTTGAGTGTATAATGTTTTTTGTCGTGCATACGAATATATGTATTTTCGCCCACGACCTTAGTGGCCAAGTAGTAAGTGCTACGATTACCGCACCAAAAGTCCCAAGTTCGATTCCCGACGATGTCAGAGTGATTATCATACTGTCTATGGTCTGGTGTAGAATTTACTTGATAATATAATGGCGATAGATCAGCTACCTATCACACATCAAGAGAATCAATATGATATCTATACTATTTACATTGATTTGATTCGCACTATAATGATGTAAAGAGCAATTCAACAAAATAATAATAATTTAAAGAAGCTTTCTAGTGGAAACGTAAAAAGCTCAAACAAATAAAAAGACGGAGAGCAAACATTTAAGTGGAAAATCTTGCTAATGATCAGATTATGTCGTCTGTCAGTTTAGTAATGTATTTGCAGAGAGAAAAAAATGGACAACAATTTCCGGGATTTCATTCTACGTTATCAATATTAATCTTCAGGTCACTGAATTCCCAGGAAAAATGGCTTTCGTAGATAAGAGATTGACAGCTAATTTCTCGATTTTTCGCTTTGTTCCCAGCTTCAACGTTTTCCTTGTAGGAACGTATTTACTCATCATTATGAGTGGGTTTCCCGCGGGGATTGCAAAAAAACATGGAACAAGCGAGTGGAATAAAATTTTGTTGAAGTTAATGTTTGACGTTTAAATAATATACAAACATGTAGAAAAATGTGTTACGTCAATTTAGCAGAGTCGGGTTTCGGACTTATATTTAGAACCGAGGAGCTTGGTGGATCAACTACCAGAGTAATGGCAAAATGTTTTACGTGAATTTAATGCGAGTTTATAAGGGTACAGCGCATTCAAACGGAATATTAATGTAAGGAGACAGGATACATATTCGTTTTCAGACTAATAGCTTTTAAAAAACAAGAAGGCTATTACGTAACCTAATCATTTAATGTGTGTCAATTGACTTATTTATTCTCTATCTATTGTCGTTCTGGTGGAAGGTTTTCACCGACTTTACATCGTTTCCAGGGATGCCGGTGTTATATTTTTAGTTACACTATGCGTAAAGGCACCTTCCTTAATGCGATAATAATGACATAGCAAGGCAAAACGTTTCATTCCCATATAAAATACTTCTAGAAAACAGACGTTTTCATTTCTTTGTCTTTTTCTTTTTTATATACTTTGTATATACGACACTGACTAAAAATATATATATTAAATATCAGACATGTTTCCTCAGTGATATTATAAAGATATTTAAAATATTATAACATTGTTCATAAATATGATCAGTTTTGACAGATGTTATAAAGATTTATTTTGTAACGTTTTTGCTTTTGTTATAACAAATATTATGAATAATTTTTAAATTTAAAATAGTTCAGGTAATAACTTACAACAAAGGAAATAAATCAAAGATTGGGCTTGATGTTAAATTTATTTGATTATTTATAATATTTTCTTTATTTTGTATTATTAATTTCTAAAATTTCGAAATTGCTCAAAGTTATATTTCTATTGTTAACATGCAAAATTTCAATGCCATTATCTTTATTCAATGAATGAGCTTTTTCAATGAGGTGGTTAGCAAATTCAGAAAAAATATTATTAGAGAGACATCTTATGTGCTCTTTTATTCTTAATTTAAAATTAACGGTTGTTTTCGTTTGTATTTAAAATTTATTTATTTGTTCTGTAATCTACGAGCTTATCAAACATAGTTTTTTCTATTGTTTTGGCCGAAATACAATGATACTTCAACATTATTAACTGTTAAATTATAAAAATCTGTTTATGTAACAGTTGAAATAAAGAAACACCTGATGATACCAGCAAAGGTTGACGAAACGGCTGTCGCGAAAAATAAAAATAAATGAAAAAAAATATATTATGATATATAAAAAAACATTTAAAATTCAACAGTTAACATCGTATTTTCATATATTCTTCAGAGTGAATTAATTTTCATGGCATTTATCCAACCCTACAATTATTTGGGGGATTAAGGGGTTGCTATCTTCTCACTCAAGAGACTAGAGTTCAATCCCGGATAAGTCTCGGTTCCTTATCCATTAACGTCAGTTATTATTTTTGGTAATATTGAATATTTAGCAATTAATTTTATAAGTATGAATTTAAATCCTAGTATACTTTCCTTGTTTGAGTACAAACGACAATGAAAACAATTTATTCAGTTTGTATGAATGCTAAATCGTTCGATATTTATATTATTTATTTTCGTGATGACGGCTTTTAAAAAACCGAGCCTTAAATAGACAGAAACATTTTTATAGAATAGAACCATCACGAACATTCAGCGGGATTAACCGACAAGCCCAGGGACGGACTGTAAACGTGTAAACAGGGAAACTTCTCCAGTCGAGTTGCTCTATTAGGCAATATTTTCCCCGCCGGCACTGCTTACACTTTACTAGATGGGCATTGGTATTGTGAAACCAAAATAAACCATAAAATCTTTATTTTGCAACGACATATAACGCTAAAAAAATGCAATGACTTCTTTGTCTGTAATCTGTCTGTGTTTTTTTATGTTTTACAAAATTTAAATAAATTGGTACGTTTGAACAACTTTTTGAAAAGAGTATATTTTCACAAAACATTTCTGCACTTTTCCAAACACGTTTCGGGACACAGACGCCCTTCCTAAGTGTAGAAAATTAAACTTATATTCTGAAATTGTATTTTTTTCAATTTCTACACTGAAAAAGGGCGTCTGTATCCTGTATTTGATAATATCGTAACTGATGTTTTTATCTGTTTAATTCGCTATCAATCACATGTCATGAACTATTGAAGCTTAAAAGTTGTACACAGTAATGCAGTTCAAATAACCTGCTGTATATAAATGTAGAAAGCAACGAGAAACTATCACATTAAAATGCCCAAATGGTATCCTAAGAATCATTATAATATGTAAAAATTTGCTGCAAACCAACCCCTTAGATTGAAACTAGCGGAAAAGAATATTTAATACAATTTGCAACCCGTGAAATATTCACGGAAGTTATGATTTTCTATAAATTGTTCAATTAAAAAAAAAAGTTTTATGTATCACAATTGTATTTTTATTTTACGCGACAGCTGTTTCGTCAACCTATGTTGACATCATCAGGTGTATTGTAATACCTGATGATGTCAACATAGGTTGACGAAACAGCTGTCGCGTAAAATAAAAATACAATTATGATACATGAAACAAAGTTTTTTAATTTAACAATTTATAATATTAAAGTATCAAAGTGTTTCGGCCAAAACAATGGACTATTTAATGGTTTTCTACCTTTAAAAACTTGGTTAACTCGTAATCAGTAATAATCAGTAACAATAATCAGTAATAATCATTAATAATCAGTAATAATCAGTAATAATCAGTAATAATCCGTAATAATCAGTAATAATCAGGAATAATCGGCAATAATAATCGTAATCAGTAATTACATCAGTTGTTACTTCATAAATAATTTTTTGTCACACACATTGTTCTTCTTTTGTATTTTACACTTCTCTCATACAACATAAATCAGAACAAAATTCAAAATTATTTTTTGAATCAGAACAATATTCAAAGAAGTATTCCTCTCTCGCTCTCTTGTATTAAAAGTATTCTTGTACTCTTTCTTGATACATCTTTTGCCTATTTATAAATTGATTGTTTTATTCAAATATCTAAACATTCAACATCAAACAAACATTTTTAAGATAATCAAATGATTTTACTAAAATCTCTTGATGGAAGTTCATCTTAAATATTAATTAAATAAAACGATGTTTTTTAACTACTTTCACTTTTGTCTTTATATCGACAGCGACCGGTTTCGCCAGGCTCGCTGGCATCGACAGACTCTGTCCAGTCTGTCGATGCCAGTATGTCCAATCTGTCGATGCCAGCGAGCCTGGCAAAACCGGTCGCTGCCGAAATAAAGACAAAAGTGAAAGTTGTTAAAAAAACATCGTTTTATTTAATTATTATTCGAAATAGCTTACTTTGTATGGTTACATAATTCTTAATTCGGTCTATAACTTTTACTAAGAAATTCAGATGTTCAGTCAGATGCGTTACAAATTGACCGTTTGAATACGATGTATCTGAATAGATAGGCGGCTGTATCCCTCCATTCATAGGGCCTTAATTAATAACCGTATCTCAGATCTGTGAAATGAACATTTCCATCTGAACTAGCAACACTCGGGCTGGATTCTCGCGAGGGGCTTTCAATAGATTCCGTCGGCAACTTTGCATGCGAGATATTTATTACGTTCGCGTCACCCGTCTGGGGTTTGAGACGTCAATCTACCGCGGTGAAATAATCGCTCCCAGCAGGGGTGAACTGTCGTTGGTGTGCGATCATTTTCTTCTTCTTTTTCTTCTTCTTCCTCAGCCTATTCCCGTCGACTCCTGGACAAAGGCCTCCTCCTTTGGCTTCCATGTCACTCTATCCTGTGTAGACTGCATCCAGGTTATTCTGACGTGTCAGTTCAGATCATCCTTCCACCGTAGTTGCGGTCGCCCTGCACTTCTTTTTGGTTTCGAAATCAGCAGTCTTCTTGTCCACTTTTCATCTAAGCTCCTGGCTACGTGACCTGCCCATCGCCATTTTAGAGTCGCCACCCGGAGTAATTCATGACTTTCAAATGCTACTTAAAAAATATTTTCATTTTTAAAATCAAAACCGAATTCACATGACCGAATACGATGATAACGAATATTTGATTACTAAACTTCAATTAGTGTCCATTGTTTTGGCGAAAGCACTTTGATATTTCAACATTATTTACGGTTTAAATAATAAACTTCGTTATAAATATCACAATTGATTATATTTTATCGAGACAGCTGTTTCGCTAACCGATGTTAGCATCGCCAGGTCTAACAATCAACTTGCTATCAGTTAATTTAATTAGTGTATATAGAAACAATATATTTTTAAGAGAGTTGATATTGTCGAAATAAGAAATAAATCATCAATTAATTATATATTATCTCATAATTCGTTTTGAATAAATTCATAGTACCTTTTCTTCGATTTTCAGTTCACTTCTTTAATTAGATTGGAAGATCTTTTGTCTCGAGATTTCCCTCCTCTTGCGATGGCAAAAAACCAGCTATCTCTCCATATTTTGGGTGGCCTCGCCAAAATCATCTCCTTGTTCCACACCATCTCACGATGTGCTCAGATTTTCATTTTTTTCTGTATTTCTCATTCTCTTTCTGAGAGTTTTTCTACACCGATAATTTTTCGCTATATTTCCATTTCTGGGATTCTGAAAGGATTTTTAGTTCGTTTTGTATCCACACCATAGGTCATTATCGATTTGACACAGGTCTTAGAATATTCAATTCATAGTTATTCAAATTTCTGATGCTCTTTATAAATTTGGAATCCTTTTGATGACAAAACACAAAAATATATAATAGTCCATTGTTTTGACCGAAACACTATGATGATACCTTAACATTTTAAACTGTTAAATTAAAAAACTTTGTTTTATGTATCACAATTGTATTTTATTTTACGTGACAGCTGTTTCGTCAACCTATGTTGATATCATTGTTTATATTGTAACACTATATTGTAACACCTGATGATGTCACATAGGTTGATGAAACAGCTATCGCGTAAAATAAAATACAATTGTGATACATAAAAAAAGTTATTTCATATAACAGTTTTACAATTTTATAACAAATTTAATTTTACAATATTCTTAAAAGTTTACTCGCCCCTGGTTAGATGAATCCAGCAGACGGATTAGGGCGGGAGTGCCCCCTATGTTTTGTGATAATGATTGATTGCAACCTGTAAAATCTAAAAGACGAATTATATCTGTGTACCAACAGCAGTGGTTAGATTCTGGGGGGAGCTGAGACGAAACATAGGAATGTAGACACACATATAAGCAAGCAAAGTAATAATAGTAACACCCTATGTTACAGGGTGGTACCTCACCCTTTTCTCTAGCATGATGTATTACCGGGATATTTCAATCTTCGTCTTCTTCTTTTTCCTTGCTGTAGACCTATGCAGTCTGATCTTCAGGGGTTGCTCCTACTGTGAGGTGGATTCATAGCTGTTCTTCCATCTTTTAAGAGGTCCATCACGAGGACGAGTCCCGAGAGGCTGATTATCATCAACAGATATTACAAAATTATTTTTTAAGGCAACTATTGAGAACAGGTAAAATAATATATTGTGTATAGTATACTACCAGAAACGCATGAGAGATGGTTCAACATTAGGAAGACAGGATATTTTCCAGAATTAAGAGTATTCGCCTTCTGAACGTACTTTCACTGATATGAAAGACGCCGATCTCCGAGGAGATCGCGTTCAGCAGATTGATTGCTCTTCCCACAGGTGTCACCAGAGCCAGGTTGGTTCTGGTGGCGGGTAGGTAAAACAATCTATCCTGGCGCTGTCGGAGATATCTGTCGAGAACAAAAAGACTCACACCCTCCAGCAAGGCTGAGTTTTCAAAATATCCCCTAATTAGTGTGAAGAAATGGGTTATGAAAAACCCGTCTCTTCGAAGCTGCAGAGAATTAGACCCCAACATTCCCAAAAGAAACGCTGTGGGATAGAGCCATGGATAGCTACCATACACCTTAATGTAGAGATACCTCAGATTTTTTTCTAAACCCTCTCCAGCATAAGAGAATATCTCGCCTCGTGCGGACTCCATATCAAAGAACCACTTTCGAGTCTGCTCCGAACCAACGAATTATATAGTACTCGATTATGTAATGCAATATACGTATTAGTCCCTCCTTCGCTATCTACACCATCATGATATCCTCAGCCTCACGTATCTCTTTTATTCTGGTGTTCCTAGGGCGATCTCTTAGTGTCTTGCCTACAATCATCCACAGTATTTTCTACCCTTGCTTCAACGCCATATGTTATTACTTTATAAATTCTCATTTTACTCTTAATGGCCATGTCTTTGTTTTTCATATTGTGGATTTTAGAGCATTAGAGATTGCAGCTGCCTTGTTGACTTGGACTTTCTTATATTTTTTCCCGCAGATCAGCACCTTCAACCAGATCTTTGCCAAGATATCTTCAGGTATCTCGGTGAAGCTACCTGTTCTATGGGTTGGTTTTCTCGAGCCAGGTTACATATTTTTTTTGTTTTAGCGAGGATCATATATTTCATCTTTCCATATTTTAATTATTTGGATAAATTTGTAATATAATGAAACATTTATTAAATTTGGTATTTAGGCGGTTTTTGTTACAGAAAAATGATAATAAAACATAGTGAGAATAATAATAATAATAAAAATTATTGCGTGTATTAAGAGCTGAATTTGGTAAAATACTTGCAACCCATCCGAAACTGTTATAGAACGCGACGGCGCCCTTTTGTCAATTTTGCTTATGCACTTGTTAAGTGCATCCCACATTAATGCGGGACTGATTTATGAATGGAGCAAAGCAAGAGAGACCACAGTCCACATTAAACCTACAAAAATACATAAACAAATGGCTGCATACTAATTTGTCCTGTAATATGTTCCGGTGTTATTTCAAGCTTAAACTCCAAATTTTAAGCAGTAGCGTTAAAAGCGTGCTCCTGTACATAATACGGTATATTTATATATTTAAAAAAAACTGCACATCTACCCGTATTTCCATCGCTTTGGGAAAAAAACAGGATTGTTTGCCAGTCATTAAATGTGTTTTAATAAAAACAAAATTTGGTTCTCAGAAAAAACCTTGAGTTATTTTCTCTTCTTAGTTTTATTAATTATAAAATACAAAACATTTACTTAGAATTTTTACATAGTTAAATCTTAAGAGAAAACTATTTATTGTTTCTTGAACAATGATGTAAAACTCCATATTAAATTAATTATACGAATGAAAACGTCTGTTTTCAAGAAGTTTTCAATTACTAAAAGGCGGCCACATTCGAAGTCGGAATAATCGACGTGCGTGCATGGTACGATGTATGAATGTAGAGGAAGCCCATCCTCTCCGCCTACCCCTCCGGGGAAATGGCGTGATGCTTAGTTAGTTTAGTTTTTTTTATTAAATTAAATTTTAATGAAATATTTTACCTGTCGAAGGCATTATCAAATGTATAAACATTTGATAATACCTTAGATAGGCATAACATGTCATTCACAACAAATATATATATATAAAAAATTAGAAAACAGAAGTTTTCATTCGTATTAATTACTTAATTGAATCTGTTCATTGATTGATTTAAATATAATCATCACCTTAAAAATAATATGCGACATGCTTTACTTTTCTAGCAAATATAAAATTGATTCTTATTTTTACCCATGAAAAAGACTAATACTATTAAAGATCCGTAATGTTTAAATTTAATAAAGCAACCGCGGTGCACTTTGTTGAGTTTTCCAAAAACGCAGAGCTGGTCATTTCAAACTTTCATTCCACCAAACGACCGCAACTTCTTACCTCCCTCGGTGCACAATGGCTATTTCTTTTGTAACTTCACGAAGCGCACACCAGACCATTTTCTGTTTCACATAACATGTGTACCAGTGGGAACAAGTTGGACACGCTTTTTAATTCACATCGGAAAAAAACATGAAATCACACATACAATATCACAACTTCTTTGCATTTTTTCTTTAACAATAAAAAATACACCATTTTTGAGAGCTTGAGTTAATTTTTTCCAAAATTTGTTTTATTTATTAATTTTTATTAGGTACTTAGATCTGCAACATTCTGTATTATTAGAGGGTCCAGGTCTCCACTCCATATAGTAATATGGACCAGTATAGCACTTGACCATCCTCTGTTAAAATTTTAAGTTGATGTTCTCATTGCAGAAAAATGATCTCATGTTATTGAATGCGGCCCTTGCCATCATCATTATGCACCTCATTTCATTTTTGGGATCGATGTTGTATGTTATAAGACTGCCAAGATATTTAAACATGTGAACTCTTTCTATACTGGCGCCATTTAGGGTAAGACTTCCATCTGCGTAGTTCTGTCGGCTTAATACCTTGAACTTTGTTATACTGGCGTTCATGTTGAGTCCCAGTCTTACATCTGTATTAATGAAAACAAAATGCTTATTTTTTTATTTTTTATAATATGGTTCACAATCATCATCTTCGTCTACTTTCCTTAGGACTGCGTCCGGTCATTTTTCGAGTTCTGTTCCTGGGATATGATATCTTTTCTGTGGTGGTCTTCATGGAGGTTGGTTGTCCCCTAGTTCACAATCAAAATAATTAATACGTTTATACAATGAAACTTCTTAAATCATTTCAACAGAAAATGTTTTATATTTTTGTGCCCTTGGGCTAGTATACTTTAAATTCATAATAGTAAACACGATTGTTTAGTGGTTTTACTTGAATTTCATTTATATAAATTATATAAATAGCGACAAATTTGTTTCGCCTTGCGAGGACATTCTCAAACTCGTGTTTGGGAATGCCCTTCTATATATAATTTATTTCGAATAATTTATAGAAAATTAAATCTTAGTAAAACCACTAAACACTCGTGTTTACTTTTATAAAATAATAATGGAGTTTTAGAAAACTAATACCTTAACTATTAATATGTTACATTTTACAAAACGGCACACATTAAATGTAATTAATCAAAAAATAAGTAAATTAAGTCTCCTTTTTTTATTGTCAAAAAACATAAATAATGCATTTCCTTCTTTACCATTATTTATTTATTCATTCATTTTTTCCATGTGCCCAATCTATCTCCAAAACGCAGATTCCTAGCTGCCTCGTCACCTGCACTGAAGAGCTACTGGCTCGAGTATCCAGCCCGGCGGACTTCTGGGCATTTGACATTAGGAAAGATTTTTTTGTAAACTTCTTATACTTGCATTTGAATTTGACAATCTTTCTGGCATTAATTTTATTTTAATCATAAAGGTCGAGCAGGAGCAGGAGCTAAAGGAGAGCAAAAGTCCTATAATGACATATGGAATAGAAACGAGAGCTGACACCATCAGGACAAAATGTCTCCTAAGCACCATAGAAATAAAGACTCTCCAATCCGTTGCGGGAACGACACTCCGAGACAGAATAAGACATTCTGAAATGAGAAAGATCTGCAATGTAGAAGATGTCATGCGATGGGGAAGACTGATGTTGAACATGTTCTGAAAGAGTGATAAATATAGCCGCAAATAAAGTACCAACAGGAAATCGACCGGCAGGAAGACCACATAAAAAATGGCGAGACAGTTGAACATCAAATCAAATCAAATCAGTTTATTTACTCAAAAAACATTACAAACAACATAAATGTTTAAGGCATCTATTGAGTACAGGTAAGATATTATACACATACAACATAATACCAGGAACGGATTAGTGATGGTTCGACATTAGGAAGACAAAATACTTTATAAAAAGTCAAGAGTATTTGTCCCCTGAACGTAATTTCACTAACATGAAAGACGTCGATCTCCGAGGAGACCGCGTTCAGCAGACTAATTGCTCTTCCCACCGGTGTCACCAGAGACAGATTGGTTCTGGCGGCCGGTAGGTAAAACAACCTGTGCTGTCGCTGTCGGAGATATCTATCGGAGACAAAAAGACCAACATCCTCCAGTACGGCCGAGTTCTCGAAGTATAACCTAATTAATATAAAGAAATGGGTTGTTAGATGTCCATCTCTTCGACATCTGCATCCCAGGAACAGGCTCCGAGAAATAACAGGACACACTCCTAAATAAAGCAGAAGAAGAAGAAGAAGATAAATGTCGGTACAAAAACATCATGTGTACTGACATCTTTACTTTTGTGGAGAGGTATATATTTTCTGAATCCTTTGTACTACAGTACTTTGTTAAAAGTGAGAGATGTTTTTGTAACGGTGTGATGACTATATGGAAGGTGTTTTGTAATTAAGTTGTAAACTTACAATCTGTGAGTAATGCATACACTTTATCGGCGCAAAGCTACATGAAACTGGGTGTCGGCCCTGCCACAAGCGCCGCACCGGTTCGATACTTTCGCCATTACCTTCCCCAATGTTCCCTAATTGATATTTGGCCGGTTCCCCAAGTTGCCGGGATATATCAATACGGGAAACCGACCGGGAACTTTCCGTTATTTATTTTCCTTCATTTAATGTGTTGAAGTTGGGTCATTAGTCGTGGACGGCCAATTTCGTAAGGTTCGGTTTTCGTACATAGCTTTATCCGAGTTTACCAGTGTGGGTAAATGCCGGGCATTACACATGTTTGAATACAAGTACAGTAAACATCTACGACATTACTTCTTGGGAACTGAAATACTTAGACTATTTTTCATTGAACAGTTCATCGCATCTAAACTTACTCCTTAGTCTAAACCAGTGATTCCCAAAGTGATCTATATTGACCCCCCCAGTGGTCTACGACAACTTGCAGGGGGTCTATGACAATTGTAAAAAAATTCGGGGCCCATTAGATGTAAATGGGGATCCACAAGATGATTCAACTAAATTGAAGCCGAATATTGAAACTCAAAACGAATATCGAAATCGTTGGCGACCTTTTTTTTAAAGTCATTCGGCAAAGATTGGACATTCGATTTCCCCAAATGAGCGAAAAAAAATTTAAAGGTCTATTAAAAAACTAAAAGTTAAAGAATATTAAAACTAGAATCAATACTTACTTCGACCTAAACATAATATGTTACTGTCCATATTATATCGGATATTAAAAATATCTTCTACTTCAGCCTTTTTCCCTACACTGTTGGATGTAGGTTTCCATTTTCCTCCACTCGTACCTGTCTTGACACTTCCGCATCCAGGTCGTTTCTGCTATTCGGACAATGTCGTCAGCCCATCTTTTAGGCGGCCTCCATATATAATATGTACCTATACTCCTGTTTTTTCTTTTAATAGATTTGACGATTTGTGACACAGAAATCATGTATCGTGGGATGATGAGGTCCAGCTGTCCCTCCATCTCTTAGGCGGTCTTCAAGGTGGGCGGTGTCCGGATAGGATTTCATAAGCGGCTATATATGGGAGTGTCACTATTCATTCGAGCTACATGGTCCCTCTATTATCTTCTTCTGGATTTACTCCACCTATTTCGCAAGTTTTTCTTATGTCTGCGTTACGGACACGATCTCGGAGAGTTTTTCGTGTAATTGGTCTTGGGACCTTCATCTCAGATGTTCGTAGTAGACCCTTGGTTCGCACATTGTCGGCTTGCATCTCTACAGCGTACGTCATAATAGGTCGCACACATGTCTTATAAATTCCGATCTTGCTGTCGATACGCATGTCCTTTTTCTTAAGACCAGATTCTTTAGTCACCCTGGCAGAGGCTTTACTGACTTGTTCTCGTACTTCGGTATAAAGGTCATTGTGGCTGCAGATCTCTACTCCCAAATATCTAAAACTCATGCTCCACAGGAACATCATCAAGAGTCAGGTTATATCTTGTAGGTTTTATAGATGTTGTAAGACTTTTTGTTTTGCTGACTGATATAGCCATATTCAGTATTTCTAATACTCTATGGATTTGAACAATATACTCTGTAAGTCATCTCCTTTGACCAGATATGTATTCGTTACCTTTATTAATTTTTAAATAAATAAATTTAAATGTACTATTTAGTTATATTTTATTTTCTATATATATACGCAAACGGAAGTTTCATCCTCAATAAGGTATTTTAATATTTAAAAAATGTGCACTTTGATATGGCAAACTTTTCGCTGTATTCTTGGTTATTAATTTAACTGAATTCTTTCCTTTAGCAATTTTAATAAAAATTCTCTTTTCCGGGAGATACCCTACTTTGTTTGAAATTACTTTTACAGTTTACAATTTTACACTATAACGTGAATAATATTCGAATCTAGGAATTTCTCGGTTTTTTAATATTAAGTGAAATGACGAAGCTTGCCACCTTACCGAAATAAACTTTTTTGAATCAAGGCTTTGTTAAAACTCTCTTGAAATACATCACGTATCAATCACGTCTCGACAATTTCTTAATAATTTAACAAATAAATTATAACATCATAACAGAATCTCACGTTAACGATGTAAATGGAGTACAGAGTCGAGGTAGACCGAGGAGACGTGGCATGATCAAATTAACAAATTTTAAAGGTTGGTCATGTTATTAGTCGGAGGAATGCGTGTATGACTCGTTGAATAAATGTGGAGGAAGCTAGAGAGGTGTGTCAGACTAGAGTAGTGTGGCGGAACATTCTCTATGCCTTCCCCTGAGTGATGGTTTGATGTTGGAACCTCAATATAATGAATTACGATAGGTTTTGTAAAAATTCGGTACATCGAGTGATTTGAATACATTGAGGTTTGTCGCTATGCTATGGCTAGTTTAAAGGTATTTCGAAAAATTCGTGATATTGGTGTTCGTTTCATTATGGTTTCACTATATTGTATTATCATTGTTTTTTCACTAAAATAATTGATTATCTAATCAATTCTCTAAAGTCCAGTTTCGCTTCATTGGGCATTAATAAAACTGTAATTATAAATTCATATATTGCCCTAATAATGCTTGAGTGCAAGTTAAAACATTATTGGTGGAAACAAATATAATTTAGTACCGTATTTTTTTATAAAGCCTAGATTTTTTTAAGTCTAGTTTTTTATAAAGTCTTGATTTACATGAAGGGCATTAGAATTTGTTTAACAATCTTCAATATATAATATGATAAATAGCTCATTTATATGATGAAGGTAACTGGTCGTGTCCAGGCTTGGACCCAAATCCCCTGGATCAGGAGCCAAGTGTTCTTCCCCCTAGACCATCATCCGATTTAATTATTTGGCGTTAAATGTTTATAAATTTAAATGTCTATTAAATCTGTAAAATATATCACAATTAAAGGCGAATAAACTACCTATACATTATGTGAAACAGTCGATAAAAATAATTAAAATTTAGATATTTATATTTTATTATTATTATTTTGTTGAATCGCTTTTGACATCATCAAAGAATAAAGCTATCACATTGATTCTAGTGACATGTAATAGGTAACTAATCTTTCCCTATTTTATTGTTGCGTGAATTCTACACCAGACCAAAACTGTGTGACAGTCACACTGCCATCGCCGGGAATCGAACCCAGGACCTTCGGCGTGATAGTCTTAGCACCTACCACTCGACCACGAAGGTAGTATTCAATAAAAGAGGCAATTTGAATAAATATAATTACGTTTAGTATTACAACAATTTATTTCAATTAACAATTAAACAGGGAATTCAATATTCATGTTCGAAATGTTACCGTTACATCCCCCCTCTCCTCATTATTATACCCCCTCCGCCTTTATAAATAACCTACCCCTTTTAGTTAATATGTTAGGTGACCACTCTATTTTACTTTATTGTTAAAATTCTGTGTACAGAATTTTAATCATTGTAATGATAAAGCTTATGTTATAAATTAAACGTGTTTGTGTTTACGCAGAATTCACGTGACAATAAAATGGCGATATATTAGCTACCCATTACATGTCACGAGAATAAATATGATAGCTATCCCCCCTACATCGATTTAGCTCTGTTAGACATTTTAAATAATTATGTATTATATTATAAACAAAACAACTTTGTTTTTAACCGCGGTAGGGTTATTACATTGATTCCAACTAGTTTTGCTTGGACCAAGCTTCATCAGGGCAGTATAACAACAGTTGTTATACTGACTTGATAGAGCTTGGGTCCAAGCGAAACTAGTTGGCATCAATATAATAACCCTACCGTGGTTACATACCAAGTTGTTTTATTTATATAATTATTTAAAATAATAATAATTTAAGGAAGCTTTGTAATGGAAACGAAAAAATCTCTGCGAAATAAAGTGTTGTTTTACTAGTGGTAATTATATTTATTCAAAAATGAATCCACAACACAAAGTGAAGGAAGATACTGTAAAGAAGAAGTGAAGAAGAAAAACATGCAATGTTTTCTGCAATTTATGTATCTCAAGTTTGTTAATAAAACATTCAGCAAATACATTTAGTTCCGTATCAAAGTAAGTAAAGATTATTTAGAATTACAAACAAATTAGGTAGAGGATTCAATGAACACGATTTCCCCAGAAATAAATCCCCACGAGCGCCGACACGTAGCTCCCCGATCCCTGGAAATGTGATACTGCCGGCCGTAGAAAATTTACGAAGTTTGGGATATTGTTAGCAGATCTATTGTTCCTACAAAGCTCACAGATTTACTAAAACCGATCCGGCCCGATGTACACCGCTACACGAGGTATACTCGTCTATCTGTATAAGTGCTTTTCTTGAATTTCTCTTCAAAACAATCCCGATTCAGTGTGTTTTACGATTACATATAAATTTACATTTATTTTATTATTACTCTGTAAGAGAATGAGCGCTGAATTATTTTTTACAAAGTAATAGTGCAACCAAATCTACATAGATGGCTGACTGAAACTGCCACGTGAAGATAAATATGGATTTTGAAGTATATACTCGTATACATCTTCCAAAAATTTGTCATGCATGATCACAAAAAACAAAGGTGGAATGGGGAATGTTGTAATTACATAAAGCGTGCGCTTAACCCAACCAACGACAGGTCATAAGTCCTGTAAACACCTTGATCATCCATGTTCAGTTTCCAGTTTACGTCTTCGTCTCTATTGAGATACAATTAAAATTTCAACTAGACACTATTATATTTCGGATATAAGCTTTTATTAGTAATAATTGGGTGACTCTCACTTTTTACGATAGTTATTTGTTAGTTTTCTATTTTAAAAAAATGTGTATCAATTTACACTTTAAACATTTATTTATATTTATATTCGATTACGAGTATTAAAAAACGCTAACGAATGAAAACTCCGTTTTCTAGTAGTTTTATTATAGTTTATGGGAATCACATGTTTCTCCATTCTAAGGTAGAAAAGGGTAAACAAGGTAGTAAATTTTCAGTCATAACAATTGGGTGCAAAGTTCGTTAAAAGTTTTTTGAACGAAAACCACTGAAATAATTCAAATATTAATCATAAATACTTATAGATTACTTAAACTAGAATTAAATGTTTCGTTAGATTTATGATTTATTATATGCTTAGTTATTGGGGCAAAGCTAAAATGGCAGTGCATAATGGTATTCTCGTACCAACCATTATGTATTATATTAAATCAAAACATGGAACTGGCAAAAGAATTATGAAAAAAGAATAAATGCAGTAGAATGAGATCTCTTAGAGTGTTGAATGAAAATATAAGAAGTGAATGCGAAAAGTGTTTAGAATAAATAATGATGTAAAATCTTGTAAAAGTGGAAGACCGAGAAAAACGTAGCACGATCAAATAAATCAAATATTGAATGTCGGATAACGTTCGGAGTCGGAGAAATCGTCGTGAGTGTATGACACGATGTATGAATGTTGTGGAAGCGAGAGAAGTATGACAGAAAAATAAAATGAGGTAGTCCATTATTTTTGCCTACCCCTTCGAGGAGACGGTATTATGGGTAGTTACTTAGATAGTTAGTCTGTTTAGCTAAATAAACCGAATCTGTTGAATAATTTTAAACTGCGTGGTACCCAGCTTCTGTGTGCGGGGTACTTCTGTACATCCGGGTCCTATAGTACCATTACACAGAATTGAAATATCATTTTGATAAGAGTCTACGACGTCCCTCCCAATTCTATTTATAGCAATTATGTAATAGTACTTCTGCCAAGCATGGCCCGTTCCATTTTCATTTAAGAGGTTATCCACTGCTGGAATAGTTGAAAATGTATGTACATATAAAACAACCTTAAATATTTAAAAAAGAAATTATAAGGTGAGTTTAGATATACTTATGTATCAATTAAATCAAATCAAGTCAGTTTATTTCATCAATAGTCGTGACAAAATTAAGGTTTAATTCATATTTTGAGGAAAGGTAAAATAATATATTGTATATAGTCTTCTTCTTCTTCTTCTTCAGCCGTCTCTCCACTGCTGGATGTAGGCCTCTTCTAATTTCTTCCATTTTTCTCTTATTTGGGCTTCTCTTATCCACCTGCTACCCGCGACAGGGACAATATCATCGGCCCAACGTTTCTGAGGCCGGCCTATTCCTCTTTTCATGTCCCATGGTCTCCATCCTAGGACTCTGGGTGCCCATCTGTCTGTTCCCTGTCTGGCAACATGACCTGCCCATTGCCACTTTAGCCTGGCAATACGATCCACCGTCGACAACCTTTGTCCGGCGTCTGATTTCTTCATTTCTGATTCTATCTCTCAGACTTATGCCTAACATTTGTCTCTCCATAGATCGCTGTGTACATTTTAATTTATATATGGTCCTCGCAGTTAAGGTGATAGTTTCCAGACCATATGTAAGCACAGGGAGGATACATGTTTCAAACACTTTTCTTTTTAAATTCATGGGAATATCCTTGTTTTTAAGGATATGATTGTATATAGTATACTACCGGAAACGCATGAGAGATAGTTCGACATTAGAAAGACAAGATATTCTCCAAAATCAGGAGTATTTGCCTTCTGAACGTACTTGCACTAATATTAAAGGCGTCTATCTCCGAGGAAACTGCGTTCAACAGATTAATCACTCTTCCCACCGGTGTCACTTTTGTCATTTTCTACTCGTTCTTGTTTAGTTAACTCTGGATTGCGAGAAAATAAAAAAGGAGAAGTTGAGTACTCACATGAATTGCATCGATAAAAATACCAAGATAAGATACCGATTATCTGGTTTGGACATATGTCGAGATCCCTCGGTCATAAAATACCAAAAATGATAAAAGCGCAGTAGCTGGGTAGGCGACCCGTAGAATAGACCCCACCAGAGGTTAATGGGCAATATCCTCAAGGACCCCGGAATGTTTAATGTAAAGGATTGGCGGAAAACCACTCAAGAAAAGAAGGTGTAGCGAGTTATCGTGTGGAAGACCAAATATGTTTTATAAGGCTTATGTTCAAAATATAAGCTTTACAAAATTTGTAATGTCTGTTGATGAAATAAACTGATTTGAAACTGTTAAATTAAATAACTTTGTTTTTGTATCACAATTGTATTTTATTTTACGCGACAGCTGTTTCATCGGGTGTAACAAATAATTATTGTAACACCTGATGATGTCCACATAGGTTGATGAAACATCTGTCGCGTAAAATAAAATACAATTGTGATACAAAACCAAAGTTATTTAATGTTAAGGTATCATAGTATAATGGACTATTTAATTAAACAGATTTGATTTGAAAAACACCAATAAAATTTACAACACTGTTACAATAACAAAATTTTATTATTAACTTTTTAAGAGTGTTGCGACAGCTGTTTTGCTAATACCTGATGATGCCAACATCGTTTTTTTTAGTTTTTTTTAATATATACAATAGGTATTTTGAACCTAATTACTGTATACAATTCTGTTTTAAGCTCTTATATTGATTCTCATGCCATGTGATAGGTAGCTAATCTATCACCATTATATTCTCACAAGAATTCTACACCAGACCAAAGACAGTATCAATCACGCTGCCATCGCTGGAAATCGAATCCAGGACCTTCGGTTTGCCAGTCAGAGCTCTTACCAATCTGCTACCTCGTCAATTAAAAACTAACAGTATTATAAATTTTAATAGTTACTAATATTGAAGTGTTTCGGCCAAAACAATGGAGTATAAGGATTCATAAATTTAGCTTTAGATAAACTCTTGTTTTTTTTCTTGGCTCCATAATATAAGGAACTGTTTTGGCTTGAGGAGCGTTGAGGAGCTGTTTCGAGATGCCAAGGTTAGAGACGCCTACTCTCGGGTCAATAATATGAACTATAATTCTCTAGATGTTGAATGTATAATATCTTCGTAACATCAAGATAAAATAAACTCAAAAATAAATTTTAAATATTTTCCATTTCATACAAAATCGTCAATTTAGTTTCATCTTTCCTTGCCGATTCAAGATAACTACAATAGTATACATTGTTTATAATAATTTTAATGTATTTTATCTCTATAAATATAATAAATACTGAGTTAAATTATTATTTCTTCTATCCTCGCCATAATCTTGTCTTGCAGATGTTAAATGTTATTTTTTTATGTACGTACGTATTACTCACTTAAAAAAATCAAAATTATTTTAAATGATATCAAAACAATTTTAATATCTGTCAAAACTGACCACATTTGTGATTTTTTTAAAATATAATCTTACTGATGAAACATGTTTAGTATTTAATTTTTATGTTTTTAATAAAGTGAGTGTTGTATACAAAGTATATATAAAAAAGAAACATTGTACTTTTATTAATTAAATTTTAATTAAATTCCGATGCAAAATTATTTTTAAAGTTCTTCATTATACATAGTAATCATATTATATAAACAGGCAAAAGGGCTATGTCACCAAGATTACAAGAATTTTTTAAATGCAAAAGAGCGAGAGAGGAATAGTTCTTTGAATTTTGTTGTGATTCTAAATTTTACATATATTTTGTTATGATTATTGTGAATGACAAAAGTATGCAAAACAATAGGAGAATAATTAGGTTTTGTTAATTATGTAATTTTTATGTGTGTGGATAAAATGATTTATATTAAAAATAAAGACTTACTGATTTTACAGTGAACCAAGCTTTTTGATGGTAGAAAATCTTTACTTCCGTGAATATTCAAATTGATATGCAATAGTGTATACGAGATGTGATACGAACTTATATTGTCTATTGAAAAATATTCTTTTAGAGTTCAAATATAATAAAACAACAAAAAATTTGCTCCGTTACTATGATTCTTAAATATGTTTAGACAACGCAACGCCATGAACGCGAAGAAATGCTCGTTTGTTTATTCATACTGTTTCAGCGTTGTTTCATCTCAAATCTATTCCATTTACAGAACCGTGTTCCCGATTCCCTGTTTTCCTTTCGATACATCGAGATTATTCCATTACCAATATTATGTTATCTGGCAGAAGAGATATGGTCGAATAATTTTCGTGTTTTTAGCTAAACAGGACTAAAATGGGTTGGCCATTGTTCGTATTTCTATCCTAATAGTAAAATACTAACATTTGTATGGCGAGTGCTGTTAGGATGCTATCTAGCTGTAAACATCTGAAAACAATATTTCAGAGGGATATTTCGACGGAATTCTCTAATGTAATTATTATTCTCCGACATTCTATCGCTGTTACAAAAACATATAAGTCAGTGTTTTTTTATGACAACTAATGGCAAATATGCTATAAACTTGATTTCACATAGCTTAAAGATTTAGAACTTTATATTCTATATTTACTTGTTCTTTTGTTTATATACCAATATGTGCATCTGAACATATTTTACTAACTTACTAACTAACCATCACGCCGCCTCCCCGAAGAGGTAAGCGGAAATAGTAGACTGTCATATTTTTTTTCCTGATATTCCTCGCATCCACCGTTATTTTAATTAACTGTAATTAGGCACCTAAAACAAATGCAGCTCCAGCAAGAACTTCAAAATGTTATCAAAGAAATTATACTATTATATTTATGCTACAAATTAATTAGTGATCTAATGATTTCAATTTTTTTTTTTAAATCACAAAAGTACAGATACATAAATCGAAATCATGTATAACTACAGAAGAAAAAGAAGAAGAAGAGATCAAGAATTGAAAAAAAAAACATTAAGTAAATAATTAATAGTGCCGATAGGTGGCGATGTGGAAATATTGTGAGAAAAACAATGTATGATAGAATACCTAAAATGATAAAGTAAGAAAGGAATGTAAAGCGGATGAATGCGTGATAAATAAAATCAAGAAAGGGTCACTAAGATGGTTTGGACATATGGAACGAATGAATGAGGGAAGAATGGTTTAAAAGATATATACAAGCAGTGTGAATGGAAAAAGAAGTCGAGAAAGGCCAAGGAAGACATGGCTTGACCAAATTAATCATTTGCTGAAAGGCGGCCAAGTTCGAAGGTGAGCGTGCATGTAACAATGTGTATATGTCGAAATCCTCTCTGCCTACTCCCCTGGTGAAATGGCGTGATGGTTAGTTAGTTAGTTAAATAAAAAATAAAGTGTTATTAGAAAATACATGAATAAAAAACGAAACGAAAAATAGAAAAAAATCTCTTTTATATAATACATTAGAGATATATTCTTTCTGAGGATAACCTCACTTTCGTGAAAATTGGCCACATCCTAAGCGATGCGGTTTAAATGGATTATTGTTCTACCCGCGGGCGTTATCTTAGAAATATTGGTTTTACACAGTGGTAGGTGAAATAATCTATGTTGCCGTTGTCACAAATAATTGTCGAGGATGAACAAAGTCTACGTTAAGAGTTATGTATTCGATTCGATATAACCCTCATGTAGACAGTCCAATGATTGGATAATACAGCAGTAAGACAGAATACCGGTTTGTCTCAAAAGAAAGGTCTACCACTTGTGTATACTGCCCATGATGACATACGGATTAAAGACGACAACTCTTACAGCAAAAAGTGTCCACAGGCTCAAGTATACACAAAGGTCCATGGAAAGACAGATACTTGGTGTGAGCTTGCGTGACTGCATAAGAAATGAAGAAATCAGACGCCGCACCAGGGTTGCTGACGTCATGGACCGAGTGGCGAAATTGAAATGGCAATGGGCTGGACACTTGGCTACACAGGGTGGCAACAGATGGGCACCCAGGATACTCAGTTGGAGACCATGGGAAAACAGGCGAAGTGTCGGAAGGCCACCGATGAGATGGACCGATGATATTGTCAAAAGGGTTGGAAAATCTTGGATATAAAGGGGGCAGGATAGAGACGAGTGAAAGAAATTAGAAGAGGCTTATATCCAGCAGTGGAGGGAAGAAGGCTAGCAAAGAAGAAGAAGAAGACCGAATCAGAATATACGAAACCTTCGTAAGGCGTATACTGACAAATTGCATTGAGACCAGAGCGGATACCACAAAATTGCGGGTGGTAGAGATGCGGTCGCTGAAGATGATAGCAGGAAAGACTATTCGAGATAGGATAAGGAACACGGCTATCCCCGAAATCTGCAAGGTGGAAGATGTCGTGAGACGGAGCAGACAATGCAGAAGATACTGGAATGCGCACGTGCAGAGGATGGATCCCACCAGAATAAGAACAGAGGAACTCTTTCTGTACCTTCTCAATTCCATAGAGTTGGACGTCACCCTGCCCGCTGGACCGACGATCTGAAGAGGATTGCTGAACATGGACGGATGGAAGCGGCAATGGATAGGGGGCGGTGGCGTTCTTTGGGAGAGACCTACGTTCAGCAGTGGATGCCAGACGGCTGATGATGACGTAAATTTCTATATTAAATAATGAATACCAATGGAGATGTCAGTTTTCTAAAAGTTTTATTATAATTTATAGGAAGTACCTACATATTTAGCCTGTCTAAGGTATTGTGACATTTGATAACGCCTTAGACAGGTGAAACAAGCCATTCCCATAAATTGAAATAAAACTTATAAAACCAAAGGTTTTCACTCGTATTTATTATTAAATGTTAGTTAAAAAACCTCCTATCAGTCCGAGCCAAATCGATGTATATGGTAAAGCAATAGCTATACGAGGTCTGTTCAAAAAGTATCGCGAATTTTATATTTTTTCAAAAAGTATTTATTTATTCATGAATATCTATTTTGTCCCCTTCAAAGTAATTCCCCTCGGATATAATACATTTATGCCAACGTTTTTTCCAATCCTCGAAGCACTTAAAAAAATCATTTTTTGTGATCTTGTTCAGCTCCTCCTTCGATGCCGTCTTTATCTCCTCAATCGTGGCGTAGCGTCGTCCTTTCATGGGCCTCTTCAGTTTTGGAAACAGGAAAAAGTCACAGGGGGCCAGGTCTGGGGAATACGGTGGCTGCGGCACCATTACTGTGTTGTTTTTGGCCAAATATTCGCGCACAAGCAACGAGGTGTGAGCAGGGGCGTTATCATGGTGCAAAAGCCAGTTTTTGTTCTTCCACAAATCCGGGCGTTTCTGGCGGATTGCTTCGCGCAAATTGCGCATAACTTGCAGGTAATATTCCTTATTGACCGTACAACTCATGATGCACCACGCCCCTGCAATCGAAGAAAACTGTGAGCAAAACCTTCACGTTCGACCGAACTTGGCGCGCTTTTTTTGGTCTTGGCTCATGCGGCAGCTTCCATTGGGATGATTGAGCTTTGGTTTCCACGTCATAACCATAAACCCATGATTCGTCACCAGTTATGACCCTCTGGAGCACATTTGGGTCGTCACGGACCGAGTCCAACATCTCCTGAGCAATGTTAACGCGATGCTGTTTTTGGTCGAAATTGAGCAATTTTGGCACGAATTTCGCGGCGACCCGACTCATGCCCAAATCATTGGTTAAAATCGAATGGCACGAGCCAATCGATATGTTTAGGTCCTCAGCAACTTCTCTAACGGTGATTCGACGATTGGCTAATACTATTTTCTTCACTTTATCAATGTTTTCGTCTGTTGTTGACGTGCTCGGGCGTCCGGCACGCTCTTCGTCGTTCATATCTTCTCGGCCCTCTGAGAACATTTTGTACCACCGATAAACGTTGCTTTGGTCCAAGGTAGCTTCACCATATGCCACAGTCAACATTCGAAATGCGTCCGCGCACTTTATTTTGTTTTTCACACAAAATTTGATACAGATTCTTTGATCCATTTTTTGGAATAGGCAAAAATCGAAGACGAGCCAAAACACATCCAAGCAAAACAGCTGTCAAAAATTAACTAAACATTCAAAATGGCCGACCTTGTCAGCATAAGTAAGGGACATGAGTACCAACATAACGCTACAAAAAAATCAAAAATCAAATATACGTAGCCAGCGGAAATTCAAAATTCGCGATACTTTTTGAACAGACCTCGTATATTGA
Source organism: Lepidostoma basale (assembly GCA_022606425.2). Lineage (NCBI taxonomy): Eukaryota > Metazoa > Arthropoda > Insecta > Trichoptera > Lepidostomatidae > Lepidostoma > Lepidostoma basale. The sequence continues at coordinate 65,096 of JAHDVF020000762.1, forward strand.
TTTTCGGGACATGTGATAGTTAGCTAATCTATCGCCATTTTATTTTCGCGTGTGTTCTACACCACACCAATGACAGCGTGACAATCACATTGGTACTCTCGGGAATAAAACCCGGGACCTTCGGTGTGATAGTCGCAGCACTTCGCACTCGGCCACGAAGATCGGCATTATTATCGTGGGTTTTATTATATAATAATTTTATCATCAATAAAAATAGACATTTAAAATGGTTGTATACTAAATTAACCCGGCTTTTCTTACATTGACGGACCGCGATCATAAGGAACAAATCAATATCAGGAGCGTTTCCAAAATTACCAATAAAAAATAATGTGTCCCCTAACGGGCGGGGCGCTGTGCGAGGGGTAGTTACTCTTGTCACCTGCGGTTAAATTATAGCAACAATAACAAAGTCCGAAACACGACCAAGTTGCACAACTACTTGGAGGGAAGTTTGGGCCGAACTTGGGCGGATGCTGAGTTCCCCGATCCGCGACTCGTGCCCGCTCGGGGGCGGCGGAAGGGACCGAGCAGGCTTTGATAGCGACGCCGGATACTCTCGCCGGGCGGCTATGATTTGTGAGGTCAGTTACGCGACTTGACGTTTCGATTTCACTCTCCTACATACAAATAGTATATGTCGATAGATCAATAACACGAAATCTTATCGGGAAACGTTCTTTATTTAAAATTGAATACACAAATCAAAGTTGTGATCCAAAATTAAAATAAACAAAAAACTGATTATAAATGACTTTTTGATAATCAATTGATTTAACTGAAATCTCTTGATGAAAGTTCATTTTAAATAATCTTCTTTTTCTTCTTCACTTTTGGTAGACTCAGGAGTCTGTTATTTCAGGCGGGTCCTCTTGAGACGCTTTGTCCGTTTGGCGTCCCATGGAGAGCTATGTATGGTATTCTATTTGAGCTCATTCTTTCTACATGTTAATGCCAGTATCGCAGTCTTTGACGTCCCCATCTGACCACATCTTCGACCTCGCAGATTTCTCGGATTGCTGTATTGCGTAGGGTTTTGCCAGCGTGATCGAGTTAGTTATTTTAAATAATAATTAAATAAAACAATTTTTATAAGTACTTCCACATTTGTCTTTATTTCGACAGCGACGGGTTTCGCCAGGCTCGCTGGCATAGACAGACTGGTGACACTATTGCAAACCGAGTCCTTTATATACATACAAATCAGGGGTGGTAAACGCGATTCTATATATAAAAATAATCTTTAAATATTTATGTAAATTCAGAATATTGGTTCATCCTTAATACGTTTATCAATACAACTATGGTTTTACATAAACACGAAGTTTTTTTTTTTTTACCTAATTAGTTTTTTTTTTAATTAGAGCAATTCCATCACAATAAATTGTAAGAGTATGTATATGGGAAATTTGAACCAATTCTGTGAGTTATTTTTTTTTACCTTTAAATGTCGTAATCACCATCACCACCATTGTAAATTGTCAAAAAGACATTTCAAAAAAAAAAAAAAAAACTTGTGAAACCTAAGCTTCTCCTTAGAATTTTATTGGATTTGAATGCAATGATGTATTAATACGTTTACTATAATATTATAACTACTTAAACAATTAAAATGTTTATTTTCTTGTTGAGGCATGCTGCAAATTGAAATGTTGTTGTGAATTGTTTGCCAGAGTTGGCCGAGCGTTCTAGAAGCTCTCTGTATTCAAACTATATTTCCATCTTAAGGGTGCCTGATTCACCTGAAAGTAATACTTCCCTCTTCAAGATTTATATAAATTACGTTAAAGAAGAAAAAGAGCTTCATAAAGTTAAATTTATTTGGAAACAAACAACCGCCTTCTTAAATGTGAAAAGTGCCGCGATAAATTAAAAATAACAGCCCCTTTCTAGCGGAGAGTGGTGGTAAATTCGTTATAGCTGCGGAGGGAGGATACTTACGGAGGGAGCGTTTGCTACTTTTACTTAAATAAATTTGAAGCCCATGATTTCGTTATTTGAATTTTGTTATAAGGACATTCAAAAAGTTCTACACAGTATTTTAAAAGTCAGTGTCTAGAAGTTTTATAAAGTTAACGTTCTTTAATGATAAAATATTAAAGGTTGTATTACAAAATATTAAAGGTTAAAATTCATACATTGACGAAGGGAAGTTTGTGTCCCGAAACATGTTTATGAAAATTGCAAAAAAGGGTTGTAAAAAACAATGTTTTTGAAAAGTTAATCAGATAAAATATCATTTGATAATATCATATAATGAAACTTTAAGGAAACGGAAGTTTTCATGAATATAACTTAGATAGAGTTTCTCATAAACGACCTTCGTGGCAGAGTGGTAAGAGCTCTGTCATACCGAAGGTCCCGGGTTCAATTTTGTCGTTCGTCATTGGTCTGGTGTAGAATTCACGTGACAATAAAATGGTGATAGGTTAGCTACCTTTCGCATGTCATGAGAATCAATTTAATAGCTCAAAACAAATTATATAAATTAATTGTATTCAAAAGACCTGTTGTAAACAGAACAAAAAAAAGTAAAAAACAAAAAGAATATTAATATTCAACGAAAAAAAATAATACTTTTGGTTTATACACGGTTTTACGAAAGTTTTTGCTGCTTACTGTTTTGTTTTGAAAAAATATCTATAATGAGTGATTAAAACGCTTTTGCTTGTAATCTAATACATAGTTGATTACACGTAATCTTATAATTTTTGGATACCTCTTTTTTAATTTTCATGTGGAAAGCAACGGGAAACTTAGAAAATCCAAGTAGCGGCATCACAAGAACAGGCAAAAATGTCAAGCTGCAAATCAATATCTTAGATTGAAACTAGAGAAATTGATTTATGTTGTTATATCAGTGTTTTATATGAAAACATTGTTTATTTTTATTTTATAATATTATTATTATAAACTTTTCGATTCAACTTTAGCGAATATTAAATATATCTTCTTCTTTCGCCTGGACATTTCCCATTATTTGGGGTCGGCTCCACCAAGTCTCACGATCCTTGGTCATCTGGCTGTCCAGTCCCAGCGCTCTCAGAGCATCGTTCCTAACTGTGGACATCCACGATGCAGGAGGCCGACCTGGTCTCCTCTTCAATCTTCCAGAAGCAGGGCTTTGTGGATGATATAGTCATCGTCCCTCCAGCTCACATGGCCTTGCCACCACATTCGACGTTCCCGATTATTTAATATATAATTAATTGAAATAAGCATTTAAGCAATTCGTAGGGATTCGTTTTCGAACAACTACATTCGCAGGAATATTATTCATTCTCTCGCTTACAGCTGTAAAAATGTGAACCTTTATAGGGTTTTAGCGCTTGGTCATTTAGCGAGTCTTCGGGGAACGAAAATGGAATATAAACATTTACAATTTCTCGGATATTCCTTGGTTCCCGCTTATCGGCTAAGTAAATCGTTTATTATTAAGAAATCTCGGAATGTTTCTGCCATCTCTTTAAACTTATCGTGTTTTGTTGAGATTCTTCATTGTTATTATTTTGGTAGATATTTTTCTAACAAAAAATATTAATGTTTCTACTGAAAAAAAAACATGTTTTAAATGCATAAGCACAGGATTGAAAGATATTTTTATCACAGTAAAAAGTAAATTAAAACCATTTTGAACTACAATATTTGAATTTTTTTTCAGTAACGATGGTTGCATCAAAATAATTAGAAAGGCGTGTTTTGCTTTCGGTTTCTATTTTTGATTTGATATTCTTCTTCTTCATCTTCTACTACTTTCTATAGATCTTGTGGATTTGGGTGTGTTGCCAAATTATCTTCCTAGAATATAGACTACTTCCCACATTTCGTAGTCCTTGTGTCAGCTTTAGTCTTATCCGTCTGACCGTTGTCTGAAGTTTTCAAGGAGGTTTTATAAACACCTTTTTATATATTTTGATAAACAGCTAAAAAAACTTATCTATAAACCCTAATTATTTCTCATCCAGACTTGGCACCGGCAAGAGCAGATTTGGCTTATATTACGAATGTTAAATTATTTCGTTTGTCGTCGATTCCAATGGAGTAGGTTCTTATTTTTAAAATAATATTTATGAAACTCTTTGTATTATCTTATTCTTCTTCTTCGATGGCCCTACAGCCCATATCGAGCCTTAACCTCCAGTATTCTCCACCTCCAACTCCTCCTGTCCTCCGCTTCGACATTCGACTTCATTCTCCCATCGCAGCCTTGGTCGTCCAATTGGTCTTCTACCACCTGGGTGCCATTCCAGCGATCCTTTTGGGGTTCGCGATGACGGCATCCTCTGCACGTGACCGGCCCATCTCAGTCTATTCAGTCTGACCTATGTGGAGAGACCAGGAGCTTTGTAAATATAGACCAGCTTGTCATTATGTCGCACTCTCCAGCCTTCACCGTCATTCACAGGTCACAGAATTGTCTCAAAAGTATCCAGTTGCTCTGCGGTTTTCGCTGTCACTGTCCACATTGTCCATTATTGTTATAGAAAGAAAAAAACATTTATATTGTACTAAAATGTATGCCACATTTGTTTGTATCGTAAACTGTCCATTTAAAGGCTCGTAACCAGACTTTTACATTATAAATAAATGAATAAACACGATAATAAAACAAACGTAAACGTCTGGAAACAAACCATTGTAATTTTAACAAAAATCAGTGTTTAGGGGGCCATAAATAGCGAATCCAGACACCTCTCCGAGGGTCGCGATTTTTGTGAGCCGTGCGAGCTTTCACGAGCCGTGCGAGCTGTCGCTGAAAAATAGTGCCAGGATCTAAAGCTAAAGAATGAAGTTTTATGGAGAGACCGGATCTTTTACATAATATCTGAGCTTTCGACTTCGAATAAATGAAAAAACGACATATCATAGAAAAGAGTAAAGTTTCATTCTTTAAATTCAATAAGGATTCTTTTGTTTGATATTGAAACTGTTTTTATGTACGCATCTGTTCTTTTATGGCTGGAAATACGTTCTATGTATGTTTCGTGTATACAAGTACGGATACAAAGCATGAAATAAATAAATGTGTCTATATGGTATATGTAGTATTTTTCCTTTTTTATTTCATTTAACTATCTAACCAACCATCACGACGTCTTTTGAAGGGATTGGCAAAAATAATGGGCCGCCACACCGTTCTTTCCCACTATTTATAACTTTAATAGCTTTTTAAAATGTTACTAGAATTATTTTAAATAAAATATGCACAAAAAAAACTCAATTTACTTACTGCATGCACGTAGCTCATCATCATGGGCAAAGTGGAGGGAAGGCGACCACAAGGACGACCACCGAGCTGCTGGTCCGATCAAATTGGGGATCTGACTGGTCTCTCGTGAGCTGCAGCCTGGAGACTGACGGGTGACAGGAACGCATGGCGTGCCAAGGTCAATAGTTTACAGGATGGACAGGACTCTCGATTATGAGGAATACGACTGAGAAGAAGAAAAGGTGCACGTCGACTTCTCCGATTCCTCACTCGACCGACATTTAATGTTTGATTGATTTAATTGTAAGTTGAATTTAGTCTTCTTCTATTTCTTGTTTCGTTTACATTATTAACAAATAAAAAGATACTATTCTTTCTACTATTTTTTAAATTGATAATTACTTTAATCAATTGAAAACTAAATGCTTTTCATTATCGCAAGTAGAACGCATATATAAACACATTAAATATAATGAAGAACAACTTTTTGAAGCAAGTACTGAAAAAACTTAATAAAAAGCTTAAAATAATTTTTCAGGTTACAATAAAAATTGAACATTTATTTTTTTGTTCAATGTTTTAAAAAAATGCAATCAATCAGATAAAATCTTCTTCTTCTTCTTCTTCCTTGTTGTAGACCTATGTGGTATGTTCTCCAGAGGGTTGCTCCTCCTGTGACGTAGACTCCAAGCTGTTATTGCATATTTTAGGAGGTCTTCCACGAGGACGAGTCCCATAAGGTTGATTATGTAGTGCAATATAGAGAAGTCTGGTGGTCTCCATTCATTGAACATACCGTACCAGTCACTTTTTCGCTATCTGCTCCATCTTATAATATCTACAAGCTCACATATCTTTCAAATTCTGGTATTCGTCACGTGAACTCTCAGCGTCTTGTCTGCTATCGTCCTTAGTGTCGTCATCTCGGAATTCCTCAATTTTATTTGGTTTTTACTGTGTCTGTCTTTGCTTCGACACCATACGTTATTATTGGTCTTACGCATGCTTTAGACATGGCCATTATGAGTTATATGAGAATCTATAAAGTCAAATAAAATGCATATATTAATTGTTTATGTTTCAAAGGTTTGCTTGTCATATTTTTAAACTGCACCAATACACTAACAAGGTGATGTTTGTAAATTATTGAATACCAATATTTTTATATACATATATTTATTTTGACAAATGTAAAATATTGCACATTATACAATATATTAAAATGGTAGTCAGCGAAATAAGTATAATAATAAAAACAAAATTAAAGAAAATTATTCCAGATTTATCTTTCGTATAAAGGGAGATATGAGATATAGCTGACGACTGTTGCCTGAATGGTAAGTACAATGAAGGCAACACCGAATGTCCCGAGTTCGATTCCCAACAATGGCAGTGTGAATGTCACACTGTCATTGGTCTGATGTAGAGTATGAAATAACCTCTATCAATGTATATAATTGTAACAATATAATAAAACAGGGAATTCAATGCTCATGTTCGAAATGTTCCCGTTACATTCCTTCTCACCTCAATCCTATTAATACCCCCTCCACCTGTATACATAACTCCACCCTTTTTAATAAATAAATGATCACTTTGTATTATTTTATTGTTAAAATTGCGTAAATTGATTAAGGTTATGTTATAAGTGAAATATGTTTGAATTCATGCAGAATTCACTTGATAATAAAATGGAGATAGGTAAACTACCTATCACATGTCATGAGAATCAATATGATAGCTATAACCTTTACATCGATTTTGCTCGCGCTCTAATGATGTAAAGAGCGATTTAACAAAATAATATCAAGGAAAGAAACCTGCTGTTAAAAAAACTGTTTTCAGTAAAATAGTTTTCCAGAAAATATTTCTGCTTTCAGACTAAAACCGTTGCCTCTTTAAAACTCACTACATTCACTCTAAAAATATAAATAAACACATTTTAAAAGCATTACCACACATCTCATAATTCATGTCACATACTTGCAACAACGTAAACATTTCTCACCATGGCAACATAACATTTGTTTACGTAGACTGTAATACACGTTTTAGGGGTAAAATATGTCTCACTCTCGGAAGAATTTCCAGTTTCAAAGATAAAAACGAGGTGCAGCCTCGCTGGAGGTATTTGACCCACTTAAATGCTATAGGTTTATGCACCCAAACAAATTTATCAGCTCTTCTCAAAAAACCCTTTACACGCTCCCTTGAACAGATTACATTTCCTTATATTATGTGTTTACTGGGACAAAGTATTAGTAACTTGGGGCCGAATATTGATACGTCACTGCCATTGAAGATTCGTGTTTTCTATTTTTAAATATTTTTTATAAAAAAAAACTGCGTTATCGTGAAACATCACCAGGACCCCAAACGATGGATTCAAAATTCCAAAACTGATATTATTAGCGCATTTGTAGTTTCAAAATAAATAAATATACACTATTGTATTCACATGATTTAAACATGTTTTTCAACCGGTTTCATTCTTACATGAACTTCCTATATTATTAATAATATTAAAACTGTTTAAATATAATATTATGATCAACTGCTATTAATTAACAAGAAAAAGACACTAATTTTAATGACAGCTGAGGAGGATTGAAGAATTAGGGTAGTCGAAAATTGAGTCAACCACAAGACAATCATCATATAGTCAATTAAATCAAATGTTGTCTTCTTCTCTGGTTGAAGATCCGTTACTAGATGTTTGCGATCACTTGATCTATTTTACTCCTGACTCTCAAAGCATGCATGCGATTGTCAATTATCAGAAATCCACTCCACTGTGTGTGTTCTTTTATTTCAATCCAAGGGATTAGTTTAGCAGCAAAGTGTAATAGTTTTATTGGTTCTTGGGGTACCAATTTAACTTATTATTTGAACCCAATTACTTGTATACATATTTTAGCTATTGATTCTCATGACGAGTGATAGAATAGACACCGTTTTTATTTTTACGTGAAAACTACCAGAACAAAGCTTGTTTTTTTTACACGCTCTCATCGCTGGAAATCGAACCCGGGACCTTCTATGTGACAGTTATAACTGTTGCTAGTCTTCCGCGAAAGCCGTCAATAGTATTAATATAGCAATAATTTTTATAAAATTAAGCGTCATTTTAAAATAAAAATGTGGTTTTCGGGTGCTACATGATAATTTTTATTCAACATTCAACAGAAATGCTAGAAAATTCAGACAAATGAGTCATTTTCATTTCTAATAAATGTTGATACTTATGTTTGCATGTACCTTATTTCAGTGTGGCGATTTCGCAAAACGAGGCGCCATTGATCACGGAAGAAGGGTGGGGGAAGGTAGGGTAACGCATTCAATAAAGTGTACCGTGACAGACACATATTTATGGGCTATTTATCACTAGGATCCATTTCTCCGCTCTTCCCCTGGATGATCCATGGCCGCGGGGTACAGCGAGGTGAAGGGACTACTTTATTTCGCTCACTCAACTCGGGTTCAGAGCTTAATCAGCATTTCTAATGTATGTAAAAAATTAAGTTATTGTTTTTTTTTAATTTCTAATCCCTATATCTTGTTTCACTATATCTTAATCTCTATATCTCACTTCTAAAATACCACAATCCCTCAAGACTAAAGTCTTCAACCAATGCGTCTTGCCAGTCATAACGTACGGAGCCGAGACGTGGACACAAAAGGTTGAGTCTATAGATTCAAGGTCGCCTAACGCGCCATGGAAAGAGCCATGCTTGGAATAACCTTGATGGACAGATTTAGAAACAAACTTATTCGACAACAAGCCAAGGGGACTGGGGTTGCTCTAAGGATGGGCAGGCAAAGTGGCGATGGGCTGGCCATATCTGTCAGAGAACCGACGGCCGATGGGGGAGACGGGTTCTGGAGTGAAGACCGTGTATAAGATTCCGCAGAGTTGGACGTCCCCCTGCCTGCTGGACCGACGATCTGAAAAGGATTGCTGGACATGGATGGATGGGAGCGGTAATGGATAGGGGGCGGTGGCGTTCTTTGGTAGAGGCCTACGTTCAGCAGTGGATGACAGAGTGGTGTTTATAAATATCTCGTTCGTAGTTTATAAATTGACGGCCTGGCAAGTGCTATGACTGTCACTCCAAAGGTCGCAGGTTCGATCTCCGGCGATGGCAATGTGATTGTCATACTGTATTTGATCTGGTGTAGAATTAACGTGATAATAAAATAGTGATAGATTAACTACCTAACACATGTCACAAGAATGACGCCCCTCGATGTCCCTGCTCCCGATATCCCTGCTCCCGATGATCTGCTACACTGTTCTATCCTTACACAATCTCGCGTCTCTTCTACATTCACATATCGTGACATGTACGCTCGTCGATTGTTTCTACTTCAAACATGGCCGCCTTTCAGTAATTGTATAATTCGGTTATGCCATGTCTTTCTTGGCCTTTTTCGACATCTTTTAACATTTACACAACTTTTTTTTTTTTTTTTTTTTCTCTTTATTTTGTAAAGGAGTCTCGTGAGTGTTGTGAACACTCATTTTTGAGATCCCAAAAATTGTTACATTGGATTTATAAAAATAATACAAACATATTATAGCTTAAGGGAAAGAGCACATTATAAAGGTATATAAACAGTAGTTTAAACGAGAGACAAACACATTATCACCTAAGGGAAAAACACATCATAAATGTAAATAAAAGCAGTATGAGAGAATAACAAACATATTATATCTTAAGTAACATAGAACTTGAATATATATTTATATTATTTTCTAGGATTCATTAAAAAAAATCTTATGCAATAAATGTTCTTATTAAGAAAGTAATTTGCCAAAATCGTCCTTTTAAATGTTCTCATTTTAAAAATACCCTTTCGCGTTTTCTTCTGGAATAGCGGGAACGATCATTAATACTAACGATGTTCGTATACCCAATTGGACACAATATAACCTTATGTCTTCACATAATGTAGGTTCGATTGTAAAATTACTCCTGTGTAAGTAAGTGGGACATAAAAAATGTATTAAGCCCGTACATAAATCCCGCGCTACTCATTAACGTTAATGCGGCAAAAACTATAAAATCCTTAATGGCGACATTCTCCTTAGGCATTCGAGAAAATAATTTCCCTTAGAAGACGAGATGAAAGAGAGACTCGTATTGGCAGATCAAAGGCTATTTTCAGGTCTAAAAATCATTCCGATTTTCTTTCCCCCGAAAACGGAGTTAGCTGTTCACTAAAGTTCCAGATTTCGCCACTCTACACTAACATTATCAGCGTGACCCTAATGTGCGGCTGTAAACTTTTATGTTGACCATACGGCGGCGGGGACGCCTCCCTACCGGGGTAAACACGCAGTGACAACAATGTTCCCGACTAGCTGTTATGGGATTTTTACTCACAATAGCTTAATGGAAAACTGTAACCTTGTCATACAAACTGTCAACGAACTTTATCAACTATTTTTTGATGGTTTTGAGAATATAAGAATGTAATTTTTACTTAATGTTGTCCATTAATATAGTAAAAATGAAGGAATGAAACTCTCTTCTTCTTCTTCTTGTCCTGTCTCACCTCCGTGGTGCATAGGGCCTCAAGGAGCCTTTTCCACCCGACTCTATCGCATGGCTGATGTCTAACATCATCCCAACTGAGACCTTCTACTTTGACCTTGTCCTGTAGGCTCTAGGTCTACCTCGCTTCCTCTTTCCACTATAGGGGACCAGTCTAGTGTGCCCTGAGCGATGCAGGCTGGGTTCTGTCTCAGAGTGTGACCGATTCACAGCCATTTGCGCCTAGCGACTTGATCTCTCATTCAGAAAACGGCATTTGACACTATTTGAGGCCAATAGGTCTTGAATATTGAGCGAAGGCACCTATAAATAAACACCTGGAGTAACCTAATAAAGTGAGCAGTAGTACGCTTTTAACGCTACTGCTAAATATTTGGACTTTGAGCTTTCCCGAAATGATACTGGAACAGTATACAGGAAGTACGAAGGAATGAAACTAATTACTAAATAACCAACAAAGAGGACTGCCACACTGTTCCATCCCGACAACTCTCGCGCCTCTTCTATATTCACACATCGTAACATACACGCTCGTCGATTGTTACTACTTCGAACATGGCCGCCTTTCACTTATTGTTTAATTTGGTCATGCCATATCTTCTTTAGCCTTCAACGTCTTTTTTTTCCATTCACACTACTTTTATATATATTTTTAACCATTCTTCCGTCATCCATTCGTTCTATTTTAATATCGTTCAAACCATCTTAGTGACCCTTTCTTATTTTTTTATTAAAGAATTTACATTACGTGTAATGCAAATTACATGTGAATTTGTGTACGATAAAGTGTCGAATGAAAATAAAAGAAGTGAATGCAGTGCGAATGAAAATGGCTGGACATGGACATGGATGCAATAGATAGGGGGTGGTGGCGTGCTTTGGAAGAGGCCTACGTTCAGCAGCGGATGACAGACGGCTGATGATGATGATGATAAATATAACAGCGTTGTTTTCTCAATCCAAGGTTATTATAACGTTATTTTCGTCAAACAAATAATCTTTTTCATTAAGGTGGTTAGCGAATTCCGAAAATTTATTATTAGAAAAAGGTATAATAAGATACTCATTGTATTTCCTGCGAAATTGACGTGCGTTCATTACAATTTAATTTATAAACATCAATTTTGAATGAGGAGAGTATACAGAAAATGAAAATATTTCATTCATATCTTGATATACGTACACAATTTACGTGTTTACCAATTGATGTCGATATTAATTTCAGATAGTTTGTAATTAATATTATTCCCTAATTGAAGTCCCATAAATAAGAACCTCCCGGCAATTCAAATCAACTTTTCTGGAATAAAACAAGATCAAACGGTTTTATTTTGCACTCTGTAACAAATACCATTATTTTCTCTTAATGAATTAGGCGGGAGGTGGATTTATCTCCACGAAGGTAAACAAATACTTCATTGCTACAATACGTTATCCAAAATGCCGCTTTGGATTCTGGGGGTACTTACGTATGTACGATTTGTTTTATTCTACCCTTGTTTAGCGGATGAGTTGAGCGTTTCGTTTCGCAAACAAAATATAAAATGAGCAATTAATACATGTCAGTTTTTGAGCATCAATTCAAACAGATGTGTACCCCGCCAAGAGAATAGTTTTTTTTTGTCTTGCTATTTTCATATTCTAATTTTGTTTTTTTATAAAGTTGACCACCCGTATCTGTTTACCCTCTTTCGTTGTGGTGAAATGCTTGGCCGACTTTGTCTTTTAGGAGCTTTGGATGTTATGGTTTCAGTTACTATTTTTTTATAACGATATTCATATATTTGCAGATTTAGAATTTGTTTCAAACTGAAATTGAATTGTTTGAATTATTTGATTAGAGAACTTGACGGCTCAAAGCCTCTGGGGATAGATGAACATCAGCAGCTTCTTCTTCATGGTTACAATCCTGAGGATTGGTCTGCGACAAGCTTCACTCTTTTCCTCCAATCAGTCATGTCTCCAACTAGTCTCTTTATCTCTGTGTAGCTACTACAGCGCATGTCCCTAATCACTTGGTCCATATAGGCGTCTCTTGGGCGGCCTCTGCAGTTCCTGCCCTCGACTATTCATTCTGCAATATTTATAAGCAGGCCCGTTAAAAAAATATTTTCACAGTAAGTGTTCCAGGGAAAAGAAGGAGAGGCAGAGACCTATACTCGACGGTGAGGGTTGCGGAGAACAGAGAAAATAGGAGGCGTTTTGTTTTAACCACGTGCAGCTCCATGGATCACGACCTTCAGTAATGAGGACACAAAGAAAGAAGAAGAATATTTACATTATAATGTTTTGTAAAAAGAGATAAAAAAAATATATTGAATATGAGCATTTAGTAGTACATAAATTGATGCAATAATCACCTAGAATAATAAGTTATCTACTCATGGAAATCTTACTTTACTTTACTTAGACAGCCGTTGTCGTCCACTGCTGGACATAGGCCTCCTCCGTACTACGGGGGGTAGTTGACATTACAACGCCACGCTTGCCAGACGGGTTGGCGAGGTGTCCTTCCACGTTAGCCTATGCATCAATATTATCCACCGAGGTTATTCACATCCGATCTCTTACATTTCGCATAGTTTCCAGGGGAGACCAAAGTCGAGGAGGTGTGGATCAAATCAATCCTCCAGCGTAACATTAATATCACCATGTTCATAAAATAAATTAAATATTGTATAAAAAAATTATGAATATACGGAAAAATTTATTTCATTCAAATACACCCCTTTTCAACGAACAGGTGTTCTAACCCCCATTAAACATATGTAGTATGCGAAAAGATTCCTCATATACATTTTTTACTTCACAATAATTTTATTTTATTAAATGAATGTAATCACTGAATTCAATTAGTAACGGTCAGTTTTAATGCTGGGCATAAAAAAAATTATTCGAAATTTCATGCTAGATGTTCTTTGTAAATAATGCAAAAAAAAATCTTTTTTTTTGGTCAACCAAAAAAAGACTAAAATCTTTTTATTGTTTTTTGAATAATGATGTAAAACTTCATATTAAGTAATTAATACGAATGAAAATGTCAGTTTTCTAGACAAATGTCACATTTGATAATGCCTTAGAAGGCCGAAACCTGTCATTCCCATAAAATATAATAAAACTTCTAAAAAACTGACGTTTTCATTCGTGTTAATTATTAAAATCTTTTTCTGGTTGACCAGAAGATGGCAGGGAGCCGTCGAAACCGGTCGAGGACACAGACATTAGTAGATTTTAACATAATGACATGTTTCATCTGTCTCAGGCATAATAATATGACATTTGACAATGCCTTAGACAGGCGTATCACGTCATTTCCATTTATGACGAAAAAACTTCGAGAAAAATGTGTTTTCTTTCGTATAAATTAGTAGTTAATGTTAACAGGTTGTAAAAGAGCTATTTGCCTTTAATAAGAAAAATAATTGTTTTATTTATATTGAAGAAATAATACAGCCAATTCCCTTTGTATACAAAGCAGCAGATTCCAATATAATACTCTTGCCGGTATGTTTTATATTGCTACCAGCATCCGAACACCTCCTTCTTGACAAGAAAAATGCGGTCACTTAATAAGATTACTGAGCCATTAGCGTTTTTCCCTTGCCGGGGGTTCTTTTCATCGCGTCTCATTTTCGAAACAGGAAGACAAAAAGACCAATTACCCACTAAAATCTCATCATTATTAGCCGGGCGCAAATAACACCGCAGTACAACTTGGGATCGGATTCGTCAACAGTAATTAAAGTAATTTATTGACATGGATGTAACACTCATCCAGTCCCGATAGATTACCTCTTCCATGTTTTAGGTCTGCAAATAGAAAAGTGTTTTTTTAATTGAAAAAACACGTCAACATTAAATAGAATGACAGCGTGCCAAGTGGAGCGATGATATACTCGTAAAATGATTTTTTTTTTAAATAAACTTAAGGCGTTAAATATGAATTAAATAAAACGATGTTTTTTAACTACTTCCACTTTTATCTTTATTTAGACAGAGACCGGTTTCGTCAGGCTCGCTGTCTAAATAAAGAAAAAAGTGGAAGAAGTTAAACAACATCGTTTTATTTCATTGTTATTTAAAATGAACTTCCATCAAGAGATTTCAGTAAAATCATTTGATTATCTTAAGGCGTTAACACTGTGAAATTCCATAAAGAATTTTTATGAATTAAAACACTGTTTTTTCCACTTTTGAGTTTATTTTTCTCGACATGTTTCGAAGACTTACACCTATATCATCGGGAGAACGATATAAACTAACCGTCTGTGTTTAATGATTTTCTCGAAAATTACTGAATCGATTTTGCTGAAAATTGCACAGTTTGTTCTAATTTGTCCCAGAAAGGTTTTGTGAGTAGTTTGAATGAAATTCAAGCCTCTTGTTCTTTTGGAAAAAAACGATTTCTTTTAAATTTTGTTGTGTACTGATTGTTTCAAAATATTCTTAATAACGTTACATTGGAATACGCGGGTGTTTTTGTTATAAATAAAATAGACATCAGAAAATAATGTATGTAATGTTCATATGTATCCATAAGCTGGTAATAAATAGATTCATTGTCTCAGGAGGTAATCAGTTTATACGTATATCTACAGTGTATATGTATATATACATACACACATAGAGCACACATCCACCAAACTGTTACAAGCTTAATTATTTAAGTGTCCTCCCTCTAGCTTAACTTAAGTCCTTATTACACTCTTGAATTTCCCTATACAAGATTAGTCAGAAACTTGTGGATCCATTTTGATACCAGGCTGTAAGTGTCAGATGGGCGTGTTTGTGTTCCGTGTATTTTAGAAATACTAAGGATTGATTGTATACTCGTATATATATAGGTTATATCGCCATTTTTTTTAAAGATTTAATTAAAATTAACCAGGAATACTATTTTAAGTAACCTCTATCTATTAAATATTTAAATCAAATACGAAAAAGTTTAAAATAATTGTTTGAAAGAATGAATGAAGAAAGAGTGTTAAAGAAAGTATATGTAATGACGTGAACGTAACTAGAAACAGAGGAAAGTTGAGGAAAACGTGCACGATCAAATCTATCAAATATGAAATATCGGCTAAATAAGAAGTCGGAGAAATCGTCGTGCGAACATGACACTACGATGTATGAATATTGAGAAACGAGAGAAGAATGTCAGGAGAGTTTAGTGTGGCGATCCATTATTTCGGCCTTCCCCATCGAGTAGACGGCGTGAAAGTTATTTAGTTAGTTAAAAAATAAATAAAACTTTTCAAAACAATACAGTTTTCCTTAAAGGTGCCAAACATTTGTAATATTATGACTTCTACGTCATTAATATTATTAATTAATTATTACAAAATGTTAATTTGTATAAACTTGTAGATTTAAAATAATAAATACTTTGTAATAATTAATACTAATGAAAACATCTGTTTTCTAGAAGTTTTATTTATATATTTTGTGAATTACATGTTTCTCCTGTCTATAGCATTATTAAATATCACAAATGTCATCATGGCAGGATGCTCACCAACGCGCTCATTGAGAAATTCAGATGGGAGATCATCCTACACCCACCATACAGTCCGGACTTGGCCCCGAGCGACTACCATCTCTTCAATAATTTGAAGAAACACCTCGGTTGGACGCACTTTGCAAACGAAGAGGTTCTGAGCTACCTTCACGCCCTGGCGGGAGACTTCTATGACCAGGGAATCAAAAAGATGGTAACCCGGATGAAAAAGTGCATCGAACGAAAAATAGCTGAAAGTCTAAGCTTTCCAATGATGTATTGCTCCTTGTTAATAAAAATGGTTTTCATTGTGAAAAAAAATATTAACGCTTATTTTACGGATAACCTTCGTATGTCTAACAACAGGGTGAGTTCTTTATATGAAAACATTTGTAATGCATTGTGAAATTATAAATAAATATTAAATAAATTGGAATAGAAATTAACGTATGAGATATTAATATTTTCAATTATTTTGATTTAATTTCCTACAATCGGCTTGTATTTGAGAGTGTAATAAGAGAATAGGCCAACATATTCCGCAAACACCCTACTACACAGAGTTAATATAAACCATCGTCGCCAATCCCAGCTCAAGCGGGCTTTGATTCCTGGTAACCAAAACTGCGATAATAGGCTAGAGGAGCACATTGGTGCATTTTTATTGCTACTTATTAGAGGTGGGAATAATTGAACTATCGTAACTATCGATTATTAGTTTCGATTAGAACCGTATTTTTTTATTATAGTATGCAAACACTTTATTCACAACCCAACCAATGACAGGTCATAAGTCCTGTAAACACCTTGATCAACCATATTTAGTTTCCAATTTGCATCTTCGTCTCTATTGAGATACAATTAAATCATCAATAGAGGATCTTTATAAAAAAAATAATACCATTTAGCTTTCAAATTTTTTATTATTATTATTATTATTATTTTGTTGATTCGCTCTTTACATCATTACATCGCAAGCCAAATCGATGCTAAGGGTAAAGCTATCATTTTGATTCTCGTGACATGTGATAGATAGCTAATCTATCGCCATTTTATTGTCACGTGAATTCTGCACCAGACCAAAGACAGTGTGACAATCAAATTCTAACTGTGGTTTTATAATATTTGAATTACCAGTGTATGGGTAAATTTTCCGTTATAAATATAATTTAACTGATATTCTTACGTAATGTTTATAAAATATGTAATTTATTATTATGTATATTTTTCTCATGGTAAATTTTTATTTTAATAATGTGTATTACTCATTTTGAATAATTTTGTATTCGTTTATGACAGAATTAAATAAAACCAATTTTACCCCAAATTTATTTCAAAAACACGGTAAGAAAAACTTGAATAACGTGTTTTTGGTGAAAAAATAAAATATAGTACTTTAAAAAGACATTGAAATAAGATAGAAATAAAACCAGTATATAAAATTTAAATCATGCAGGATGGATTCCATACGTGAATCTTTAATTCAAAACTATGTAAAATTTCAAAAACAGAATAATTTCTGTTTATTTAGAGTTGTTTTTCATTTTGTTATTCTTAGATATTTTCTTTTCGGGAGTACCAGCCTGAAGGTTATTGCTCCCCCACATGTTGGAAATTTCTTTCTTGGATGATGAGGTAGGATATTGTTGAATGGTGACGGGAGAGTTTCTTGGAGGAGGTATTAGGGTTGTGTCCGACATATAGACCTGACAGACCGGGTAGGGAGGAATGTAGAAGGGTCGAGGATGGCCTTGGAAAGAAGGCCGAAGTCTTGGTTGGAGATCGAGGGACGATGACAGGGAGTAGCCTTGGGTGGGGGCCGGTTGGTCCTGGAACACAGTGGGACAAGAATGGCCTTGGGTGTAGGCCGGTGGCCCTGAGTTAGGACCGATATGGCAATGGGGTTGAGATACACAATGGGATAAGGATGGTGGAAAGGAAAGGGTAAGGGCATGAGGCGTTGGAGTAAACAGCGCGTCGCGTCGGCAGCGATGGCGGCGGCGGAGCAAGTGGAACAGAACAGAAAAAAAATCACCCATGATGATACATACACGTGTACACCGAAGTGTTTTTAATCTTGAAGGATTGGTAAAATGCAGACAATTTTATTTTTTTGTGAGAAGTTTCAAATGACAGCCGCCTATGGGCGCCATTTTGAAACAACTCGTTTTCCCTTTGTAATATCATGTTCACAACAGGTTGTTTTGAACCAAATTAATGTATAAAAATTGTTTTTTTAGCCATAATATTGATTCTCATGACATGTGATAGGTAGCTGATCTATCGCCATTTTATTTTTACCTGTATGTAACACCAGACCAAAGACATCGTCAGGAATCGAATCCGACACTTTTGGTGTGACATTCGTAGCTTTAGTCAAGTTCGTCGATTTTCCTTCATACCATCGAGTTATCATCAAACAAATCGAATTGACTGTTAGCTCTAATGGTTTCAATAGTTCAGTTATCGATTATGTTCGATAGCCGGGTTTAATTTCTCCCATCACTACGGCGAATATTCCATTCGATGGGAGGTCCAGCGCGTAAAATATTACTCGACCTTTTACCCCGATCCTTTGTGTTCTGAAAATGTTGAAAAGATACTCCTCTGTTTGTAAATGGAAATCGGACCATCTCACCCCTTCTCTCTCTTATAAATGAATGCAATTGCGTTAGCCAATTCAAAGTCACGAGAATAACGGACTCAATTTAAATTTAGATTTTTTTTAGAGATACCTAGTTTAATTACCAGAATTTTTCAAACGTACGTACCAGTTCATTCCTTATCATTCTTAAGCGGTTAGTCACAGTCATAGGTATGAAAAAAACAAGTATTTTAAATTTAAAAAAATTTACAGAAATTTAATTTATTTTATAAAACTAACACATACAATTATTTTATTATGTTTTAACTTAATTTGGTCCAAAATTGAATAAAAAAATTATAAATGAAATTATTGCCATATTTGTTAAGAGCCTGTTCCATAAGTCATGCTTTGCGGTGACCATTATAACTTCTTACAGGTTCATCTAAAATCATTCGAATAAAATAAAAATATCATTTTTATAGTTGATCTGATCGAAGGATTTCTTTTAAAAAAACTTCTATTTTTTATAAACAATTAACTGTTGTATTTTTCCTTGAAAATTAGTAAGTAAATTATCGGAGGGCGACATTATGTTTACGATCTCGTAGCGACCCTTATGTATGGCATAGCGAAGCATGGAAAGAATAAATGCAGTGGAAATGAGATCTCTTCGACGAATGTGTCAATACTCTGAGTATGATAGTGTCGAATGAAAATATGAGAACTAAATTGATAGTGATAGTGTTAGGAATAAAATTATGAAAGGAAAAGAACGGAGCGTTGCCCGAACAGAACACCCATTTTAATAATACAATTTTATCATTCGCACGTGTTTTTGAACGCTATATCCATCTATGGTGATTTGGCAAAACCGACTGAATAAACAAAAGCCAATTTAAAAGATGTCACTTCAACAATATGGCCGCTATCAACTGTCAAAGTTTGAATGTCCCTATTGGAAGACCCGTTATAAGACCTGTGTTACTTTAAAAAAAAAGTTTATTGAACAATGTTGTAAAACTTCTTATAAATAATTAATATGCATGAAAACGACAGTTTTATAAAAGTTTTATCATTATTCATGGGAATGACATTTGAAAATGCCTTAAAAATTCGACATATGTTAATCCAAAAAATAATAATAAAATTTCTTGAAAACAGACTAACTAACTGACTAACTTACCATCACGCCGTCTCCCCGGAGGGGTAGGAAGAAAGAATGGAACGCCACACTGTTCTGTCCTGACATACGTCTCTCGCTTCCTCTACATTCATACATCTTGTCATGCACGCACGTCGATTTTTCCGACTCCTCACGTGACCGACATTCAATATTTGATTGATTTGATCGTGCCACGTTTTCCTCGGCCTTCCTCTATTTCTAGCTCCGTTCACGCCGTTTACATATACCTTCTTTACCATTCTGTCTTCACTCATTCTTTCCATGTGTCCAAACCATCTTAATGACCCTTTCCTTATTTTGTTCATAACACTTTCATTCGCACCACATTCACTTCTTATACTTGCATTTGTCACTGTATCATAAACAGATTTGCCACACATTCGTCTTAGAGATCTCATTTCTACTGCATTTATTCTACTTTCATCCTTCTTTTGCCAGTTCCATGCTTCACTTCCATACATAAGGGTCGGCACAAGAACACCATTGTGCACTGCCATCTTAGCTTTTTTGGATAGGCTTTTGTTTGCGATTATATTCATTATTTTAAATAATATAAACAAAAAAACAAACAAATCATCACGCCGTTTCCCCCGCAGCGGTAGGCAGTGAGAATTGACCGCCACACTACTCTATCCTGGAAAACTTTCTAGTTTCTCCACATTCATACAACACACGCAGGTCGATTCCTCCGACTTCTAGCATGACCAACCTTTAAAATTTGATTAATTTGGTCATGCCATGCTTTCCTCGGTCTGCCTCGACTCCGTGCTGCATTTACATCATTAAAGTATACTTTCTTAACCATTCTTTCTCCATCCATGCGTTCCATATGTCCGAACCATCGCAGCGATCCTTTCATAATTTTGTTCATAATACCTTCTTCCGCTCTACATTTCTTTCTTATATCAGCATTTGAGATTCTGTCGTATATCGTTCTACCACACATACGTCTTAGGGACCTCATCTCTACCGCATTTATTCTGCTTTCATACTTCTTCTGCCAGTTCCATGCTTCACTTTCATACATTAGGGTTAGGACCAAAACTCCATTGTGATAGCAGTGTAATATATATTTTCAATAAAATACTTTTATTTCTTATTTTTCACAGTGAAGCATGTACGAGTATGTGCCCTTGAATGTAAAACCACTAATTCCACAACACGTGTATAACTGAGACCGTATCTAACTGTGGTAACCCTTTCGAGATAATTATAATGGAAACATGCGATTATGGAGTTATTGAGTATGAAAGATCTGCTAATGAAGTCACTCCTGTGTTCCTGGGAGTTGCTGGATGTTTACCTTTGTTCTACAAGCTCAGTGGGTCTAACGTACCCCAGTGTATGCATACGGTTTCTAATGCTTGACGTTTTAATGAAGGCTTAACATACCCGAGCGGTATCCTTTACCCGATATGGGATCAGCGTACCTCCAACTAAATGAAACTCCACTATACTTAAACTGGGCTCGGCGGTGATAGCTCACATAGTGCCGGTTTGATCGAACCGGCTTATCTTGCCAACTATCTGCAACAGCTTACGATGTAGCCATCAAGTGTCATAATTAACATAAAATATATACAGCGTCGTATGAAATTTCATCAGATCACCACGGGTTAGACGAACATATTTTATAGTTTCATATATTTCTAACTAACTAACCATCACGCCATCTTTCCAGAAATATGCACAGCCACACTGTTCTTGCCTGACATACATATCTCACTTCCTCAACATTCATGCACGCCCGTCGATTTCTCCGACTGCTTACGTAGCCGATATTCAACATTTGATTTTCAATCGTCTTCTTGAGAATCTCTAATCAATTAAAGACCCTAAGAAATTTAAACGTGCTGTGACCAAATATATAAAGGGGTCAACCATAGACATATTATAGAAAATGTTTTTTTTCTTTTAGATTTAGTAATTTTAATTATATCATCATGTTGCTATTACCAATGTTAGCATAATATTACTAACAACCGCCATTTTACTAACAAACCGCAATTTTACTAACAATTCCACTAACATGCTATTTTATTTAGTTGCACGATACAGGCAACTACAACTACAGTCCATAAACTTTTTTTGTCAAATTAATGTTTAACATGTAAAGTAAATAAATAAATAAAAAATCCGTTTACATCATTTACATACATATTCTTCATCATTATTTCTTCATTCATTTTTTTTATATGTCAAAACTATCATAATGATCCTTAAAATATTTTGTTTAGGACATATTCATTCACACTGCTTTCACTTTTTTTTTTTGCATTTGACACTATCATTTATATATTTAACATACATTATTCTAAGAAAGCGAAAACGGCCATTCACAATGGAGTTCTGGTCCCAACCCTAATGTATGGAAGCGAAGCATGGAACTGGCAGAAGAAGGATGAGAGTAGAATAAATGCGGTAAAGATGAGGTCCCTAAGACGTATGTGTGGTAGAACGATATACGACAGAATCTCAAATGCTGATATAAGAAAGGAATGTAGAGCGGAAGAAGGTATTATGAACAAAATTATGAAAGGATCGCTGCGTTGGTTCGGACATATGGAACGTATGGATGGAGAAAGAATGGTTAAGAAAGTATACGTTAATGATGTAAATGGGGTACGAAGTCGAGGCAGACCGAGGAAAACATGGCATGACCAAATTAATCAAATTTTAAAGGTTGGTCATGTTAGAAGTCGGAATAATCGACGTGCGTGTATGACTCGTTGTATGAATGTGGAGGAAGCTAGAGAGGTTTGCCAGGATAGAGTAGTGTGGCGGTCCATTCTCTCTGCCTACGCCTGCGGGGAAACGGCGTGATGGTTTGTTGTGTTGTTGTTCTTATTCTAAGAGATCTCATATCTACAATAAACAAACACTTCTTCTTCTCCGGTCTCAATCTAATGATTGGTCTGCACTGCTCAATGCTCTTCCACTCCGCTCGGTCCTCGACAACTCTCTTCAACTCCGCAAAAGAGGTACAGCCCATATCTCGGCAAATCTGGTCTAGGTACTCCTAACGAGGTCGTCCTCTGCCAATCGATCCCTCGACCATTCCCTCCAATCCATCATGCAGGAAATATACGTGTCGCAACACATGACCAATCCATATCGCGCGCCTCTCCGCTATGGTGTTCAAAATGTGCCTATTCTCTTCAATTGTGCTGAGAACCTCCTCATTTGTAATGTGGTCCTTCCATGAAACATGAACAATTCGTCTGTAGGTCCACATCTCAAACACAACTTTTCGTATTAATAAAATAAAACAGTATAGACATATACATTTTTAATAGTGCTTATTTTATTTATTGTATGAAATGGCAAGCGAATCTTAATGTAATATAGTTTTGTCATAGTTTTTAAATTGTTTTGCCAATATTATAATCAGAAACGTTCAGTTTAAACGTGATCTTGATTATAGCTGTGTATAAATTGCGTACTTTGATAGAAACAACTATGCCAATAAGGGCTCCTCAATCATAATGAACCGGCCGATAATCGCGCGGCCCATCACTGATCGTCCCTGGCTCGGGATCTTGAACCTAACCCCGGGGGCTTAAAACCGATTGCTTTGTAATTTAAGAAGGACTCGTCGATGCGAGAAATCCCTTTGGTTAAGTTATCCAGAGTTTTGGTTACATGAATGGCCTGCCATGGTCCCGCCGATCAAAAGATACGCGATGTCTATCACACAACGCTGGACCCGCTTCCTGACGAGTGACGTCTGCGCCTGTCATTCGAATCAAAACGAGGGATAGACAAATAGTTCTAAATGCACTAAAAATCACACCAACCTTACCCAACTCGGGTGAAGCAAACGCATTCAACATTTCATATGAAAATTTAAACTGTTGCCCTGTTAACCAAACCTAACCTAACCCAACTGAAATAATTATGATTTTAAATTTTCGTATGACATTCACTTTTAATAAGACATTTAAATTTTAATTATTATTTATATTTCGAAAAAATATAAACAAAAACCCTGCACGTTGTTTTAACCACTCTGTGGTAATTTTAATTAATTGTCAAATTAATTAAAATAATAAATAATTAATTACGAAGCCCTGAGGATGCTTGGGTACAAGCGAAACTAGTCGGCAACTAAAATAACCGTATAGTGGTGAAAAGAGCAGTGTTTTTATTTCTATTTAATTTTAAATATAAATAATAAAAAATTATGCTATTGCTAAAAAAAATTGTTATCGCTAAATTCGGCTAGATTTAGTAGAATTTTGTCAAATAAGTAGCTTTAGCTATTTCGACTGATAGGCGGTTGTATACACAACTCAGAAATTCTGAGTGATTTAGGTCTGTTCGTCCCTGATAATAATCTTCGACAAAGGAGCCATAGATTGTTTTATCTCTCACGATGCAGAACCAACCTGTCAATGGTTATACCGGTAGGTAGAGCAATTTGACGTATTTTGTGATAGTCTGGCTCACCTGAGGGAAGCACTGTCCTTATTATAATTGTATATTCATTTTATTAATTTGTCATGTATCTTATGTTTCTCGCTCTTATTTTTTTATTATTTTTACATATTATTATGTATCTCCAACTTGTATCCTTAGTGTATTAG
Source organism: Lepidostoma basale (assembly GCA_022606425.2). Taxonomy (NCBI): domain Eukaryota; kingdom Metazoa; phylum Arthropoda; class Insecta; order Trichoptera; family Lepidostomatidae; genus Lepidostoma; species Lepidostoma basale. The sequence goes on from JAHDVF020000762.1 coordinate 89,716, forward strand.
AAAGTAATTCTGTAATGCTTCGGATATATTTATATGAATAAATGAAATTAAATTAAATTAAATAAATTTAGCTAAATGAAGCCTTCCTTTTTTCCTTCAATAAAGTAAATATATAATATTTCCTTTGATACGTAATAAAGTGATGATATTTACTATAAATGTTTAATCTTCTTCTTCTTTCAGTGTCTTTTCAGGTCCCCCCGAACGTTGATGGCTTGAACAATGGCTTGAAAGTAAACGTTTATATCTCTGGCAGCTCGAATAAACCCCTTAACGGATTTGAAGCCAGTCCAGTATATTAAAAGTATACGAGGTCTGTTCAAAAAGTATCGCGAATTTTGAATTTCCGCTGGCTACGTATATTTGATTTTTGATTGTTTTGTAGTGTTATGTTGGTACTCATGTCCCTTACTTATGCTGACAAGGTCGGCCATTTTGAATGTTTAGTTAATTTTTGACAGCTGTTTTGCTTGGATGTGTTTTGGCTCGTCTTCGATTTTTGCCTATTCCAAAAAATGGATCAAAGAATCTGTATCAAATTTTGTGTGAAAAACAAAATAAAGTGCGCGGACGCATTTCGAATGTTGACTGTGGACTATGGTGAAGCTACCTTGGACCAAAGCAACGTTTATCGGTGGTACAAAATGTTCTCAGAGGGCCGAGAAGATATGAAAGACGAAGAGCGTGCCGGACGCCCGAGCACGTCAACAACAGACGAAAACATTGATAAAGTGAAGAAAATAGTATTAGCCAATCGTCGAATCACCGTTAGAGAAATTGCTGAGGACCTAAACATATCGATTGGCTCGTGCCATTCGATTTTAACCAATGATTTGGGCATGAGTCGGGTCGCCGCGAAATTCGTGCCAAAATTGCTCAATTTCGACCAAAAACAGCATCGCGTTAACATTGCTCAGGAGATGTTGGACTCGGTCCGTGACGACCCAAATGTGCTCCAGAGGGTCATAACTGGTGACGAATCATGGGTTTATGGTTATGACGTGGAAACCAAAGCTCAAGCATCCCAATGGAAGCTGCCGCATGAGCCAAGACCAAAAAAAGCGCGCCAAGTTCGGTCGAACGTGAAGGTTTTGCTCACAGTTTTCTTCGATTGCAGGGGCGTGGTGCATCATGAGTTCTTGCCACAGGGTAGTACGGTCAATAAGGAATACCTGCAAGTTATGCGCAATTTGCGCGAAGCAATCCGCCAGAAACGCCCGGATTTGTGGAAGAACAAAAACTGCCTTTTGCACCATGATAACGCCCCTGCTCACACATCGTTGCTTGTGCGCGAATATTTGGCCAAAAACAACACAGTAATGGTGCCGCAACCACCGTATTCCCCAGACCTGGCCCCCTGTGACTTTTTCCTGTTTCCAAAACTGAAGAGGCCCATGAAAGGACGACGCTACGCCACGATTGAGGAGATAAAGACGGCATCGAAGGAGGAGCTGAACAAGATCACAAAAATGATTTTTTTAAGTGCTTCGAGGATTGGAAAAAACGTTGGCATAAATGTATTATATCCGAGGGGAATTACTTTGAAGGGGACAAAATAGATATTCATGAATAAATAAATACTTTTTGAAAAAATATAAAATTCGCGATACTTTTTGAACAGACCTCGTAATAGTTCTTAAAAACATCGTTTTATTTCATTATTATTGAGAAAGAAGAATGTGGAAACAATGGTAAAAAGGATTTGTTAACGATGTAAATGGAACTAGAAATAGAAGAAGACCGACTAAAACGCGGCACGATCAAATAAATAAAATATTGAATGTCGGCCACGTGAGGATTCGCGTGATACGATGTATGAATGTTGAGGAAGCGAGAGAAATATGTCAGGAAAGAAATGTGTGGCAGTCCATTCTTTCTTATGTTAGTTAGTTAGTTTTTATTTTAAATTAAATTCCATCTAGAGTTTACAGTAAAATTATTTGACTACCGTATAATCGTATCTTCTTCTTTCGGCGCGGTGTTAGGCCCCCCAGCGTTGGCGATCACTGCAGCAAAGGCATCTCTGTCCTGCGCCACTTGGAACAGGTTCTGAACTCTTGTTATTAGGCGGGAGACGCGGTGTGATGGGTTGCAAACCTCATCGCCACCAATAGGCATCTCCCGCGTACATTTCGATCGTCCAAAACTCACAAAATAAATCTAAAACAAATAATATAAACTACAATGATATAAAATAAATAACAAAATAAAAATCGTTTTACACAAAATGTTATTTTTAGATGGTGCACATATTGTCTATTTAATTTATGTTCCACGTATCCACTGTTTTTTTAATTTAGCACATAATGTAATAACACATAATGTTTTTTTCGATGTTGCACATGTTGAAATGGACGATCCGGACTTTAACACTTGATCAACACGGATAATCGTATATGTGTAGAATATTTGAAAAAATATCAAAATATCTTGACTTTACGTTTTCCCTGTTAACTCTCTAGAAATTAACCATACAAACTTCAAATGTACAAAGTTAAGATATGTTTGTAGTACAAGCCTAATCTCCAGTCCACGGATTCGCGAAACATACTACCAGTGTTAAGTTCAGTGAGCTTGCCAAAAACGCGGCTGCCCTGGTTAGTAGGTAAATACCGCAAGACTATGGAATCCTGCGGGATGTTCAGTGTGAGTTGGAAGGGGTCCAGAGACCCTAATTGTTCCCAGACCGCACGCCCGCCTGCCAGCCGGAGGGATAGAATTCGGATTCAAATTATTTTCCCACCAAATGTGTGCCTTGCTATCATTTCGCTATTATCCCACTCCAACTATACCTGCATGCACCTTCAGTGGGATCTACATATCGGGGGCTCAAAATTTCATCTGGGTAACTGACAATTCTCATTTCAATTGCGGGATTCCATTCTACTTTTTTAATGAAAATAATAAAAAAATTGTATACGCAATTATTGTGAAAAAAAAATACTTATAATTGATCAAGTGTTAACCCAGTTATATGAAAGAGCCACTTAATCCAAAACAATAAAAATAAGCAACTCACCCGGCAGTAAAGAACCAACTTATAGAATATTTACCTGTTTGTATAGATATCTAGGCAAAGATATGTAATTGTACCTGGTTTGAGAAGCTGATGCTGAGTGAATTGTACATCCTGGTTGACATGATTTCAGTCCTTCCAGTAATCTGAGAAAAAAAAATCGTAAAAATTCTTAAAAAAGAAGAATGTCGTAATCGCTTGACGTAGGGAAATTGAGAGAAAAAAAAACGCAAAATGACGATTTATAAAAAAAAAAACACTTGTGCCCAACTTCAATTTTTTTTAAATAGTTTAAAAAGTTTTAAATACTTATTTTTTTCAAAAAACCCCATGTCATGCGATACTCGGATAAAGAAAGTAGCTCTGTGCAAATTTTCAAGTTAATCGGTATATTTTCATTTATTTCATTTATTTATTTTAAACATATCTAAAGCATTATAGAATTTTTTTCCAATACACTAAAGATACAAGTGAGAAACATGTCAACCGTATCGAAAAAAGTCAGCTTTGGAAAAACGCGTTTAAAGTTTGGAGTCGAGTTTCACGCGATCTAAGACGTTTCATGTTGTGTTATATTATATGTACTTACACTTTCTCAACCAGCGATTCCAACCTCATACAATTTTCGACCTTCCATGAAGATGATTACTAATGATTTATTGGGTACAAAAGAGTTTTCATAATGTGTTTTTTTTTTCAGGTTATCAGAGTTTGCCTGCTGTCTATTGTTAATTCATCCGGCCAGATCGATTTAGTCGGTGCGTCACAAAAATAGCTGTAACATCGAAAATATTCAGAATTTCAGAAAATCCTCTTAGGATCATATTTTTAAAGGTCTAAACTTTAAAAATATGCAAAAAAAAAGAAAAATAGATTAATTCAATTGTCTACGCTAGAAAACCCTTTTTAAATCATTGCTCATTTTACGTCCAAATAAGAAAAAAAAATCCGATATTAGGAAAATTTTATTCCACTAAAAATTTCAATCAATTTAAGGTTACAATTAATCTATAATTATTTCGGCGTTTTTTTTTTCATTTCAAACTTTGTGGAGTTATTAAATATTTAACAGGGCTCGGTGGTAAGTGCCTACGCGATTCATTAGATGGCTCAACTGCTGTAATGAAAAAGTTTCTATCGGAACGCGAAACAATCGCCATACCGCCCAGGGCCGGCTACGAAAAACACACAACACACTTCAAAAGCTCAACACTCAGATTATAAGACTCAAATTATATATTTAAAAATAGTTTAATGTGGTAAGTTCATTGTAAATAATAAAAAATAAACTGTGTAAAATCTTTTTTTCATTTGTATTTATTTTTATAAAAAGAAAAACACAGAATGGTTTCCACCACATGCCCGAGGCTGTTATAGGGCGCAGCGGAACCCTTTCGTTAGCCTCGCTCGTACAATTTTTAGGCCTGTCCCCGCCCATCCGGGACATACATTTAATTTACGCAAACACAAATTATATTTAGTTAAAATCTACTAATATTTGTGTCTTCGACCGGTTTCGGCAGCTTGCTTATTATGATACCAGAAGATCGTAGCGAGCTGCTCAAGCCGGTCGAAGACACAAACATTGGTAAATTTTAACAAAATAAACATTTAAAAAGGGTTTTTTTACCAAAAAATGGATTTTTATTACAGTGACAGATGTTCCGGTAAATATTAAGTTTAAGTGTTTGTGATGGTAAAGATAATGTTATATATAATAATAATAATAATAATAATTTGACATATTTGTATATAGCTCTACCGTTTTTGCCGTTTGTGCCGTTTTTGTGAATAGCTCACCTCAAGGGTGCTTTAATAATAACAATAATCAAATAACTTTGTTTTTTCTACCTAATACGATGAAATATATTATTTTAATCAATATTTCTCTAACAATGGTGTACCTCCTCCACACTGAATCTCTCAATTTTTAGAATATATATTTTATTTTATGGGAGTATCGTATTTATTTATGGTGTATAGTTTTTAAAATGTATATAATGACCTTTGATCATGTCTTCATAAGGTAAAACGTGAAAAATCTTTAAAATAAAACGAAATTTCTAGAAACTAACTTTTTTTTGTCAATTTTCAGTAATGTGATCTAAGTGCTAAGTGGAATAGAATTTAATTCTAAAGATGCATATATATATAATATTGATGATTTGGTATGAGCAATGCCTAATTTCTGGTGTATTAAAATTAATATAATATTAATACAATTTTTATTTGTTTTTATAGCAGTTTATTTTTTAACAACCAACCGGTTTCGCTTAACAGAAGATACAAGGTGTCTTTGGTTAACCTTTCGAAGCTCCGGCGGGAGCGAAACCGGTCGGTATTTAAAAAATAAAGTGGTGTAAAAATAAATAAAAAGTATATTAATATTATATTTAATATAATAATGATATCATCCTTTTATAATAAATTGTCCATGTTTATGCATTTTTCACCTGCATATTGAGAAAATTATTTTATTGAATCCGGGTGCCAAAGGTTATACAACCGGCCCTGTCAGATATCCGCAGTGGCAGCGCTAGACTATTAATAACTAATTGCCCTAATTGAGAAAATTGCTCGTTTGGACGTTGAATGACTGTATTTTTGAAATATTATATTCGATGCTATACAAGTTGAATACTGTAGAGAGATTTGAGCTTTCAAGCTGTAACAATCGTTAAAGGATTTAATATTTAATATACCATTTTTCGTATTGTTCAATCTGTACATAAATTCTTGTTGTTTAAGAAAGCTTGTATCATTATGGGATAATAATTTAAATATTTCGAATTTGTATTCTTACAAGTAAAGTAATGAGAAAATAAAGAGGTGAAATAATGAGATAATGCAGAGTTTAGTAATAATATTTATTGAATTTTTTTTTTAACTAATCGAAAAGGTCTAGAGAGAAAAAGAAGAGAATTACACGCACTTTAATTTATCTTAAAAATCATATCTTTAATGGGTTAGGAGGAGTCAGAGGTATGAAAAAAACATAATATTTAAAAAAAATGTTTGTATGTTTTCTATGGCCATACCATAGTTTTAGCCTCGATCCTGCGCCTTTTGCTCCCAGCAGTCCGATTCGCCCAACTTAGCCAGATCAGCCAGAACATTGTCCGTTAGGCGCTGTCTAGGTCTTCCTAGAGGTCTTACTCCAGTCGATCTAGACGCGTACGGGGTCTTGATTGCTCTGGTCTCTTCGGCTAGGCATACGTGCGGCGACCGGCTCTCACGGTGCTCATTATAAGGGGCTGCTGGGTTATCTTCCGGATCTCTTGGTTGGTCCTTTGCCTCCAAGTTCTCGCTGCAATACAATAGTCTGGGTCCCAGGATCATTCTAATTATTCTATTCTCAAACCAGTAGATTCTTCGTTGTTCTTTTAGAGTCATTGTCCACGACTCAGAACCATATGTCACCACTGGCTTGATGATGGTGTTATAAATACGCAGCTTGGTCTTTATGACATTCTGCATGGAGGCTGCAGCTCCTAGGCCTTTTTTTTAATTGTCAGTTATTTAATTTATTTTATCAAACCAACAATACAAAATTATTATATTAGGTTTTAACTTGATTTGTCTAAAATGTGAAAAAATATATAAATATATATGAAGTTATCGACATATTTGTTGGACCCTGTTCCATAATGCGGTGATCATTTTAACTTCTAACAGGTTCATCTTAAATCATTAAAAAATAGTAGTTAATCTAGTGCCTGGTCAAAGAATTATTTTTATTTTTAAAACTTATATTTTTATAAACATCTTACTTTATATTATTTTTAATTTTTCCTTGAAAATCCGTAAAAAATTATCAGAGGCCGGCATTTTGTTTATTAAAAAAAAGATTTGATCAGGCACTAGATTAACTATTAATTTTTATTTTTTATTATTTGAATGATTTTAGATGAACCTGTAAGAAGTTATAATCGTCACTAAAAGTTAAAACATATTAAAATAATTTAATATTGTTGGTTTTATAAAATAAATTAAATTACTGCCAAAAAAAATATTGAAAATATTTGTTTTTTCACACATTTAACTGCCCCTAACCCGTATACGTTAACAATTTGAACGCAGTACGGATTCAAGGAGACCGAGGAAAACATGTCGTTATCAAATAAATCTAATTTTAAAGTTTCAAACTTTTAGAAGTCGGAATAATCGATGTACTCATATGACTCGCAGTATGAATGTGAATTAATTTAGCACAGTTTGTCTATACTCGTATACTCGTATAGTGGTGTAGCGGATCATTCGCTTTGTCTACCTTTTCAGAGAAATCGATGTGGTGATTTGTTTGTTTTTTCTGTAAGTTACTTTTCACATACATGTTTCGGGACACATACACCCTTCTGTCAGTAAAGAAATTTTAAGGAATAAAAATCGGCGGTTGTGTCCCGAAATATGTTTGTGAAAAGTGAAGAAAAGTCTTGTGGAAATACAATGTTTTCAAAAGATTATTCAAATGTGTATCTACAAGTGAACGGAGCTTTAAGAATAGTTATTGGAAACAATAATCTATCAATGAAAGCGAAAACGGCCGTTTACAATGGAGTTCTGGTCCCATCCCTAATGTATGGAAGCGAAGCTTGAAACTGGCAGAAGAAGGATGAAATTATATATTTTCAAATGTATGTTTTTTCTAAATTATATTATCATCATGTATTATTATAATTTAATGTTATTTAGTATTTTACTGTTAAAAAATAATTGTTAGTACCTACTTATAACAAATAGTCCAACTTAATTTTTAATTTTTAATTTTTGTATCGAATTTTAAATGCGTTTTTTATTAGTCTTTCTTTGTTTAGTTTTTGTTATATTTTTTACACCTGAAGATGGAGGTATCCTCTGAAACAAACATAATCCCAATCCTCTGAAACATGTCGTGTATTTTAATATTTTTTTATTTAAAAAGTGGTCTAAACAATGTTTAATTAATTCCCAGAGTAGAAGAATATTCAATTGGTATAACTTCTGTAACTTTCATAACTAAATTTATTATATTCACCGAATTAATTCTTCTGCATTTTCTGGTTTAATCTCGTCGGATGAGCCATTAGGCGACGTTATTTAGATTTCATTGTGCCGCAATCTTCGGAGGCATAGCAGGTCGTGACCTTCAGCCCAAGCCATCTCCGGTTCTAACTTTTCACGGCACCATTCAAAAAGATTTCTTCGCGTGATTGCAAATTTACACATTTTTAATGTTACGATTTGAACTTTTCTTGAAGTGGCACAACTTCATGTACTTAAAATGGAATTCTGTGAATCAGTTATTAAGCATTGGGCTTTCGTTAAATGTGTAAGTCAGAGGTAAAATGCAGTAATTCTAAAGTAGCATATTTTTGCTATCTTCTTCTTTCGGTGCCATGTCAGATCCCCCGAACGTTGGCGATCACTGTAGCAAAGGCATCTCCGTCCTGGGGCACTTGATATATGTTCTGAATTCTTGTCTTTGCTGTCCATTCTTTTATGTTCCGCAGCCAGGAATATTGCCTTCTACCAACTCCCCGACGTCCCTCCACTTTATTAATATCAATCGAAGGAGGTGGTATTTTTCTTCCCTTAGCATATTACCCAAATATGAGACCTTTCTAATTTTCACACTCGACAGCAGCTCTCTATTAGCTCTGGCTCTCTGTAGTACGTCTGCATTACTGACCCTATCGGACCCACGGTATACGGAGCATTCTCCGGTATATCCACATCTCTCATTGAGTCCAGGTTTCACACCCATATAGTAGAACACACCATATAACATTTAATCATTCTTTGTCGGAGTTCCAAGTTAAGATTAAGGTTGCAAAATAAGGTTTTCATTTTATTATAATAAATACAGCTCGTGCAACTTCAATTCTGCATTTTATTTCATTGTCCGAGTCAAGCGCTTTAGTGATATGCTGCCAAGGTATTTAAATTGGTCGACCATTTCAACATTCGCACCATTCAGTTGTTTTCGCTATCTAAAGCTCTTATTCAATAACTAAAATCTTGTTAAGTATAACTATTATTTATTTATAAATATTACAATTTTGGAGTCAACAAGCTGTTATAAGGAAACTTTTTTTTTGTATTTCATAGTTGCAAACAAAATAAAGAACAAAAGATTTTGAATAGTCCATTGTTTTGGCCGAAACACTATGATACCTTAACATTTTCAACTGTTTAATTAATTAATTTACTTTGCTTTATGTATCACAATTGTATTTTATTTTACGCGACAGCCGTTTTGTCAACCTATGTTGACATCATCAGGTGTTACAATAATATATCAAATGTAATTTTTTGTGACAAAATATGGAATAAGGAGCGTAGAGGAGTTATCCAAGGCGGCGCAAGACAGAGAAGCTTTTGCAAAAGTGATGGCCAACGTCGGTGAAATTTTATACGGCCTAATTAGAAGAAGAGCTACATTTCTAATGTATTGTTTCCTTATTAAACAATTCCATTTTAAACAATTAATTCTAATGAAAACGTCTGTTTTCTAGAAGTTTTGTATTATTTTATGGGAATGACATATTTCGCCTAGCTAAGGGATTATAAAATGTGATAATGCCTTAGCAACGCGGCACATGTCATTCCCATAAATATTATAAAATTTCTATTAAAGAAACGTATTCATTATGTTCGTTGTGTTTTTGGGTAACACCGTGTGATTTGGTAAACTCCTTCTCGACCGACGTTTCGGAGATCGTTGCAGTCTCCATCTTCAGGGTAATGAAGAAGTTCTTCATTACCCTGAAGATGGAGACTGTAACGATCTCCGAAACGTCGGTCGAGAAGGAGTTTACCAAATCACACGGTGTTACCCAAAAACACAACGAACATATTGCTGCCAACCGTGAAAATCTACGCAACGTATTCATTATTATTAATTTTAAAATTTGCCAATTTTATTTTTAGACTTATCTTCATTTACTCCAAACTTTAAGTTATAACGGTGCAAATCAAAAAGATTGTTTAAGCTAACACGAGCATTAATTAAAACGAATGTATCCACTTAGAGCTTTTGGCGAAGTGGCTGAAATTCGTGAGCTTTGCACGCGGTTCTTTGAAATCGTCTTTATGAGCATTGGGCTTTTGCTGAATTATATTCCTAAGCCTCGGCCCGACCGAGTCAAATGTTAACGACTGGGGGCGGCGGCTCTAATTAATTGTGTCGGTGTTAAGCTGCCGGTTGCATGTGCCATTCGAGTCCCGGTCCCATAACGGCCTACATAACGGGGCTCACCTAACCTAACCCCGGCTAGCCTAGCCCAACCTAACCTAGCAAGTATGACCTGATCATATTCGGCTCATTGCACTTCGAGTCCCTCGATTCGCAAGTCATTAATCATCGTCTTCGCAACGCACAATAATAATGTCAGCGGACCAACACAACATAATTAATTTAATGGTTTCATAACCTGAGCAACTAAGGTCTTGAGTTTCACTGAAATAATTCAAAAGATGCTTAAATCTTGTATAAAAATTCCAAATTGGCTAATGGTTAACACGAATTAAATCGTCTTATTTCTAGGAGTTTAGAATTTCTAGAATTAAGTATTTTTTTTTTAATTAGAAATTTAAATTAGACATAGAAATCTACCGCAGACGTTATTGGAAAATTTGTGTTTATAAATAGGTGCCTTCGCTAAATATTCAAGATCTTTTGACCCCAAACAGTGTCAAATGCCGTTCTCTGGACCATGGCAGGCGAAAAGCTAATTAGAAAACAAGTCACTAGACGCAAATGGCAGTGGATCGGTCACACTCTGAGACGGAACCTAGCCTGCATCGCTCAGGGCGCATTAGACTGGTCCCCTATGCCTATGGGTTAAAAGAGATGGGTTAAGATGGTTTGGACACATAAATATTAAATGAAGAAAAATGCTTAAGAATGTGTATGTTCATATGAATGGAACACACAATTGTTACAATTCGAGGAAAACGCGATAGGATCGAATCAATCAAATTTTAAATGTCATGAATGCAAAGAGTTGAAGAAATCGACGATTCATTCTTGGACTTGGACTTGGATCTTCTGGCTTACAGAGGTTCAGCTCATGTGGCTATTCCTCTTACGTCTGATGGGAACATTGTTGGAAGGTGATTTGGTGGGTTGTTAGTTTATTCGGGGGCATGATTTGTGTGGCCCGGAGTGTTCCTCTGAAGAAAATCGATTTTGGGCGCTTGTGGCGGCTGGAAGTGTTTGGGTCGTAATTAGAGAGGTCTTTTATTGTGGGGTTGGGATGTGAAGGGAGTCCTTTGTAAAAACGTTCGGCAAGTTTCAGAATGAATTCATCTATCATCGGGATTCCCGATTCTAGGTGCAGTTGTGTAATCCTGGTCCATGAAGGCGCACCAAGCGATAAACGGATAGCCTTATTTTGCAGGATTTGGAGTTTTTGTATGTGACTCGAAGCTGCATAGCCCCAGATTGGGGCTGCATAAGTGAAGATCGGCCTTATAACCGTTTTGTATATCAGGAGTTTATTGTCGATGCTTAGTTTACTGTTTCTAGCTAACATTGGGTAGAGGGCTGAGATTGCTTTTGACGCGGCTTTGACTTTATTTGTAATGTGTGGCCTCCATGTCAGCTTAGAATCCAAGGTAGCCCCAATGTATTTGATTGTTTTGGTCCAAGGAACGTCTTGGCCGAACATTTTTATGTTGGGAATGTTTGGAGGAATGTGTCTTTTACTGAAAAGGGTCGCTGCGCTTTTTCTCGGATTGATGGTAATGCGCCAGTTTCTGCACCACACCTCTAGCACATCGGCCTGTTTTTGCACCCTGCGGGTCGCGAGAAGCGGCCTTTTAGCACTGGAGATGATGCCCGTATCGTCAGCAAATTGGGCAATGTGGGTGTTCTGATCTCGGGGAAGAGTGCCATTCATTCATTCTGCCCAGCTCTTCGAAAAAATGTAACATGTTAATTTAAATACTTTCTAAAAGTGTGAAACATTTCGCGTTCGATATACTTGTAAAAATAAAAATTGGCATATAAAACATTTAAACAATTTGTGGATATGTCAACAAACTTATTTATAAGAAGAAAAGTTTTATCTTTTTGTTCATCTTCTTCAGCTTATTCCCATCAGTCCTGGACAAAGGCCTCCTACATTTGCTTCAATTTCCAGGTTATGTGGAGGTGTCGGTTCAAGTCATTATTCCAAGTCATCTCCAAGTCATTTGGCTACGTTACCTGTCCATTGACATTTAAAATCGCTACGCGGTGGATGATACTCGTATCTGTAACCTTTGTTTTTTTCTCTCGATGTATCGCTTCTGTCTCTAAGGCTTATTCCATGGCTCTTTGGATCACTAGTAGTTTTTCGGCACTTTGTTTGGACAAAGTGACAGTTTCGAGGCCATAAGTGGCAACCTCTTCTCTAAATGCCGTCTTCTCTGCGAAGGTTGGCGATCATAAGAGCTATTTCCACCTTGTTGATGTAGTGCTACTTCTGAACCATTGTCTTAAATTGTGTAGCCAATAGATTATTCTCCAACCTGGTCCTCTTTTTACTGGTATTTTTCCCTGAATTAACGATTGTGGGAGCTAGTACTTTTCTTTTCTCATTACTTGACCAAAGTATTGCAGTTTCCATGTTTTTACACTCACGAACAACTTCAGATACTTTTTCATCCGTTGGAGAACAATCTCCAGTTATTTTAAGTTTTATGAATGTACATAAAATCAATTAATTAAAAATACAAACTCACTAATAAATACAAAAATTGGAGAGACATCTCCAGGCGTAGTCTAGCATTGCATGATAATTGCAAAGCCTTTCACATTGCATTAATAAAGATCTGCTTAATGCTTACACCCAATCTTAATAGATGGCGCTAGTGTAGATTGAACTAAATTGAACTAACTAGATTGAACTAATTTGAAGTGTTCCTCAACCTTGTAGCATATATACATCTTACAAAAATTTGTCAGACGTGGTGGTCGTAAGAAGGGAGGAATGGGGAATGTTGATAAACATAAAGCGATCGCTTAATCCAACCAATGACAGGTCATAAGTCCTGAAAGCGCCCCGACCACCATATTTTGTTCCCAGAAAACAATTTACATCTTCGTCTCTATTGAGATACAATTGATCCTTATAAAAAAATAAAGTGTTTTAAAAAAAAATGTCTGGATAATATCCAATTTATATTAACCAATGAATAATATTATAAATGCAGCAAATTTACATTGAATACGGTATTCATTTGATCTATTAAAATATCTTCACTTAATCCAACCATCCATTAGTGAAACTATGAACCCACTGAATTTTAAAGTCGGCAGTTACTGAGATGAACGAAGCGAAATTAAATTATTTGGATTGAATAATCTGTACCGAGTTTTGTTCTGTGTAAAGACTTGCTATTGAATCAATTTAAATTTCAATTTTTAACAGAATTTCCATTAATTTATATAAAACTTTCCCGACATTATTGTGTTCAATTCGTTCTCAGGACAAACATAATTAATAATTTTCATTTGGAGTTTCTGCTATAGACATTTTTCAATTTAAGTTTTTCATTTACATAATCCATTGTTTAACAAAATATCCCCCGAGCGAATTGAGTTCATGTTTACCTAGAAGAATTTGTTTTTCCGAAATTGTATCGGATCTACCTATTAGAAATCAGGGCTTGCCCTGGGCAATTCGCATTTTATTTGCCGACAGACTGGGGCTAGTGAGTATCTCCCTCTTCGCCCGCGCCGATGTTATCGTGCCTGAACACATCATCTGACAGAAATGGTTTCAATTTTCCTACTTAAATTGTTAACGTAAACATTTTTCCACTCACCCCTCTGACTTCATGGATATTAAGATTCTTCTAATATTTTTATTTTAGATATTTACTAAATTTTGAACTGTTGAAACACAAAGCAATTATTTTTATTATCTTCTAATTGATCTACTTATTAATTGCATTTTTATTTATATTTTATAATCAAATCAAATTTCTTTATCATTCATAATCATTTTTATATTTCATAATCAGATCGGATCAGAAATGAAACGATAAGGTCTGTCGGTGGTGTTGAAGACATAGTGAGATGGGGAAGAAGCAGAAGGCGCTTTTGGAGAGACCGTGGATCGCATGGAGAATACAAGAGTTGCAAAAGTTGTTAAAGATGAAAACCCAAGCAGCAAGAGATTACCAGGAAGGCCGCCGAAGAGATGGAGGGATGGCTGGACATCATCATCCCAAGATAGTCCACCATCACAAACAGGTCATACGACCTAAACTAAGAGGAAGTAGTAGAATAATCAAATACACACATTAAGAAATACTAATGTTAATACTTCGTTTATTATATTTTATGGGAATGACATATTTCGCCCTTCTAAGGCATTAAAATCGAAAATATATATATTTTTTTAGACATAGAAACTATGTTACTATGCATAAATATTCTTAATGTTTTTATTTATATTTCATGCTCATAAACAGACATTAAAAATATACATTTTATGAATAATTAATATGAAAGAAAACGCCGGTTTTCCAGAAATTTTATTATATTTTATGGAAACGTAATGTTTCGCATTGTTAAGGCATTATCGATTTTCTTAACAAGGCGATAAATGTCATTCCCATAAAATATAATAAAACTTAAAGAAAATATACATTTTCATTCGTATTAATTATTTAACTTGGAGTTTTGCATCATTGTTCAAGAAACAATAAAAAAATATATATATTATTAAAAATGTAATTAAATATTTTACATATTTAAGTTTATTCAACTTATCCTTTAATTTCGAGTTTCCCCTGCGGCCATCTTCTGGTATCTTCCTGGGTTTCTTAAGAGTATCATGTATATGGAATGCTGATAGTGGGTGTTGAAATTTGATTTAACTTTATAACAGAATGTCATTAGTGTTAAGTGATTCTTAAAGTTTTTTGAGTAAACTTAATTACTGGTAGGTTCTAAACAATTAACATACAATTAAGGTTGTGTCTAACATTCATAATGATTGTATTCGAATAAAATTAAATGTGTATACATTACACATATTCACACATAAATGCATAAGATTTTTGTTAATAATAATAAAAATAATAATAATGAAATATTAGTATTTTGATAACAATTAGCTCAGGTTTATTTTTAAATTAATGAATCGAATTTAAAATGGGTTTTTTATATTAGTCTTTATTAATATAGTTTTTTATTAGGTCCTTACATATGAAATTGGCGTTTTGTATGGGAGGAACATATAGTTGATTTTTTTTTTAATATAATATATTTATTTAATCAAAGTATGTACCATTGCTATCTATGCACTTTTGCCATCTCATAGGTAGTTCATCGATCCCTTTACTAAAAAAACCATTCGGAATCAATAAAATCTTTGAAGTTGGTTTGGACTGCCCCATCGGAGTTGAATTTTTTCCCTTGCAAGAAGTTATCCAAATTTCAAAAAAAAATAGTAATCTGTTGGGGCAAGGTCCGGAGAGTACGGTGGATGTCTTAGACATTCCAATTGAAGCTTTTCTAATTTGTTGTGCAGTGTGTGGTCTAGCGTTATCATGAAGCAGCAGTGGCCTAGAGCGATTAACCAGCCTCGGTTGTTTAGCAGATAGCTTTTCCATCATGGTTTGCATTTGCTGACAATAGACATCTGCCGTAATCGTCTGGCCAGATTTAAGAAAGCTGTAGTGAACGACACCAGCACTAGTCCACCAAACGCTCATAAGTAACTTTTCTGGAGTCAATTTTCGCTTGGGGCATGGTTTGGATGGTTCGGCAGGGTTCAGCCATTGCGATGAGCGCTTCCGATTATCATACAGGATCCACTTTTCATCACAGGTAATGATTCGATTCAAAATCCCTTCATTGTTGTGCCGGTTGAGTAATTCAACGCAGCAGTCAACGCGCGTTTGTTGCGCGGACGTGGTTTGCGATGGATCCGCTTCCACAAAAGCCTTCAATTCTTCATTATCAACTTTGGTCTCCGGCCGTCCACGGGGCTTGTTCTGCAGGTCGAAATTTCCAGAACGAAAACGTTGAAACCAAAAACACACTGTGTTTTCTTTTGCGGCACCGTCGCCATACACATCATTAATCCTTCGAGCCGTTTCTGCAGCACTGGTGCCACGGTGGAACTCGTACTCGTAAATAACGCGATATTTCAAGTTTTCCATTTTGTAAACTGAGTGACGCAAAGAAAAAAAAACAATTGAGGAAAAACAAATGAATTATAATTTTCGAAACACAAATACTTGAGTAAATAGCTGTATAAATTTTAATTTGGAATTCCTAACCAAAGAGAAGATATTTGAGATCAAAGTTGCCAGTACGGCAAAACGCCAATTTCATATGTAAGGACCTAATATTATAAAATATTTACACCTGAAGATGGAAGTATCCTCCGTGTCGTGATTTTTTAGTATTTTGTGGATAAAAAACAAATCTATTTTCAATTTCCTAAGTGTATTACTATGGAATTCCACAGTGTTAATACCTTAGCTTTCAATAAGTTGATTGCGTTGAGTTTTAAAAAAATCAATAATATATCTTCCTTTTCTTCTCTTTTTAAACCCTTGGTCTGTTCTTTTTGTTGGGCAGACCACTCTTGGATGGTTCACTCCCAGCTATCCCTCCATATCTTTGGGTGGTCTTCCGGGGGGACGATAACCAACAAGAACCTGATGCGCCACAACGTGTGGGATTCTGGAGGTCTATAGCAAGAAGAATAATATTTAATTGTATCTCAATAGAGATGAATATGTAAATTGTATTTTGGAAACAGAATATGGTGGTCGAGGCGTTTACAGGACTTATGACCTACCGTTGGTTGGGTTAAGCGATCGCTTTATGTAATACAACATTCCTCATTCCGCCCTTCTTATGGGAATATGGCCCTTGTATGGGAATGTTGTATTACATAAAGCGATCGCTTAACCCAACCAATGACAGGTCATAAGTCCTGTAAACGCCTCGACTACCATATTCTGTTTCCAAAAAACAATTTGCATATTCGTGTCTATAGAGATACAATTAATCCTTAAATGATTAAACCGCAATGGGCATAATCCAGTATTTTTCTACAAGTATTGGTAACATTAAAAAAAAAATAATGTCAATCTTAATTAAAATTTTACAATCAATATTGAAATATTAAATACATTTTTATCAATGGTTTACTCGTATCTGATTCTTACAAGACATTCGCACCTTCAGGACGAAAACGACTCAACTCGAAAAATCATATTGTTCGGAAATCGCAAAAGAAGAATGTAAATTGTGACACTTTCGTATTATTTCTTCGATTGTTTCGATTTCTTTAAAGTAATCGCAGTGTACTTACTTTAAAGAAATCGAAAAAATCGAAGAAATAATACGAAAGTGTCACAATTTACATTCTTCTTTTGCGATTTCCGAACAATATGATTTTTCGAGTTGAGTCGTTTTCGTCCTGAAGGTGCGATGAAATGACATATTTTTATACGGCAATACGAAACAACAGATTTTGCAACATCATGGCTATTATTGAACAGCTTTACTCATACAATAATATCACAGACACGACGTTGTTCCGGATGCTGTTCAATGCCCCGTATTTACATCGCCCTCGCGGGGATCGGCTTAGGAAAATTGTGAAATTCCCGTATGCTGCACTCCAAGATAATCACTATCTACAGAGCTATATTTTAGCAAGGCTTAATTCCGACTTGCGAGATTCGAGGGTGGAATCATGAAAGCTATTATCGAATATTAGCCATACGTTCCGTTGAGAATTCAGGTCCGGTTTAGTTATTTATGAAAATCGCTCAACCTATAAAATACGCTAGAATATTTTGGTATATTTGATATTTTTCATCAGTGTGCTTTATCAAAATTTATAAGTAATGATACTCAATTATTATGGTAAAACAATTTAAATGAACATTTGATAATGCCTTACCAAGGCGAAACGTGTCACCTGCATACAGTACACACCCTTTTGAAAAGACGGCGTTATTATTTTTTTTTTTTTTTGTATACTACAGGTCTTTAGAACCCAATTACTGTATACATTTTACATTTACAAAAATACATGTTAAAATAAAACAATAAAAATAAATCACGAAAAAATCTGTGTATGTTAGAGTGTCGAATACAAATATAAAAAGTAAATGCAGTGCGAATAAAACTATTAAGAACAAAATAGTGAAAGGAACATTAATACGGTTTGGACACATGGAAATAATGGATAAAAAATGAATGGTAAAAAAAGTATACGCTAATGTGTAAATGGAGCTAAAAATAAAGGAAGACCAAGGAAAACGTGGCACAATTAAATTTACATAATATTTAATGTCGGCCACGTGAGGAGTCAGAGAAATCGACGCGCGTGCATGACACGATGTTTATTTCAGGAAATAAAAGTGAGGCAGTCCATTATTTCTACCTACCCCTTCGAAGAGACGGCATGATGGTTATTTTGTTAGTTAGTTTAATGGTAAATCTCTACTTTGTTATGAAATAAGGATTGAAAAGGAAAAAAATCGCGTGAACGTAGAAAGTGTACATGACACGCTGTATGAATTTTGAGAAAGAAAAAACACTTTTCTGAAAAAACTATAATATTTCAGAAAAAAAGCATGATGATCAGTTGGTAACTTTTTTTTTATTACTTATTTGACAAATAAAAAATAAAAATATTGATTACAAGAACGTTTTTTAGAGTTGAACTATTTTCGCAGAAAATTATCAGTAAACTATTTACGCAGTGAAGTATCAGTAAACTATTTACGCAGAAAAGTATCAGTAAATAAATACCCAAGGCTAGTTAAGAGATAATCGAATCCAATCCGCTGCCTGGGCCTTTGCCAACATACAAAGCTGAAGGCACGGAGTGTAATTTTAGTCAACATAATAATTAATCATCCGTCGAATTAGTTGAGCCGAGTTACACGTTTAAATTTATTTACCCCATTTCTGTTGGCTAAGTCTTTCTTGGTCCCGATAAATCCATGCTTTATTGGTACAGTAACTGCCCAAAAGGGGCTTAATTCCGCTTGAGATGACGTCACGTTTCCCTGTTTTCCCTCAAGACCTTTCATGTATTTGACAAACAATACGTCATCACTCGTAACGTGACATGCTATAACAATATTTACACGAGCCTATTCGAGCTACTCTAATAAATAAACATATGCTCTCCCGTAAAGTAGTAGAAGAGTACATTTTGATTGTTTTATTGTGAACATTGTCGTATGTTTATATGCGATTAAATAAACAAAACTCAGTCAAAACGGTTCAATTTTATTTTTATTCTTTCATATGAAGCACGTAATTTTTGTTGTAGCATTATTAAAAATAATATTTAAGCACAGAACAAGATGGCCGTGCATAATGGTGTTCTCATGGAGTGAAGCATCGAACTGGCAAAAAAAGATGAAAGTAGAATAAATGCAGTAGAAATGAGATCTCTAAGACGAATGTTTAGCAAATCTGTATATGATTGAGTGTCAAATGCAAGTATAAGAAGTGAATGTGGTGCGAATGAAAGTGTCTGAACAAAATAATTAAAGGGTCATTAAGATGGTTTCGACACATGAAAAGAATGAATGAAGACAAAATGGTAAAGAAGGAATATGTATGTCTATCCAGGGAGTTCTGAGCGTTCGGCGATAGAGCCACATTTCAAATGCTTCCAGTCTGTTCATTGAGTTGACTCTCAAGGTCCACTTTTCACACCCATACAATTAAACAGACCACATATAGCATTTGATCATTCTCTGGCGGAGTTTCAAGTTAATGTTATCATTGCAGAAGAGTGATTTCATTTTATTAAAAGTAGCTCTTGCTGCTCAATTCTGCTGTTTACTAAATACAATATATTATTTAACATGTCCTCAATAGATGCCTTAAACCTTAATTTTGTAATATCTACTGATGAAATAAACTGCTTTCATTTGATTTGATTTGATCTATCCTGCCATATGTATATAGTGCTTTATATTAAGAGAGGCACATTCGTGATTCCGACTTTTCACCTGGTCAACGTTTGATAATGTGTTAACAAGACGAAACATGTCATTCCAATGAAATATTAAATCACATCCAAAAAATTGTATTAATTATTTAACATAATCGATGTCGATCTAGAGAATCAATATAATAGCTAAAACAATGTATACAGTAATTGGGTTCAATCATTCTGTTGCATACAAAAAATTTAAAAACAGTTTTCAAAATGCAATTTTTTACGAATTGTGCCCTTTTATAACTATGTTTTTATCTCTATTTCGTATAATATTTACATTAATCTTCTTCTTTAGCCTGTATCTGAATCACTATAGGCCTCTTTCCTTGGCAGAAACACTTTCACTTACTAGTCAACACGCATGACAAGTGTGCCATTGGCATAATGAAGAAATTAAAGAGGCATGATGTTACGTTATTTTATGGCAGATATATCATAGCAAACTCTTTCGATTAAAAAAGGGACAGATCAAAAAAAAAAAAAATAGTAACAATAAACAGTAACAAAGTTTGATTTGCGTTTACGTATTCAAAGATTTACAATAAAAAATTCGAATTGTTTTCCAGAAATTCAATAATAATATAAGATATAAAAATAAAATAAATATATGACATTTTTACCGGCTCTGATGAGAGCAATCGACAATTAATCTGGTTATAAACCATCCAAAAAATTTCAGTAAATTTCGATAGTTTTAACTGCTTTTGATTTATGAATTTGTGCAAAATAAATTACTGTATTTTCCCAATAAGGTTTCTAATGCACTGGGCTATTTGTGTTCGTATTTTAATGTTTTGTGTATTATATAATACATAACCATCAAATCACATAACTAAGTACGTTGTCATTAATGTGTACATATTATATATTAATGTGAATGAAACAGTGTTTTTAATATATATTTCAAATGCATTACAACTTGAAATCCGCAAATTTCTCAGAATTCACCTTTTGATAAACGTACTGAAAGTATTTTTTAATTCACATGTTAAGGCTTACAAGGGAAATATGAAAATCCCAATCACATGCCAAACATTTATATTAAAATTATTTTTTGACATAATTTCTAAACGTATTATCGATATCAATTAAGAATATAATTAAATTATTAAATTATATTCGTGTTGTCTAATTTCTGATAAAAATACAATATATATAAATATTTTATTGGATACAAAAATAATAAATTTGAAAAAAAATAAATGGCGTACTCAAGTCATTACTGCAAATAGAAATATATCCACAGAAGCAAAGATGGCTGTACACAATGGAGTTCTAGTGCCAACCCTCATGTATGGAAGTGAAGCTTGGAGCTGGCAAAAGAAGGATGAAAGCAGGATAAACGCCGTAGAAATGAGATCACCAAGACGAATGTGCGGGAAAACATTGTATGATAGAATACCGAACGATGAAATAAGAAAGAAATGTAAGGCAGATGACTGCATCATGGATTAAATTAAAAAAGGATCCCTGAGATGGTTTGGACATATGGAACGAATGGATAAAAGTATAATGGTTAAAAAGTTGTACACAAGCAGCGTGAGTTGAAAAAAAAGCGAGGACGACCGAGGAAAATATGGCATAACCAAATTAATCAATTACTAAAATCGACGTACGTGCATGATACGATGTATGAATGTAAAGGAAGCCCGAAAAATATGCCAGGACAGTGCATTGTGGCGATCCATCCTCTCTGTCTACCCCTCCGGGGAAACGGCGCAATGATTAGTTAGTTAGTTGATACAAAAAAGTCAATCAAACATAAAACGAAATAATTTTGAGGAGTCCTCCCATGCTTAGTACGTTATTTAATCAAACATAATTGGGGTTCTGTTAATAATATTCCAAAGACTTTCATAATTAAACATCCATTTCCTTGGTAGATAAGTAATTATTATTATAAGTTGCCTCGGAGATTCCCTTAAGGGATTTCTCTGAAATGGATTATTTTGTATCCTTTCCTCTAATAAACTTATTTCCACAATTGTAGAGTTACGAAACACAAAGATCAATATATTATCGTCCCTTTCGTTTGAGAGTGTTTTGTCTCGTTCGGATCAGCAGAGGAACGACCTAAGATGTATTTGGTTTCAGGAAACGATATGTCACCATTGTTCATTCTAGTAATAGGTATAAACAATGATACATATTATTGTACTCGAACAAATAGTGTATTATTATAAATACAATGTTTCTTGTATCGTTTGTTATATATAAAATAACAAAATATTCAGGTAGTGGTCCAAGGGATAGAATGCTTGACTCCAGATCCAGGTGACTTAGATACTAGCTTAAACACAACAAGATTTCTTCTTCAATTAAATATTCAGAATTTTGTTCATATTTGAGATTTGCATAATAAATTCTAATAGCATTGATTTAGTCTTTAATATAATATAAAATGAATACAACTGTTGCTTTAAATATCATATCAATCATATCAAATCAATGTAAAGAAAATATAAAATTAATACTGGTTCTGATTTTGAAAATTTTGTTAAGTTCATGTGGTGCTCTCGTAAATTTGGAGATATTCGTGTATAAGTAAATTATTATTTTGGGTCAATTTGATTGTTGCCGCACATTATAATAGTTAGTTGTGACACGTAATACGTTTTTACTATTTTCATGTTAAAATTATACAAGTTTTTTCGTTTATATAAAGAATTTAGACAGGTGTAAAAATAAATATTTCATTTTTTCAAAAATTTATTCAATAATGTGTAAAAAAATTGCTGGTGTTGGATTGTTTTAAGTACCTAATTACAGTTCATTTAAAAAAAACAGTGGATACGTGGAATATAAATTGAATAAACACAAAAGTCCGGATCGTCCAACTGACAACATGTGCAACATCTAATAACATTATGTATTAAATTATTATTATTTTGTTATTTTATTTTATATCATTGTATTTTATATGATTTGTTTTAGATTTCTTTTGTGGATGTTGGACGATCGAAGTGTTCGCAACCCATCACACTCGCGTCTCTCGCGGGGGCGAAAAGAGAAGGATGGAGTGCCGCATCGGTTAAAGTGTGTCAGTCCTTTCATTCTGCCTACCCTTTCGGGGAGACGGCGTGATGGTTAGTTAGTTAGTTATATATAATACCCATAAATCGTATATGGTAATATAAACAAAAAGGATAAAACAATGTTTTAATTCATTGAATATTGTTACTTTACTTTTGTATTTATGAATGTGGTAGAACCACATTAAAAGCTCAATGTATATTATCATTTAGTCAACTTACCGGAAAATTGTTAATCGGAAAATCGAAAATTGGAATATCGGTATTTCCACGAAAAAATCCTTTGAAATCCTCTTTTAACATATAATTAATTATTCATTCATCAGAATTTTATATTTTATATCCATTATTCTTCAGGCCAGGTCCCCCCAACGTTGGCGATCACTGCAGCAAATGCATCTCTGTCCTGCGCTACGTGGAACAGGTTCTGGACTCTGGCCATTCCTGTCCAATCTTTAATTTTCCGCAGCCAGAACAACTGCCTTTTACCAACTCCCCGATGTCTCTCTCATATCATTAATATTGGTTTGATTTGATTTAAACTGATTTGAATATCAGTCGAATGAGGTGGTATTTTTCTCCCCTTAGCACACGACCCAAATATGAGACCTTTCTAACTTTGACACTCGACAACAGCTCTCTATTGGCTCTGGTTCTCTGTAGTACGTCTGCATTACTGACCCTATCGGTCTACGGTATACGGAGCATTCTGCGGTATATCCACGTCTCAAATGCCTCCAACCGTTAATACATTCACTTTCAGAGTCCAAGTTTCACAGCCAAATAGTAGAACACACTTTATCTATAATGGTAATAATTTTAAATTTAGAACTTAAGATTTTTTTCATGTAAAAAAATTATTAGATTTCATTTTTTTTACAAAAAACATAATTCCCTTAAAACAAATTTATTAAATACCTGCGTAAGTTCTTAAGTACGAACGTGAAGAAGGTTAATACTTGTTCATATTTATTATGTATTTGGGTAAGTATTTACCAAGAAATAAATTACGTTTTTGGTAAACAGAATTTACAAGTCCTTTGAGAATCTTAAAGCTTTGCTTTGTAATGACGTGCCTATGTACATACCTTTGACTTTAGCACGTAATTACTTTTTTTAGGTAATACTTGTGTGTTTCAGTTGTTTTATTCAGTACCCATCAAATATGTGAAATGTAGAAATCTTGAATGTTAGAATAAGATGTAGATTTTTTTTCTTAAGCAAGTCTGCTATTATTGGAACCAGATACATCGATATCGCTAACACCGAAAGGTCGGTGGTTATATACAGGTTTAAATTAATTTTTTAATTTTAATGTTACGAAAAACGTATTTTATTAATGTCTATACAATATGAATACAAAAAAAAATGAATTAAAACACTGTTTTTCCAGTTTTGAGTTTATCTTTCTCGACATGTTTCGAAGGCTTATCATCATCAGGCTTATCATATATCGTTCTCCCGATGTTGAAGGCCTTCGAAACTTGTCGAGAAAAATGAACTCAAAAGTTGAAAAAACAGTAATTTAATTTTTTTTTAAATGGTCATTATGGAATACCACAGCGTTAACACCTTGTTTATCTAAAATCTTTAAAAAAATCTAATAATTTGTATTTAGTTGTCGGCCACGTAAGGAGTCAGAGATATCGACGTGCGTGCATGACACGATGTATAGATGTTGCGGAATCGAGAGAAGTATGTCAAGAAAGAGCAGTGTGGCGGTTAATATAAATAAAGGATGAATAATTTGATTATTGGTAATGATGATCAAATCAAATCAAATCAGTTTATTTTCTCAAAAGATATTACAAACAACAATTATCGTTTAAGGCATCTATTGAGAACAGGTAAAACATAAAAAATATATAATACCAGGAACGCATGAGTGATGGTTCGACATTAGGAATACAATATACTCTCCAAAGTCAAGAGTATTTGTCTTCTGAACGTACTTTCACGAATACGAAAGACATCGATCTCCGAATCGATCATGTTCAGCAGTTTGATTGCTCTCCCCACCGGCATCACCAGAGATTGGTTGGTTCTGCATGCTGGGAGATAAAACAATCCGGAACATAAAGATGGATAGTCTCCAAGATGACGGAATTCTCAAAGAATCCCCTGATAAGTCTGAAGAAATGGGTAAGTGTGCACCCATCCCTTCTTATCTGTAAACTATTGATATAACATTATGTATTTGTTAATGAAAATATTCTTATGATATAACATTATATTTTTTGTGAATGTATTCGTATACAAGTATAAGTATAGATTCACAAAAAATATTGTAATCATTCTGGTCAATTCTTTGGCATATACTCGTAGATAGGAGTGACATCTCCAGGCGGCTTCTAACAATGCGCTAATGGCGATAGCCTTCACATTGTGTTAATAAGGTAGTTCTGCTAAATGCAAAAATTAATCTCCATAGATGGCGTTAGTGTCTGGATTATATAAATTAATCTTAAAAAGATGAACATATGTAATCAAAATCTACATAGATGGCGTATTGAAACTGACATGTGAAGTTAAGCATAAATTTGTAACATAAATATAACCTCCAAAAATTTGTCTTACATGGTCATAAAGAAATAGGTGAAATGGGGAATGTTGTAATTACATAAAGCGTGCGCTTAACCCAACCATAGACAGGTCATAAGTCCTGTAAACACCTTGATCAACCATATTCAGTTTCCAGTTTGCATCTTCGTCTCTATTGAGATACAATTATATAACATTATGTCTTTGTTAATGAAAAATCTTGGCGCGGCACTCAGCTGGTATATGGCAGTGCTCGTCTGAAGAGCTTACTCCTGACTACTAGAGGAGATACAATGGCGTTATTTGGTGCCGAATGAAATAATACAATGGGCAAAGATACTGCCACGAGGACAGCCGGTGGCCAGCTGCCAGCGTAATGTTTTGTTGATTCAAGTGCCCGCCGCTGCTCTGTCTGCCCAACAATCGAAACATTGACCGACCATATGCTCTAGGAAAGTGGGCATTCAATCCACAAAGAAAACGTCCCAAGAGAAAAATACCACACGACGCTTGTAGCATGTAACAAGTAACAAGTGAAATGTCTATTTAATTATAAAAAAATAAAACGATGAAAATTAATGTTGTGATTTGAAAATTAATGTTGTTCACTATGGAGTTCTGGTCCCAACCCTTGTCTATGGAAGCGAAGCATGGAACTGGCAGAAGAAAGATGAGAGCAGAATAAATGCGGTAAAGATGTGGTCTCTAAGACGTATGTGTGGTAGAACGATGTGCGACAGAATCTCAAATGCTGATATTATTAAGTAATGTAAAGCGAAATAAGGTATTATGAACAAAATTATAAAAGAATCGCTGCGTTGGTTCGGACATATGGATGGCATGGGTGAAGAAAGAATGGTTAAAAAAAGTAAACGTGAACGATGTAAACGGAGTACGGAGTCGAGGTAGATCGAGGAAATCATGGTATGTCAGAAGCCGGAAAAATCGACGTGCGTGTATGACTCGCTGTATGAATGTGAAGGAATCTAGAGAGGTTTGTCAGGATAGGGTTGTGTGGCGGTCCATTCTCTCTGCCTACCCCTGCGGAGAAACGGCGTGATGGTTTGTTGTTGTTGTTGTTGTAAATAATGAAAACAAAAGCATTTTATAAAAAATATTCCTTATGTTTGTGTCTGCGACCGGTTTCGGCAGATCGCTGCCATCCACCAGAAGATGGATGAGACTAAGTAGACATTTATAATAGATTTTTTGCATTCTTTAAATAAAACGACGTTTTTTTAACTCCTTTCATTTTAGTCTTTATTTCGATCCTGGCAAAACCGTTCGCTGTCAAAGTATTTAAAAACCTCATTATATTTAGTTATTATTTAAAAGGTGCTTCCATCTAGTGATTTCAGTAAAATCATTCGATTGTCTATTTGATATTCAAATAATTTTAAAACTACACACTTTAAATCTTACACTGTTTTATTTTCCCCCTTTTCCCAATTTTTCTTGATATGTTTCGAATATACTATATAAATTTGTCAGAATAGCGATATAAACATACCGACATAACGACCTTTGTAGCTGAGTGGCAAGATGATGACTGCCACACCAAAAGTCAGGGATTCGTTTCCCGGCAATGACAGTGTGATTCTCACATTGTCTTTGGTAATTCACGTGAAAATAAAATAGCGATAAATTAGCTACATGTCATGAGAATCAATATAATATATATTCCCTTCGTCGATTTAGATCGCACTTTTATGATGTAAAGAGCTATTTAACAAAATATGACATACGAAATACAAGAACCAAAGATATAACACGTGTAAATTTAAATTAAACAGAATACAAACGGAAAAAATATTCTATAAGGAAAGATATAAGGCCTAGGTTCTCAAAGTGGGCGATAACACCCCCTTGCGGGCGTTTGAGACTTTCAGAGGGACAGTAGAAGAACCAGATAAAATAATATCGTCTAAAAAGACAAAAAAACACGCTAATCATTTCTTTCTTTTCTTCGTTCGGTATTCTACCATATGTCGTTTTCAGATACATAAAAGATTTGTCAATATTTTAAAATTCAAAGGAATAACTTTTATGGGAGAGGGGCGTTGAACGTTTATTTTTCTTGTAAAGGAGACTGTGTCCCAGAAAAGATTGGAAACCTACGATATAAGGAGATAACCTGTTCGGTTTTAATTGAAACATTTCCGGTTGTTTTCCTGAAGTCTATGGAACAAAATCATTGCCCAAATGGCAAATGTGTTTCTTGTTTATCATTTGCAAATTATACGGAATGTTAAATCATGGTATTTAGAATGGAATTATCATTTCTAGCATTGCAAAATGAGGGTGAATTTGACGTTTGGCTATTATTTTAACATTCGAATTATCTGTGTACATAGCAAATACACAGAATATGATAAAATTTACATTTGGATTAAAGAACTGGTATAGATTTTTTTTATAAATTATTGATTTTTAGACAACTGATTGGTATATCGCTGTTTTACTTATGCACTTATGCAAATCATAAACATTTTTTTATGAAATAAAACACTGTTTTTTCACATTTCACTAAATTTATCGATTTCGACATAAGATATCGTTATATTGTTTGCGTATGTAGTTTATATCGTTTTCCCGATGATGAAGGTGTAAAGGGGGAAAGTTAACTCAAAAGCGGAAAAAAACAATGTTTTAATTCATAAAAAAATGGTCATAATGGAATTTCACAGTGTTAACACCTTAAGTTTATCTAATTCATATAATATGAATATACGTTCGATAAAATTCATTAAAACTTGTATTTGTAATGTAATTATTTGTATTAATAGCATATACGTAACATACCACCGAGGGTATCTTTTATATGAAAAAGACTAACAACGAAGATTTAAATCAATAATATTAGAATTTATTTTACAATCTTCGATATGAGCAGAAAATAGCTAATTATTATGAAGAATAATTCTGGTCGTGATGAGGCTTGAACCTAAGTCCCCTAGATCAGGAGCCAAGAATTCTATCCCCTAGACCACCATCTTGACTTATTATTATACTTATTACACTTATTATTATAAATAGGTTTTTAATTATAATTAGAAATCTGATGTGTCTTCTATGCACTTAATATTTGCAAGAAGATTATTCTACGCTAAAGGTTCCATCTGAACAAGAACAATACTTAAGGTTAGCTAACACTGTCGGAAAATTGTTTAATTGCAATATTTCCTCCCTAGAGAGACCAGCCTGATTACAGGAACAGACCATTGGTCTAAAATAAGAAGATGAAGATATAAAAAGCTCGAGAGATATATCATAACAGAACAATGAGTTGATCCATTCTATCTGTCTATTCCTCAATAAGAGTTAGTTATGTTTTTTTGTCACTTCAAAACGTTTTTTTTTGTAATGTATATTTTAAAAGAATGAAAGCATGTTCAATATTTGAACGTTGATAAATAAAAATATCTGGCGTTGAAAATGTAATATTGTATTTTACTGAGCATTTCCATATCACGCAAACAAAAGTGAGCACAGTGATTTAAACGAAATCACCGAATAACATTTTATATTTTGTCTCTTTGTGGATATCTTCCACATGATTCAGAAGGGATGAAACTTCCTGTCTCAAATTCTCCAAAGAATTGCGCCTTGATTTTCGTGCGTCTCGTCCGGAAGCGGATAATACAACGCTGTCAGGAAATTCGCTCGGAGAATATTGAAATGTCGATAACACAGGAATCGAATCCGTATATTACAGTGTGTTTATTTATCTGGGGATTCGATTATTTTTTTATTGACTTTGAATACGAAATCAAGAAAACGGCGAAAGAGAAAAAATTACGGAAACTTACGCTGTACATCATCATCTCTTGTCAAACCGCCCGGCGCACACCTCACCCTTTACGTAATTCACTAACACTAGAGCGAATGGTTTTATATCCATTTTATACATCTCGAGAGGTAAAGAAATATTTTTATAAATTTAATTTAAAGACAATACACGTTCATAATAAAGGGTACACTCTCAACCCATTGGAACAATTAGAAATAAATAAGCATAACAAAAACCCTAATTTAACTTCAATCAATGAACAAACTAACATTTATTCATCCCCAGTCCTTAAAGTATTTCCGATATGTAAAGAGATTCAAAGAACTCTTGATTCTGCACTGTATTTATTTCACATTTCAGATGCAGAATAGAAGAATGCATCAATTGAGTCTACCCACACAGGATGGCGATTTTATTTTATATATAATACTTAGAATTATTAGTCACCTTGAAATATGTAAAATCATTTGTAAACAATTTGTAAAAAAAAATTATTGTAAATTTCGTCCCACCTCAAATAACTTATTTTTGATTTATATAATAAAATTCAGTATCCCCTAACTATGTAGCCATTGTCATAAAATTTCTTAACGAGTTCCAAGAAATACTTTCCAATATTTCTGGACCTACCCAAATAATTATTTGTTAAATATGTATACAGTCAATTAATTAAAGTTAATTACCATATTCTGCTCCATTTACTACTGTATATGAACTGCAACGAGTTGAAGTTTCGTCACATTTGATAATGCCTTAGAAGGGCGAAACTTGTCATTCCCATAAAATATAATAAAACTTCTAGAACACTGACGTTTTCATTCGTATTAATTATTCAATACAGACGTGTTTTTGTAACCCATATTATCATATAATTATTAACTAATAAAAACTCTTCTGATTAACTAATAAAAACTTAAAACTAACTAACCATCACGCCGTCTCCCCAAAGGGTTAGGTAGAAAGAACGGACTGCCACGCTTTAACCGATGCGGCACTCCATCCTTCTCTTTTTACCCCCGCGGGAGACGCGGTGTGATGGGTTGCGAAACACTAAGTATTTCTCGCGCACACTTCGATCGTCCAACGTCCACAAAATAAATCCAAAACAAATAATATAAAATACAACGATATACAATAAAATAACAAAATAAAAATAATATAATACATAATTTGTTTCCTTGTATACAACAGGTCGTTTGAACATAATTACTGTATGCAGTTTATTTTAGCTATTATATTGATTCTCATGACATGTGATTGGTTGCCAATCTATTACAATTATTATCACGTGAATTCTACGCCAGACTAAAGACAACGTGACAATCACACTGCCATCGTCGGCAATCGAACTCGGGACCTTTGGTATGGAAGTCAGAGCTCTTACCACTCTGTCACGAAGGTCGATGTTATTTTAGATGGTCCACGCGTTGTAGGCTGGACGATTCGAACGTTTGTGTTTATTTCATTTATTTCCACGTATCCACTGTTTTATTAAATAACTGTAATAAGGCACTTATTTTTTTCGGTTTTACATTGATTTTATTATTTACATATATAAAAATACATAAACACTAGTTACAAATTTTATTCGCTTTGCGAGGGCATTCTCAAAATTGCTAGTGCCAGTGTTCTCAATGACAATTTTCTATTTATTTAAAATACTTGTTTTTTCAAGCCTCTGACTGCCACTAACCCCTTAAACAAATTGTATATAGTTCAATCGACCTGTTTGCAAACAAATAATTAATAAATAAAGATTCCAAAAATGAGTCGTTAAGATGGTTTGAACACATGGAAAGAATGGACATCATGGTGAAGAAAGTACAGTTAGTTATTTAGTCAAATAAATTATTGTGAAAGTGTCATTAAGAAGAATTTGACACTCTAAAAAAATTTATAAATTAGACGGCCTTCGTGGCAGAGTGGTAAGAGCTCTGACTTCTATGCTGAAGGTCCTGGGTTCGATTCCCGGCGATGGCAGTGTGATAGTCATACTGTCTTTGGTCTGGTGTAGAATTCACGTGACAATAAAATGGCAATAGATTGGCTACCTATCACATGTCACGAGAATCAATATAATAGCTAAAAAATAAAAATTGTTTACAGTAATCGGGTCCAAACGACCTAGTGTGTACATAAAAATAATAATAATAATCATCATAATAAAAATAATAAAGTTAAATGATACAATAAGTATATATATAAACGACGTAAACGGAACAAAAAAACGAGAAATACATGGCACGATCAAATCGATCAAATATTGCATGTATGCCACGTGAAAAGTCAGAGAAATGTACAAATATTGTGGAAGTGAGAGTAGTGGGTTAAAAAGATAAAATGTGAAAATCAATTATTTCTGCCTACCCCTACGGCGAGACAGAAAAATGGTAAGTTAATGAGTTAAACGTTTCAACGATACTAATGATGAAATTGGATGACATATAAATTTTCGTTTTCATAAATACTCGTACATTGTCTAAAGGGTACTCTATGAAATGTCTCATGTTACAACCTTAAAATTAACTATACCTTATGTTTTCATATGAGGGTTTTATTTTCCTCAACACGTTTCTAATTTTTATCATCAACGATAGATTATTCTTTCGGTATTGAAGGTGTGATTATCTTTGAAACATGTCGATAAAAATAAACTTAATCTGTAATTGCTTTCGATAAATTAATCACCAACATAAAAACACCAGTATCGGGTATTAGTTAAGACAATAGCTGGCCGCCGGCTACAATTAATGTCAAATTGCTTACAATGAATCAGAAAATCTTAAGAAGCTATAAATACCTCTAAAACAGTTACAAATGACAAATCACAGTACGAGTACATTTAGTTTATATGAAAATAAATAAAAACAAAAAAACATGTTCTAGTTTATATTTTATTATATTGTTGGAATTTATTGTTTCGGCATTCTCTTTGTGGTAGGACATGATTGAATTATAAATAAAACACTTGTTTTTAACCACTTGAGTATAATATTTTTTTAGATTTAAGAGTTTATATTGAAACCTGTAGATTGAAGCATCCGTAGCTTCCGAAACTAGTCGTGTAAAATATTATACTCAAGTAGTGAAAAACAAGTGTTTTATTTATAATTTAATATTATTGGAATATTACTTATTATCTCTCTGGATTATTTATTTACGAATCATTCTGGAATACTTTCATAATAATTACGTTTACAAAAAAATATACTTTAGGAATCACTAATGGATTCTATAGAATGATTAATTTCAATCCCCACCATTTAGCAATTCACAAATAAGCTTATCAAACTTTGATGTAGGTACCAGAAGATGGGAGCGAACTGCCGAAATCGGTCGAAACCATAAAACGAAGGGGAATTAATCTAAATATATCTTCATCAGCTTGTCTTCATCCACTGCTGGACGTAAGCATCTCCACCCCCACGCCATCCCTCTCATTGCTCAACCAACCTGATGTATTTGTTAACTGCAAGTTATTTGAACCCACTTACTGTATACAACTTTCTAGCTATTGATTCTCGTGGCATGTGATTGACGACCTTCGTGGTTGAGTAGCAAAAGCGATGACCGCCACACCGAAGATTCTAGGTTCGATTCACCCTGTATTTGGTGTGGTATAGAATTCACGTGACAATAAAATCTGTCATATGTCATAAAAATCAATAGCAATCGTTTTACACCAAACAAATATACGATGATATATTTTGTTTAAAAATATATCATCTTTTTAGTTATTATTTAAAATAAAATTCCCTTTTCTGATAATAAATCTTTGATAATAAATCAGTTGATTGTAACACCTGATGATGCTTACCTTGGTTAGCGAAACACCTGTCAAGCCAATTTCATAGAAATTAATTCAATTGTGATATTATACAGTGTTTCAATTAAACAGTTAATAAATCGTAGCTTAATTCGTAAACAAATCTTCTTCTTCTTCAAGTGCCCTGTCGGGTCCCCCCAACGTTGGCGATCACCTCGGCGAACCTATCCCTGTCCTGCGCCGCTCGGAACAGCTCCTCCACACTCCTATATAAGTAAATAAATAAAGTACTTATTATTAATTAAATCACTGAGAAGTGAATTATTATATTGTATACTTATTTGAAGAGACGTCTGTAAAAGTACTTATGTAGCGTTGATATACTAAATCTTCGAAATAATGGATTTTACATATTTAAATAATTCACAAAACAACATATGAGCTTTGAACGATTTTATTTCAGAGTGCTTTACGAATAGTAAATGATATCCACCACTGTCGGAGTGAGCACATACCTTCGGTTATTACTCCGATAGCTTACATGTTCAGTTTGGCCAAAATTTTAAATCCTTATATATTAAGTAATTTTTAATATATATTTTTTGTTAATTCGAGTAAAAATCCTTATTAAATAATTTATATGAACGAAAACGTCTGTCTTCTAGGAGATTGACTATATTTGAGATTAATTCTAATTTGTAAATTATTAATTATAATAAGGTTGGTCATGTTAGAAGTCGGAGGAATCGACGTGTGTGTATGACTCGTTGTATGAATGTGGAGGAATTTAGAGAGGTTTTCCAGGGTAGAGTAATGTGGCGGTCCATTCTCTCTGCCTACCCCTGCCGGAAAATAGCATGATGTTTTTATTTTTTTAGATAAATTGAAATGTTTCGCCTTTCTAAGACATTATCAAAAAAATTGATTTTTTTTTAATTTAATATGGGAGTATCGTGAGAGGACTCTCATTACTGATACCCCACTATTTATAACATGAGTTCTTTTAAACACAATTTATGACATGAGTTCTATTAAACATTATTATAACCAGTAAATATACTTATTGTAGTTTGAGAAAAATTATACATAAAATAACTTATAACCAAACTAAACAATCGAACAAATAACAAATAATGGCAAGTAAAAATTACATTCAAATTTAAGTTTTTAAAAGTTAAATATAAATTCCTACGATAATACGTCTATAATATTGACTACACAGATAATAAATGAAGAGAAAATTTAATAAATATATAAATTCACGGTTTGAAGCAGAAAAGCAGGGAGAGTTTCGAAAATATCACGCAATAATTCATACAAAAAAAGAAGATAAAATATGATATAGAAATTTAATATCACTTTTAAAATAAATTGCGGTATTATAATAGTGTTCCAAAGTAAACATTTAAAAAATCGAAATTTTATAACGCTTTAGATGGGCGAAACATGTCATTTCATCTAAAAGATAATAAAGCTCCCAGAAGACAGTCGTTTTCATTCATATTAAAAATATTTTCATTATTTACAATACACTTTTACTAACAAATTTCAATAATCTACTTTCATATTTGGTTACTCGTATTAAATGTTCCAAGGTCCGTAGGTGTGTATTTTGTGAAAATAAAAATTGTCGTCATCGAAAATCGGATCATAAGTATCCAAAGTCTAAGATTTTCCTGCACAATTAGGGGAGCTCCGTTATTATTTTCCAATAAAAGTCCCTCAATATTTTCCATAAAAAACGTTTCCAAGATGTGCTCCTCATAAAGCCAGCCAATTATTTTGCTTCTGTCGTAAAATAAGCTTCGCGTCCAATCGGCTTACGGGGGCTCTATCTTAAATTACTGAGATTCACTAATAATATTCTCATGGGGGATGAAGCATAAACGTATCTATACATTATAAGTACTCCCACGAAGTAATGTGATATCGTATTTGCGATTTATTATAATGGAATGAAATTTATTTCTAGTATAAAGATTGTGCGCGGAATATTTTACGAACATTATACAGAAACTTAAGTGAATAGATATTTTAGTTTACTTTGTAGAAATATTTATTGTTATCTTATATCAATTTATTCGAATGTTATTATTTGAAATTTCATGGTAGAAGTTCCTTGTAAATAATGAAATAATAGAAAGAAAAAAGAAATTAAATCACAACATTTTTTTCAATGTATTTTTTTTTCGGTTTTGTCGTAATTTTATTTAATAGACTTATCATTTTTATATTTTTTTATTTTATTTTTACCATTATCTTTATTTTAAAATCTTTACATCATTACTGGGTGATGTAAAGGATGAAACAAATTAATATACTTATAACCGTGTGAATAGAATTATGACAATTATCTATTTATTGCTCTCTTATATCCTCGAATTTCCTATAATTGCATCCAAAGTCTATCTCCTTTGCCACCTGATTTCAAAGACGAATCACCTTATACGACGAAAAGACGAA
Organism: Lepidostoma basale; assembly: GCA_022606425.2. Lineage (NCBI taxonomy): Eukaryota > Metazoa > Arthropoda > Insecta > Trichoptera > Lepidostomatidae > Lepidostoma > Lepidostoma basale. The sequence goes on from JAHDVF020000762.1 coordinate 125,297, forward strand.
TTATATGCACAAACAACGTAGTTCCTCGAACTCTTTACCCCACACCGATGTGGGTTTAAACAATTTGTAACATGTGGTTTTATGTATATTTATTTAAATGTTTAATAATGAAAATAAAAACAAAAAACTTATAATATTCATTTGGTATAATTTCAATGGTTTTCTATTTTATAATTTACAATTTATGTACGAGTATATTTACTTTTTTTTCGAATTTGTTTATGAATTAAAACACTGTATTTCCCCTTTTCAGTTTATTTTTCTCGATAACGTTAAAAACACGTCAAGAAAAATAAACTCAAAATTGGAAAAAGCAATGTTTAAAAAAATCATTATGGAATTCCACAGTGTTAATGGCTTAAGTATATCTAAAATGGGATATATGTTTGTACAAATTTAATACAGAGTGTAAATATAGCTTCACCGGAATGAATTTACATAATTTAAAATAATATTTGAAAACTAGCATGTTCCCAAATGTAATTGTTTGTTTGAGTGTAAAATAAAATAAATATCTGCGTTCGAAATTCAAGATCTAACTGGCACCTAAATAATTTTAAAAAGAGAACAAAAGGTTAAACGTTCACGTATTTGATAACATCTAATAATAAAAACAATAAAACTTGTTTTTTGTTGTTCACAATTGTGTTCTTGTACCGACCCTTCTGTATGGAAGCAAAGCATGTAACTGGCAAAAGAAGGATGAAATAATAATAAATACAATAGAAATGAGATCTCTTAGACGAACATGTGGAAAGAGTGTCGAATGAAAATATAATAATCAAATGTGGCGCGAATAAAAGTGTTATGAACAAAATAATGAGAGGATCATTAAGATGGATTAGACACATGGAGATTATGAATAATGAAAGAATGGTAAAAAAATAATACGTTAACGATGTAAATGGAACTAGAAACAGAAGAAGACCGAGGAAATCGTGGCACGTTCAAATAAATAAAATATTGAATGTCAGCTACGTGAGGAGTTGGAGAAATCGACGTGCGTGCATGACATAATGTATTAATGTTAGGGAAAAGAGAAAAGTGTGTCAGGAAATAAAAGCCTGGCAATCCATTATTTCTGCTTACCCCTTCGCAAAGACGGCGTGATGATTAGTTCGTTATAAAACTTTATATTCAAAATCAATTTCATACTAAACCATTATATTATTATTATTATTTTGTTGTTAAATGCTCTTTACATAATTACAGCGCGAGCCAAATCGATGTAAAGAGTATCTATCATATTGATTTTCATGACATGTGTGAGGTGGCTAATCTTTCGCCATTTTATTTTCCCGGCAAAAGTACTGTGACAATCACACTACTTTTGCCGGGAATCGAACCTGGGACCTTCGGTGTGTGCTGTTTCTTGCGTGAAATACGGAGATCAAAATATATCACACGTCTGTATTATTGACAGTGTCTAAGCAAACAAGGCACTTTACACAAGGAAATCTTTTCAAATGATGTAACTCCGATTTAGATAAGTGCGAATAATTCTCTTAAAAAGCGAAATGCCAGTTGGTAGCGGAATAAAATTCACGGCTTTCACAAAAAGAGCAAAGGAAGGGAGTAAATCAAAAGTAACTTTTTTCCACCTGACTGGCCAATATACGAGCGGGAAATCATGCGCTCCTAGGAGCACAAACTGAAATCAAACAAATATAAACGGCCGTATGGGTAAATAAAAATAAATACATGTAAACAAGCGTTGCGAATGATGTGTTTTCAGAGCATAGAAATGCGAATAAATTGTGTTTGTTTTATCGAAAACGAGGCCTGATTTTGTGAAACATTTTCATGACAACATCATAGCATCATGGTACGTCATAAATACCAAATGAAGTTAATAAATACAAAAAATGATTAATGTTATATATGATCTGTTCTATTATATGGCTGCAAAACCTGGACTATAAAAGTGAATGCAATAATCCAGTTGGAGGCGTTTGAGATGTGAATATACCGTAGAATGCCCCGTATACCGTGGACCGATAAGGTCAGTAATGCAGACGTACTACAGAGAGCCAGAGCAAACAGAGAACTGTTGTCGAGTGTGAAAGTTAGAAAGGTCTCATATTTGGATCATGTGCTAAGGGGAGAAAAATACTACCTCCTTCGACTGATATTAATGGGTAAAGTGCAGGGACGTCGGAGAGTTGGTAGAAGGCAGTTGTCCTAGCTGACAATGGAATGACAAAAATTCACAACCTGTTATATTATATATTAAGGGATAGATATTAAGAATATATATATTTTCGTATTTTTTATTATTATTATTAGGTAAGGATAACATACAGCGAAATCAGTAACATATATTAGTAAATATATAATAAACAATAAAGTGAGGCCAAATACATGCCACCATAAACATAAAATAAGAGTTAACAGTTAACAGACGAAAGTGTAAAACGAGATTGATGTCAAACTAAAACAAAATGAGACATAACAAAATATTCGAGAGTTAAAAATAATAACAGTTGTCGAAATAAAAATAAAAATAAATAAGTAATGTATTATAATACCATGTAACATTATGGTCCCATGTATGCTGAACGGTTGCTTCGATATTTTTTTTTAAATTTCGCTCGTTCAAATGGAAAACATCAATTTCTCCAATATTATTTTTGTAGTTGTGACAAATTCGATACATTGCCGCGCTCTGAGCATAGTTAGTGCGAAAAACAGGAAGATGGAAAACTTGGCTAGCGGTGTGTCTTATACATATATTATATTTAAGTATATACTCATATACAGAAAGTTAAGGAGTTGACACTGTTGAATTCCCTTACTATTAATAACCTAGGAATTGAAAAGGCCTAAGCTTTTCATGTTCCATTTTACACCTCAGTATGGAGGGCAACTCTGAAACATGTCTTCTTCTTCTCCTAATAGACCTTTGGTCTGTTCCTGAAATCAGGCTGGCCTCTCTTGGGAGGTTGACTCCCAACTATCTCTCCATCTCTTCGGTGGTCTTCCGGGGGGACGGCAGCCGGCAGGAATCTGGTGCGCCACAGTGAGTGGTGGGATCCATCTTCCGCACGTGCGCATTCCAGAATCTTCTGCGCTGTTTGCCCCATCTTACGACATCCTTCACCTTGTAGATTCCGCGGATAGCCGATTTTATTTTGTAAGAGAAATATTTAATATATTAAAGTGGAACATAAACAGTTGTTATTACCTCAAATATTCTCGAAGTTACTCGCATATTTGTAAAGACGTTCATTATTTCTGCCTATCCCTTAGGAGGGACGGCGTGAAGGTTTAATGTTTTTTTAATTCATAATAAATAATAAATATCTAAAATGATAGCTTACAAATAATTACATCTTAAATGATGTATTCGCTTAAAATTATATTAATTTCTGTGTTATTTTTTTCACCGAACGCAAATATGTCACTATCATACAATATAATATAATACAGTTTCAAGAAAACGGTCTATTTCATATAAATTTATATTTAAGTGTCATATATTTCTAGTGTTATGGATTTAAAATTAAACTGTACTAATTTTTTTAGTTCAGCATAAGAAACTTTACTTAAGATCTTACGAAGATAGTAATGTCAGGCGTCTGTCGGCATTCTTAGATCGGCTCATTTCCAGATTACAGTTGTCAACTGGTAAGCCAAAATTCGTCATGAGTAGTTACAATAACATACAGTAAGATCGTTCTCAAAAATAGGTCTCAAGAAATGATGGAATGAAAGCAGATTGCAGCTTGAATGACAACGGATTGGACAGCTGCCACGTTTTACACAGACTGATAAAGACATCTCTTGAAGGTATTCAAATCCCCTTTGCAGCACGACAAACTAATTTATTTCTGTTAAATAAAAAAACTTTATTTTATGTATTACAATTGTATTATATTTTACTCGACGGCTGTTTCGTCAAACTATGTTGACATCAGGTTTTTACTCGACGGCTGTTTCGTCAAACTATGTTGACATCAGGTGGTACAATAACATATCAAATGTCAAATTTTCGTGATTTTTCGAACCTTTATGTGTATTTGTTCCTATGTCAATTTGAATAATTTCTTTGATATCATTTTGAAAATTTGATATATTATTGTTACACCTGATTATGTCAACGTAGGTTGACGAAACAGCTGTAGCGTAAAATACATAAAATACAATTGTGATGCATAAAACAAAGTTTTTTAATTTAACAGCTTATAATGTTAGAGTGTCATAGTGTTTCGACCAAAACAATGGACTATTTAATTTATTTTTAACTGTTATACGAGTAGATGAAAACAAATTCTGTTTTTTAGGAAAACGATTTTCAAAAATGTATCAATTGAAACAATATTAAAACAGTGTGTAAATTTTTGATTATCTAAGAGGCTTCTTCTCTTGCCTAGCCATTTCCCGAAAAGCGCCAGCATAAATTGTTCTTTATTCTGGCCGCAAGAACCAACCTGCCTCTAGTAATGCCGGTGAGGAGAGCAATCAGTCTGCTGAGCAAGATAACCTCGGAGATCGGTGTCTTTCATATTAGTGAAAGTACGTTTAGAAGAAAAATACTTTTAACTTTAGAGAGTATCTTGTCTCCCTAAAGTTGAACCATTTCTCATGCATTCCTGATTCTTTACCCTTTCTCAAATAGATGCCTTAAACTGTAATTATATTTGTAATATCTTTTGAGTGAATAAATAAACTGATGATTATTGAGGGTGTGCTCTTCTTAAATAGCTTCGACAAGTTTCGAGTTCCGAGTCGTTCCTAACTGTGGACATCCACGTTGCAAGAGGACGACCCGGTCCCCTCCTTCCATCTTCAAGTTGCAGGGACTTGTGGAGAATTTTGACTATCTAAGAGTGCTTAATCTCAAAGAATTCTTTTAGTTTTAATCGTTAATAGTTTTTAATATTTGTTTACACGCGTTACCATTTTCTTCAGCCTTATTGATCCCAGTAGTTCGATATTTGCGCTATTAGATGAAGTAATAAAAAGTATTAGGTCCTTACATATGAAATTGGCGTTTTGTATGGGAGGAACATAAAGTTGATTTTTTTTAAATATAATATATTTATTTAATCAAAGTATGTACCATTGCTATCTATGCACTTTTGCCATCTCATAGGTAGTTCATCGATCCCTTTACTAAAAAAACCATTCGGACGGGAATCAATAAAATCTTTGAAGTGGGTTTGGACTGCCCCATCGGAGTTGAATTTTTTCCCTTGTAAGAAGTTATCCAAATTTCGAAAAAAATAGTAATCTGTTGGGACAAGGTCCGGAGAGTACGGTGGATGTCTTAGACATTCCAATTGAAGCTCTTCTAATTTGGTAGCCGTCTGTTGTGCAGTGTGTGGTCTAGCGTTATCATGAAGCAGCAGTGGCCTAGAGCGATTAACCAGCCTCGGTTGTTTAGCAGCTAGCTTTTCCATCATGGTTTGCAGTTGCTGACAATAGACATCTGCCGTAATCGTCTGGCCAGATTTAAGAAAGCTGTAGTGAACGACACCAGCACTAGTCCACCAAACGCTCACAAGTAACTTTTTTGGAGTCAATTTTCGCTTGGGGCATGGTTTGGCTGGTTCGGCAGGGTTCAGCCATTGCGATGAGCGCTTCCGATTATCATACAGGATCCACTTTTTATCACAGGTAATGATTCGATTCAAAATCCCTTCATTATTGTGCCGGTTGAGTAATGCAACGCAGCAGTCAACGCGCATTTGTTGATTTGCTTCACTCAATTCGTGAGGTACCCACCATTCAAGCTTTTTCACCTTCCCAATTTGCTTCAAGTGGATTAAAACAGTATAATCACTAACACCGCAGCCTGCAGCTAACTCGGACGTGGTTTGCGATGGATCCGCTTCCACAATAGCCTTCAATTCTTCATTATCAACTTTGGTCTCCGGCCGTCTACGGGGCTTGTTTTGCAGGTCGAAATTTCCAGAACGAAAACGTTGGAACCAAAAACGCACTGTGTTTTCTTTTGCGGCACCGTCGCTATACACATCATTAATCCTTCGAGCCGTTTCTGCAGCACTGGTGCCACGGTGGAACTCGTACTAGTAAATAACGCGATATTTCAAGTTTTCCATTTTGTAAACTGAGTGACGCAAAGAAAAAAAACAATTGAGGAAAAAAAAATGAATTATAATTTTCGAAACACAAATACTTGAGTAAATACTCGTAGCTGTATAAATTTGAATTTGGAATTCCTAACCAAAGAGAAGATATTTGAGATCAAAGTTGCCAGTACGGCAAAACGCCAATTTCATATGTAAGGACTTAATATTAACTGATTATTGTTTTTTTTTTAATGCAATCATGTACAAAGTCGAAATAAAGGACGATTGAGTCATGAGGTATAAATGCAGTTGAAACTCCGAAAACTTGCGTGATATAAAGTTAGTTTTTTTATTACATCTAATTGGATTACCTTGGTTAAATGATCTTTAGGTTTTAATTATACATACGAGTATATTTATCCCATGTTTACAAAATTCTTACATTATAACCTAATAATAAGTGAGCTTTTTTACATCTTGATGTCTTCTTCTTCTTCTTCACTTTTGATAGACTCAGGAGTCTGTTATTTCAGGCGGGTCGTCTTGATACGCTGGACTCTAGCTTTCTTTCCACCGTTTCGGGGGTCTTTCTGGCCGGCATTGTCCGTTTGGCGTTCCATGAAGAGCTATGTATGGTATCCTATTTGAGCTCATTCTTTCTCCATATCGATGCCAGTATCGCCGTCTTTGACGTCCCTATCTGACCACATCTTCGACCTCGCAGATTTCTCGGATTGCTGTATTCCTAACTCGATCACGTAGGGTTTTCCCAGCTATAGCGCGGAGTGTTTTAATCTCGGTTCTCCTGAGCATGCTCATTATCTTGACAGTGTCTGCCCTCGATTCAATGCCATATGTGAGGATTGGTCGTACACAAGTCTTATAAATGCGTACCTTTCTGTCAGTTCTCATGTCCTTGTTTCTCTATATGACATATTCAGGCAGCCTGCACCCGTTGCAGCCTTATCTACCTGTGTCTAGATGTATTTAAGATAATTAATGATTTGACATAAATCTTATTATGGAAGTTCATTTTGAATAATAATTAAATAAAAAGATGTTTTTTAACTACTTCCACTTTTTTATTTGTATCATATTTAATTTAACCGTTTCAAATGTTTAGATATCATAGTGTTTCAGCCAAAACAATGGACTATTTAAAATCTTTTTTATTTATCTTAAAATATAATTATACAATGATCTTTAAGCTTTAATTATATATTTTTTTCCATATATTTTATTACAAAATATTCAATTAATTATTATAACCTGATGATAAATTATTATTTTTGCACATATAACTATATTACATTGCTAAAAACTTTATTTTGTGTTTATTTCGGAGATATTGTCTATATATTTTAATAACATATTTTTTAATCTAATGTTAATAAAATTCTTAATTATAATCTTATAACCTTATTGTATAAATCGTACCGTGACGTACATCCAGATAACAGTTTAAGCTTACAACCATCTTTTAATAAAATTTGTAACTATAATATTTGCAAAGCCATACGCAATGCAAACATGCTACCAACTTCATAACGCATACCTAATAGAAAAACAAGCTAGTGTTAACTTGAAACGAAAGAACGTGACAGTTTTAATTTTATTTTTTGTAGTTTACACCTGTGAATCCTGTGTTATGATGAGAAAAACAATTGAATATCATAATATCATACAGGTAACCGGTGTACTTTTGTGTATTAATGAGTACCACTCATATTTTTTTCTTCCCAAAATTTGAGGTTAGCGTAATACTTTTAATGAGATATTGTTTATTTGCTTAGATAATATCAGTCGGTGATTCCCTGTAGGGTATATGGATTCACGAATTAAAAAATTTACTTAATAAATAATAGTATTATAAGTGAAACATGTTGTACTGTTTTCAGAATTTGATTACACAACATGACGAAACATTTAAGTGCCGTGAGGATTGGGCTATCAACACAACATTTGTTTCTTATACAAGAGTAAGTTAAATACATATATTCCTCTTACAATAGTATTCAAATTATTAAGGATTCACGTTTAGATGTAATATCAGGAAGTATGATAGTATGACGTCGGAGACCTATGACCTGACCATAAAAAGTTAAGTCTCGTTATAAAAATTAAATATTTCAATTTTCAACTTCTCTTGTAAAATCATATATATTTTTATTTATTTAAATGATTTCGACATCTTTTCATATTTCTGAAAATATATTATAGAAAATATTCTGCATATTGTCAAATTAACGAAAAATATTTAACGAAAAATATCGGGAGATGCCTATTGGTGGCAATGAGGTTCGCAAACCATCACACCGCGTCTCCCGCGGGGCGAAAAGAGAAGAATGGAGTGCCGCATATGTTAAAGTGTGACAGTCCATTATTTCTGCCTACCCTTTCGGGGAGACGGCGTGATTTGAAATGAATAAAATCCCCCCTCTAGATCTATTTAATGCCCCACCAGGGGGCGTTTCCGATCTCATTTGAAAACCGCATAATCACTCATCAATTAATGTATTATTATATTTAGAAATGTGAAGATTTTTCTCTTCCGGAGGTATATAAACCATCTTGTAAAACACATGTTGGTATAATCGGATATGCCGAACGTTTTCAGATATGTATACCATAACGATGGTCCTGGGAGTTTGAAGAATCGGCACAAAAATATTGACCTGCGAAGCTGTCATCATATCAGTGCTGAAGGTTCCTGTATCCGGACAAGACGGTAAGTTCCTTTATCTTCTTCTTTAGCTTGTTCTTGCTGTCCACTCCTAGACGTAGGCCTTCTCTTGTACTTTCCGTTCAGTTAGATCTTAGGCGAACTGCATCTGAGCACTTCCCGCAATCTTCCGGATGTCGTCGCGCCAACGCAACTATGGACGCCCGACTCCACGCTCTTCCATCCTTTGGTGCCAGACAATCAATCACTTTTTATTAGGGTCGCGAGACCATCGTCACCAAGGGCTGCGACCACTTCGATGACTTCGAAGACCTTTGACCTGACCATTAAAAGTTAAGCCTCATTATAAAAATAAAATATTTCAATTTTCAACTTCCCTTGTAAAATCATATATATTTGTATTTATTTAAATGATTTCGACATCTTTTCATATTTCTGAATATATATTATATAAAATATTTTGGGAATTGTCGAATTAACGAAAAATATCGGGAGATGCCCATTGGTGGCGATGAGGTTCGCAACCCATCAGACCGCGTCTCCCGCGGGGCGAAAAGAGAAGGACGGAGTGCCGCATATGTTTAAGTGTGACAGTCCATTATTTCTGCCTACCCTTTCAGAAGGACGGCGTGACGGTTACTTTTTTCACAATCCAAATCAATTCTTAAATATAGTTGAATTGCTAAAATATTCAAATGAGTATTATCATTTACTAACTTACCATGAACGCATGTCGATTTCTCCGACTTCTCACGTGGCCGACATTTTATATACTCCGACTTCTCACGTTTTTCTCAGTCTTCCTCTATTTATTGCTATTTTTTATCATTATTTCTTCATTCTTTTTTACTATGTGTCCAAACCATATTAATAATCCTTTCATTAATTTGTTCATAACACTTTCATTCGCACTCCATTCATTTATAGCGAAAACGGCCGTTCACAATGGAGTTCTGGTTCCTACCCCAATGTATGAAAGCGAAGCATGGAACTGGCAGAAGAAGAATGAGAGCAGAATAAATGCGATAGAAATGAGGTCCCTAAGACGTACGAGTATGTGTGGTAGAACGATATACGACAGAATCTCAAATGGTGATATAAGAAAGGAATGTAGATTGGAAGAAGTTATTATAAACAAAATTATGAAAGGATCGCTGCGTTGGTTTGGACATATTGAGCGTATGGATGGAGAAAGAATGGTTAAGAAAGTAACCGGTAAGCGGTGAGTATCCCTTATATGTCTATGTCTAATACATATGTAGTTTTATACCAGATTTCATATTGATCTAATTAATCAACTCGAAAATAAAGCACTCATCACTCATTTTATTATCTATTTGGTTTATCATTTTAATAGGCTATTAGCAAACATGCTTAATCCATTCATTCCATTCACGCATGTATTAAGGCTATTTAAAAGGGTCAAACGCTCATTGAGCCCAATACGTATGGTTTAACCATTCAGCCTTAATACCAAAAAAGCTTGCCGCGGTAGCTACGACGCTATTCTCTCTCGTCTAAGTGTTTATTTAAAATTAAAGGCTATATTAGGCGAGACATATAATGCGTAGTAACGATTATGACTATTTAATGAATACACTTGTAAGCGTTTTATATTTATGGCTCAATTTTCCCCCGTGCTACCGGAGAGAAAATGCTGGTTTTATGAGCGGAGTGCCCATTCTTCAAATTCTACTAATAAACGCGTTTATTTACAACACAAAAATAAAACCCATTTATGCTTCAATACGTTGTTCTTTTTTTCTCATGTCACCTAATCCGTGCGACATTACAATTATTTGTTTCTTGAGCAACGAAGTAAAATTCCTTTTATAATAAGTTAGAATTTCATAAAACATCATACATGACAAATTTCGCCTTGCTAGAACATTTACCAATGGAACAAGAATCATTAAACGTCACTCTTATAAAACGTAATAAAACTTACAGACATTTTTATTATTTTTAACTATGTTAATGATATCACAAATTTTATTATTCACTTGAATGTTATGACAGCTGTTTTGCCAACCGATGTTAGAATCATCAGGTGTTACGAACAACTAATGATACAAATTGAAAGACTTACTATTTATAGGGCAAAAAACTCATTAGTGTGATTAGTATTGTTAAAATTTAGTATGCGAAGTCTGTTGAAAAATCTACAAACAAACATAACAAAAAATGACGATTTCATCGGCTAAACAACAATTTTTTTTGCCTCATCTAACCTAGTCTTATCACATGAATATATATTCTTACTTACCTTTCATTACCATCTCAGTAAGTCATCTAACTAGAGGGTCAGATATCCTTCTTTCAGCAAGATATGACATTCGTCTTTACTTCAAAATAAGCTGTTTATTTTTAGTAATTCCCATTGAAAACTTCATACATTTTATTACGCTCTACCCGTGAGATGTGTAAAATTCATCTTTACATATCTTGGACGCATGAATTTGGTTCTTTATGATGAAATATATAATAATGATTTTGCTGGACAGAACAAAATAATGGAGCTGTAGAAGCAAGACTAGATTAATGATAAAATTTAGGTCAATAGTATGATCTGACCAATGACATATCTCGACCTGTTTTTATGCATCGCTTTGTTAAATAATTGGAACCAACATTTCATTAAAGAAATTAAATTTTATTTTACAACCTTCAAACTACATTTTTTGATATTGGATTATATGATGTTACTAATTCAATTCATAACGGATAGTTTATTTTTATAGTTTTTCAGACAATGGTTTAATACTCCATTATAATTATAATTAATGTGTTGTAAGTTTCCTAGAACTTGATAATGCTTTAGAAAAATGATACTCCACCTTTTTTTCTTCGGGCCACATACATATATGTGTAAAGTTACGTAGGCCATAACACTATACTGGTATAACGAAAAAAATCATGATACCACCCTTTTTTGGAGTACATTTTTGAGAATTGCTTGTCGAGCCGCGGGTTGAGTATGGTTGACGATGTAACTAATTCAATTAAAAGAAATAATTAATTCGAATGAAAACGGCAGTTTTCTAGAATTTTTGTTATATTTTATGGGAATGACATGTTTCGCCCTTCTAAGGCATTATCAAATGTCATGCCTAAGAAGGGTGAAACATGTCATTCCCATAAAATATAATAAAATTTCTAGAAATCTGACGTTTTTATTTGTATTAACTATTCAATATGCAGTTTTACATCATTGTTCAAGAAACAATAAATGTATCAAAAAGAATAGTTTATATTTATAGTATTTTAGACAATAATGTTTTTTATATAATTGATACACAACACACACTTTATTACCAAAACTACAAACCAAATTTAAATGGCCACATTCATGATTTTTTTAATATTTGTATTATTTATATAGGTCGCCTAGCATGGATTGGGCACGTATGCCGAGCCGAAGAGACCAGAGCAATCAAGATCCTGTACGCGTCTAGACCGACTGGAGTAAGACCTCTAGGAAGGCCTAGACAGCGCCTAATGGACAATACTCTGGCTGACCTGGCTAGATTGGGCGAATCGGACTGCTGGGAGCAAAAGGTGCAGGATCGAGAAGCTTGGCGAAAAATCATCAAGGAGGCTAAAACTCTTCAAGATCTGTATGGCCATAGGAAGTACGTAAGTATTATTTATATAATATTTATCATAATCACTGATGAAGGGCTTCTATGTCCGAAACATGTTTGTTTTGTTTTTTTGTAATATAGTGGGTATTGTGTGCAAAGTATATAAAAAAATGAAACATTAATGATTCCACAAGTTATGGCGAATACGAGTATAGCAGAAATGATGTTATGCGAGTACTGCATATTAATTATAGTTTTTATGATTAAAAACGTATGTTTCTTAGAACTTGATAATGCTTTAGAAATAAACATCTCATTCCCATAAACTATAATAAAACTTCTAAAAAACAGGCGTTTTAATTTGTGTTCATTATTAAATATGGAGTTTTACATCATTGTTGAGGAAACAATCAATAAGGTTATTTATATTTTTGGGGAACTACATGCTTCGCCTTTTTTGACATTATCACCAATGCCATAGCAATGCGAAACGTATCCCACCGATAAATTCTAATAAAACATCAGGAAACCTGAAGTTTCCATCAATATCAAATATTGTTCTATACTTCATCGATTTAAAAATTCTTCTAACAAAATAGTACGTAATGATCGTACACTAATCGCAAACTATAAAGATTCGGAAATCAAATGATTTGAAAAATGGATTAAAACAAATGACACACCAATTTTCATTTGTCAATTTTGTAGTTGCGTGCACTATCTGTATGGGCCAATAGGGTTTACTAACCAGTAAGCCACAATAAATGTGGGATTTACGTATAAACGCATTTTTACAACTTATATAATGGGTAAAAATAGTTCAAAACTCTGAGATTATCCTTATCGTTTATTTTAATTTATAAGTTAATTTCACAAACTAATATTTATATTGTAAAATACATAAAGCGTCATTTTGGGATAAAACATCACACTAATAACCTCTAAAATAATGATATAAGCTTATGAAGGCAGTGTACTTCAAAAATTTAAAAATATTAATCTCGAAAATTAAATACTTTTTTAATTTTTGATAAATTTAAGGCGTTAACATTATGGAACTCAATTATATCATTTTTCATATAAATAAGACACTGTTGAATAAATAAATTTAATCTTTGAATTTCTAAAACATTTTATTTTGCTTTTTGCAAACATGATTCGATCGTTTATTGATGTACAAGTATTGTCAAAATATAAACTGTAATTAACTAACTAACTAACTAACCATCACGCCGTCTCCCCGAAGGGGTAGGCAGAAAGAATGGACTGCCACACCTTTCTTTCCTGACATATTTCTCTCGCTTCCTCAACATTCATACATCGTGTCATGCACGCGCGTCGATTTCTCTGACCTCACATGGCCGACATTCAATATTTGATTTATTTGATCGTGCCACGTTTTCCTCGGTCTTCCTCTATTTCTGGTTCCATTTACACCATTAACATATAATTTTTTTACCATTCTTTCTTCATTCATTCTTTCCATATGTCCAAACCATCTTAATGATCCTTTCATTATTTTGTTCATGACACCATCATTCGCACCGCATTCACTTCTTATATTTTCATTCGACACTCTATCATACAAAGAATATCCACACATTCGTCTAAGAGATCTCATTTCTACTGCATTTATTCTACTTTCATCCTTCTTTTGCCAGTTCCATGCTTCGCTTCCATACATAAGGGTCGGTAGAAGAACACCATTGTGCACTGCCATTCTAGCTTTTTTGGATAGGTTTTTGTTTGCGATGACAACTTTAAGTGCACCATTCACTTTGTTGCCTGCCCCAACCCTTCTTTCAATATCCCTCTCCACTCGCCCATCTCTTGTAAACATACTACCTAAATACACGAACTCAACTACTTGCTCCAAATTTTCACCATTCACGCTAATGTTGCAGACTGTCGTGGTTTCTTCCTTTTCAAAAATCATTACCTTGGACTTATTAACATTCATCATCAGATCATTTCGCATGCATACCTCATACATACAATTCACCAGGACTTGTAGTTCATGCTCGTTGTCAGCAAGTAGGACAGCGTCATCCGCATACAAGAGACAGCTTACTGACACTCCGCTCATTTTGGCACCTACATCCAACCCTTTCAGCTCTCTCATACAATTGTCCATATACAGATTAAATAACCACGGGGACATTACGCAACCTTGTTTGACACCTTTATTGATATCAAACCAGGCTGTAAGATCTCCATTTACTCTGACACTAGCAGTGCTTTCCGTGTATAGCGACTTAATGGCCGTGATCAGTTTTGTACTTATTCCATATTCAGACAATATTTTCCACAACTTTTCTCTATTAACGTAATCATATGCTTTTTGTAAGTCGACAAATGCACAGAAAAGTTTGCGATTTTTGGCCAGAAACTTCTCTGTCAATGTACGAAGTCCAAAAATTTGATCCATACATCCTCTGCCATTCATAAAGGCACCTTGCACATCCCAAACTTTGTCACTCGTCAATTTTCTTACTCTTTCTATTAAAATTCTGCCATAGACTTTACCAACGACACTCAAAAGACTAATAGCTCTGTGGTTTCCACATTCCATACGCGATCCTTTTCCTTTGTACAGGGGCATAATTACTGCTCTCCTCCAGTCTAGCGGCGTATATCCCTCCTCCAAGCACTGGTTAAATAACTTACATAACCATGCAGAAACCACTTCGCCACCGCTTTTAATAAAGTCTATGGCAATACAATCAAATCCAACAGCTTTTCCACTTTTCATTGCACTCACGGATCTTTTCATCTCATTCGTACTTATTTTTTCAATATTATCATTCATAGGTCCCGCACTCGCACTAACTGTTATACTTTCGATCACGCTTGTATCACCACCATACATCTCCTTAAAATATTCCATCCATCTTTCTTGTATGATCTTACTCTCCGTTAACATTCTTCCCTCGTTGTCTAAAATTGCTTTCACACATCCACTATCAGGAGGATTTCGGGCTTTTTTAACTTCTTTCCAAAACATTTTTAAATTTGCTTGGAAGTTGTTTGTCATTTTGAGCCCTTCTTCCTCCTTCAGCTTTTCTTTCCGCGCTTTCACTACCGACTTCACTCTCTTCTTGCATACCTTATACAAATATTTTGCTCTTTCATACTTAACTCTGTCATTCTTATTTATCGACAACATATTCAACCAAGCATCTTTCTTCTCTTTAACAGCAATCTTTACGTCATCATTCCACCATGCATCCCCTTTCCTTCTTCCTTGTACACACACACCACACGATTCTTTCGCTGATTCACACAAACTCTCCTTCAAGTATTTCCAGGTCTCGTCAATACTCAACTCACTTACATCCCGCTCACTCAATCTATCTTTCACTTTTCTTACGAAATTATTTCTTACGTCATTGTTTTGCAGTTTTTCAACTTTGACTCTAGTCGGTGCGGCTACTGTTTTGCTTCTTCTGGTTCGCCATCCCCGGAATAAGATCACTTTTGCCACTACTAAAAAATGATCCGTTTCCAGTTCGGCTCCCCTGAAGACCCTTGAATCAACAGTATCCGCCCGTAATCTAGAGTCTACAATGACGTAATCTATAATGGACCTTTCAAATCCTCTTTCCCAAGTATAGAGATGGATTCTCTTATGATCGAATATGGTATTTGATACAAAGAGACCCCATTCTATAACTGTAATTATATTTATACAAATGTGAATCCTCTTCATCAAAGACATTTGATAATACCTTAGAAGGGTGAAACGTGTCATTCCGTCTAAAATATAATCTTAGAAGACAGACGTTTTCTTCATATTAATTACTTAATGTGGAGTTTTACATCATTGTCCAAGAAACTATAAATAAAGAAAATTTAATATAGATTTTTACATCAATGTCCGTTAAAATTTTCATTCAAATATTTTTATTTGTGCGCTTTATTCTGAAGCGGCTTGTACATTTGTAATATAAAAATAAGTTTGTTATGTTTTAAAGTAAATAGATAAAACATTTAACTCCTGAGAATGGTTCCTTAGCGCGGCCAACGTACGTGCTTTACGCGAATTTTGTGAAAAAATAAACAGGTGCCTAATCTGTGGGGCGCGTTCGGCGTCACGCGGGGGCTGCGGGGCGGACGGGCCTTTGGTGTGGGGCGCCAGAACCGGGCGGATCACTTAATTATTAGGGGGCATTAATGCCAGGGGGAGGTGCGATGGCACGTCATCGGTTCGTCTGTAAACAAAATTATATGTGATATTATCCACAACGCGTCTGCTTTAAATCCACCCTAAAAATATTTTAAACGTATGTTTATTTTGTATTTCTCGCCCGTCAGTGCCCCACGAACCTTTTTGGGGTTGCCTTTTTTATTTTGAATTCTTTTGTTCTTTTTAGACGTTGTTGACACATTTTTTTCTAGTATAATTAAACTTATCAACATTCTAACGTTGGAACGAACAATTTAAAATTCATGATCCCTATTCATCCATGTTTTACCTATTATAAAAAGTCTTACAAAATATATTTAAATCATGGGCTAATTTAAATGATGAAAAAAGTATAATTTATTTATTTATTTTTTGATCATTTACCAAGTACATGGTTTAAATACCTCCCAACTGGGGTAACCCGTTCTAGGGAGAATAAATTAATCATTAATTTATTTATGGTATATATTTACTTACATTGTTTGATTCCACATAGGTTTATGGCGTCGACCAATTCGGGCAGCTCTCTGCCATATTCTGGTCGTAAGAATCCAGAAGATGGCGGCGAGTAATAATTAATAACTTATAATTATAAAATTATTAAACACTTTGTACTTAACCACGGTATGGTTATTATAATTGAGGACAATTTGTATTGCTTGGACCCAAGCTTCATCAGGGCAATATAATAACATCTTGTTATTATAATTATATCGCCCTTTTGATGCTTGGGTCCAAGCAAAACTAGTTGACAACAATAATAATGGCCTTAGAAAAAAGGAAAAATTAACATTCTTCGGAGGGGTAGGCAGAGAGCAAGGACCGCCATACTGCTCTATCCTGACATACCTATCTTGATTCCTCAACATTCATACATAGTAATATTCACGCTCGTCGTCATTAATATTTGATTTATTTGGTCATGCCATGCTTTTCTTGGTCTTCCACGGCTTCGCCTTCCACTCACACTACTTGTATAAAATATTTTAACCATTATTCTCTCGTTCATTCGTTTCATATGTGCAAACCAGATATCCCTTTTATATTTTACCTGTGATGCAATCATCTGCCTTACATTTGCTTATTATGTTGTTTGGTATTCAACCATTTATCGTTTCCCGTACGTTCTTCTCAGTGATCACACTTTTACGGCATTTATTCTACTTTCATCCTTCTTTTGCCAGCTCCGAGCATCAATTCCATACATAAAGGTTGGCACTAGAAATCCATTCCAAAGGAAATATCAAATAAAAAATTTGCTTTCACCAGAAGTCTCAGAATAGGATTATCTCATCATTTCACGTAAAAAACGGATCTGTGTTGAATTTTTTAATATACTTTTTCATAGTAAGCCTTGTAACATAAGGGTGTTTTCCGTGTTAATGCTTTTTTGAGAATAAATGTAGCAACCAATACACTGAAAAAATAATTATTTTGCATCGCAAAAAATATTGCGGTAGGTACCCTACCTGCCTGTTACTGGGTACAAGTACCAGTGACAGGCGATTTTTTCAATCAAAAATCGTATTTTAAGCTAAAGTTAAGCCACATGCTTAACTTAATGTTTTTAATTCAATAGACGGGCAATAGTTATGACAAGTTGTAGAATGACATTAAATAAAAATGTAACCCATCATCTGACACCGCAAGAACTGTTCATTAAACAATAAATACAAATTGAAATTCGAAATTGTTTTCATTCGTCATCAAGTCATTCAATCATTTACCCTCTATCTGTTTGTACGTGGTGGTTAGGCTCCTGATCCAGGAAACTTGGGTTTAATCCTCGATCCAGAATCAGGTGGTAATCCAAAATTGAAACGTTGATGCTGGTTAGACACATTTTTTTACATTTTTATTTTTACTTTTCTCAACATGATTCGAAGGCTTTACACGCATTCGTCATCAGGAGAATGACATAAAAGGTTTTTTTTTTATCATTTTCGCGATGACGAAGGTGAAAAAAATGGGGTGCAAGGAGAAATATAGGTATACCTGCCCAAATGTCAACCTCACCTGCCCGTGGTACACCCTGTTAATCAACACACAAGGCCCTGGCGACCGAAGAGATGGGATAACCATCTATATAACTACTCGTACAAATGAACACCGGTGACGGGCTGCAGCGCCACTGGAACAAGTAGGCAAACTCTGCGATCACCAACCCGCCTGCCCAGCATGGTGATTAGGGCAAAACCTCCCAAACCAAAATGATAAACACACTAACAAAATGACCTCTAGTTCCCGGTAGCTCTTCTATTCCTGGTCAAGGTAGCGACAACGGTAACGGTAGGGTAGGGGGTGCGAAGAATCCCCGGGTTACGGCAGGCTACCTCTGTCGGAGAACCGACGGCCGATGGGGGACACGGGTTCTGGAGTACAGTGTTGGATTTCCCCCTGCCCGCTGGATCGACGATCTGAAGAGGATTGCTGGACAAGGGTGGATGGGAGCGGCAATGGATAGGAGGTGGTGGCGTGCTTTGGGAGAGGCCTACGTTCAGCAGTGGATGACAGACGGCTGATGATGATGTTGATAAGGTGAAAAGCCATCCAAACATGTCGAGAAAATAAACATAAAAAAATTCTTTTTTATTGTTTTTTGAACAACGATGTAAAATTCCATATAAAATAATTAATATGAATGAAAAAACTTATGTTTTTCTAGAAGTTCTTTTATATTTTTTGGGGGATGACATGTTTCACCCTTCTAAGGCATTATTGAATGTGACGACAACATGTCATCCCCCAAAAAAATATAATAAAACTTCTAGAAAAACTTTTTTTCATTCGTATAAATTATAAAAAAAAAATTCCTCCCAAAAATCATTTGTATAATTTTAAAGGATTTAAAAATTTCGCTGTGAGTTTTGGGATTATATGATATTCTATGAAACGCCAATGGTCGTTACTTTTGGCTGTAGTAGAGTTGTACAATAGATAAACCTTGAAATTTACTTCAAATTAAAAAAAAAACGTCAGGAGAAATTTGAAATGAAGATTTGAGTAGGTTGGGTGTAATTCCTAAAGTCCCGGGATAAGGCAATTCCCCGCCTCAGCCGCCGGGTCCCGTCGTTACGGAGATCATTATATTAAAACAGTCGTCTCAAAACGCTCCTTCATTAAGGTCTACGCAAGAACTTCATGAAGAGGTGCATTCCTCTTTTCACTCTATTATTCCCTCCCCCGCCTGATGCGCGAGCCAGTCCCCTTTTTACGAATTCCCGAACAAAAACCGTCTCCCACCGAGGCCATCACACAATTTGAGACTCATTCGATAAGTTTACGCAAAGGCAAACATATTTCATGTTTAATCTTCTTCGTCATGTCAATGGCAAGCTCTTTTTGTGGAGATTGCCTTAAAAAGTGTCTTGTTTCTCTTCACTTGGTATTGTGATGAAATGTTTCGCCGAATTTATTTTGTTTCCAGAAGCGCTAAGTGTTATAACACCACACCTTAGAAACTCCACTTGGAAACACCTTCCTTGCCCCTTATAAAAAGATATTAATAATCTTGTTTATAAATTTTAAACATTAAACTGTTAAATAATTAAACCGAATAAAAACGTCAGTTTTCTAGATGTTGTATTACATTTTATGGGAATGACATGTTTCGCCCTTCTAAAGCATTATCAAATGACATTCGATAATGCCGTAGAAGGACGAAACATGTCATTCCCATAAAATATGATAGAACTTCTGAAAAACTGACGTTTTCATTCATATTAATTATTTAATAAGGACTTTTACATCATTGTTTAAGAAACAATAAATAAATTTAACTGTTATTTTATGTTATTCGTTGTAAAAATCTAAATGACTTTTTTTAATGTTGTTTTTTTTTCGTAAAGGAATTTTTTAAAACTAACTAACCATCGCGCCGTCTTCCCGAAGGGATAGATATAAATAATAGACCCCCACACTGTTTTTCCTGACATATTTCTCTCGTTTCCTCAACATTCATACATCTTGTCACATGCAAGCACGTCGATTTCTCCGACTCCTCACGTGGACGATATTTAATATTTGATTTATTTGATCTTGACCCGTTTTTCTCAGCCTTAATCTATTTCTAGTTCTGTTTAGGCAGAGTGGTATGAGCTCTGACTTCCATACTGAAGGTCCCGGGTTCGATTCCCGATTTGTGATTGTCGCAATGTCTTTGGTCTGGTGAAGAATTCACGTGACAATAAAATGGCTATAGATTGGCTACCTATCACATGTCATGAGAATCAATATAATAGCTAAAATAAATAGTATACAGTTATTGGGTTCAAACGACCTGTTGTATACAAAAAAAAACTCACACTTTATATTTGAAAAAGCATCATCGTTCAAGAAACAATTTATAAATATAATATGAATTTGAAATCAACGTTTGAATAAGAAAACTTAATTTATCCTAATATATCTAACCTACATAACCTCGTGGTGTGTTCGGACCTTGGTGTCTGGCCGCGCGGAACTATCGCTCGGCAGTATTTCATAAAAGTTCCGCGGGTAAATGGTAGTTCACAAGAATATTATCGTGTTCTCGGAATATATAAGAAAGGCTTTAAAATGTTAAGTAATGCCCGCCGCCCCCCGCCCCCTCCGTCGGGGGTTAATGGAGCCCCATTGTTTGGGAAGGGTTATCGTAAATATCCCTTATCATTATAGCACTTTTCGGTTATTTTGTAAACATTTCAATAATTCCTTGTAAAAATGGGGCACTGAACCACGAGAGCTCCCTAAACATATTTCCCATTACGGTGCCAGGGTTATCTGCAACTTTTATCTTTTTGCCTGAAAAGCTAAATACGTTATTTGAAAAGAAAACAAAGCGCGTGCGAACCTTGTTTTACCTTAAAATAGTCAAGTTAATGAAGATTTTTCCTGTTTTTCCCTAATTTTATTAACAAACTAACCATCACACCGTTTCAACGAAGGGATAAGTAGAAAGAATTGACCGCCACACTGTGCTTTCCTGATATACTTCTCTCGATTATTAAACATTCATACACAGTTTCATGTACGCATGTCGATTTCTTCGACTTCTCACATGACGGACATTTTATATTTAATTAATTTGACGTTTATCTCGGTATTGTAATTTCTACAATATATCATTATTTCTTCATTTAATCTTTCCTTGTGTCCAAACCATCTTAATTACGTTTTCGTTATTTTATGTATAACACTTTTATTCGCACTGCATTCACTTCTTATATTTTAACTTATTATAAATTAATAAAATCCTTTTTGAAAACAGAAAAACTGCATATAATTCCATTTATTTATTTATACAAATGAAAACTTTTGTTCTCTATAAGCTTTATTTTAATCAATGAGAATGACGTGTAAGCCCTTGGTAAGCCATTTTCCGATGTGCGGAAATCAAACGCGTTGTTGTTTATATGTACGAGCTAATGGAAGATAATACGGTGTTTAAAGTAATTGATTTGGTTGAGAAACCACTATCTTTTTAATAATTCTGAAAAATGTATAAACACATTTTATTATATTATATTTTCAAGGGTCTAACCGTTTTACAGCTTTTTTCACCCTCTGTTTTCTTCTTATATCAGCGTTTGATACTCTTATGAAAAGATAAACACGCATTCGCCCAACTGTATTATAAATTTGACATCGGGCCACACAGATCATGTCCCTGCATAAACTAACAACTAACCAAATCCCCTTCCCAAAAATGAATAGCCACAATCGTTGAACCTCCCTTTTTCAAAAGACCCAAATCCAAGTCAAAGCCTATAAACTAACAACCTACCAAGTACTCTTCCCAAAAATGAATAACCACATTTTTTGAACCTCCATTTGCCAGAAGACCCAAGTCCGAGTTTAAGCCCACAACTAACTACCTATCAAGTCCGCTTCCCAAAATTTTTAAATCACAATAGTTGAACCTCCATTTACTAGAAGACCCAAGTCCGAGTTCAAGTCCATAAACTAACAAACAAACAAACCATCACGCCGTTTCCCCGCATGGGTAGGCGGAGAGAATGGACCGCCACACTACTCTATCCTGGAAAACCTCTCTAGCGTCCTCCACATTCATACACACATGTCGATTCCTCCGACATCTAACATGACCAACCTTTAAAATTTTATTAATTTGGTCATGCCATGTTTTCCTCGGTCCGCCTTGACTCCGTACTCCATTAACATCATTAACGTATACTTTCTTAACCATTCTTTCTCCATCCATGCGCTCCATATGCCCGAACATCACAGCGATCCTTTCATAATTTTGTTCATAATACCTTCATCCGCTCTACATTCCTTTCTTTTATCAGCATTTGAGATTCTGTCGTTTATCGTTCTACTACACATACGTCTTAGGGACCTCATCTCTACCGCATTTATTCTGCTATCATCCTTCTTCTGCCAGTTCCATGCTTCTCTTACGTACATTAATGATGGGACCAGAACTCCATTATGAACGGCCGTTTTCGCTTTCATAAACTAACAACCTACCAAATCACCTTCCCAAAAATGAATAGCCAAAATTGTTGAATCTCTATTTGCCATAAGACCCAAGTCCGAGTTTAAGCCTAACTAACTAACTAACCATCACGCCGTCTCCCCGAAAGAGTAGGCAGAAAGAATGGACTGTCACACTTTTACTGATGCGGCACTCCATCCTTCTCTTTTCGCCCCGCGGGAGACGCGATGTGATGGCATCTCACGCGCACACTTCGATCGTCCAACACCCACAAAATAAATCTTAAACAAATAATATAAAATACAATGATATAAAATAAAATAACAAAATAAAAATAATTTAACACAAAATGTTCTTTTTAGAAGGTGCACATATTGTCTATTTAATTTATGTTCCACGTATCGACTGTTTTTTAATTAAGCACATAATGTAATAACACATTATGTTTTTTTTTTCGATGTTGCACATGTTGACATGGACGATCCGGACTTTTGAGTTTAAGCCTATAAACAAAATAATATGTAATCTATCTTAGACTCATCTTCTGCATTTTTCGTTTGAGGGAATATCGAGTTACTAGGGCATTTCTTTCATTACCCTGTTAGCCGGGTCAGGACTCGCTTTATGCTAATGGACCCGATGCAGTCGACAAGTGCAGCCAAACGAAAACGGATATTAAAAGTTTCATTAACTTTATTTCTCATATTCAACTCGAGGGATTCGGATAAAATGCATCGCCGGAAACGTACGAAAATGTAAAGGTAAAATTGCTCGAATACTGCACTCGAAACAAAAGCATTTAAATTTACATTTCCGAAGATTTTTGGTTTTGGTTTTTTGAACAATGATGGATAAAATATGCAATACTGAGGTAATACTCATGTATGGAAGTGAAGCTTGGAGCTGGCAAAAGAAGGATGAAAGCAGGATAAACGCCGTAGAAATGAGATCACTAAGAAGAATGTGCGGGAAAACGTTGTATGATAGAATACCGAACGATGAAATAAGAAAGAAATGTAAGGCAGATGACTACATCATGGATAAAATTAAAAACGGATCCCTGAGATAGTTTGGACAAATGGAATGAATGGATGAGAGTAGAATGGTTAAAAAGTTGTACACAAGCAGCGTGAGTGGAAAAAGAAGCCGAGGTCGACCGAGGAAAACATGGCAGGACCAAATTAATCAATTACTAAAAGGCGGTCACATTCGAAGTTCATAATCGACGTGCGTGCATGGTACAATGTATGAATGTAGAGGAATCCCGAGAGGTATGCCAGGACAGAGCATTGTGGCGATCCATAGTCTCTGCCTACCCCTCCGGAAAATGGCGTGATGACCTCCGACTTCGAATGTGACCGCCTTTTAGTAATTGATTAATTTGGTCATGCCATGTTTTCCTCGGTCGTCCTCGGTTTTTTTTTCCACTCATGTTGCTTGTTTACAACTTTTAAACCATTCTACTTTCATCCATTCGTTCCATAGGTCCAAACCATCTCAGGGATCATTTTTTAATTTTATCCATGATGCAGTCTTGCCTTGCATTTCTTTCTTATTTTATCATTCGGTATTCTATTATACAACGTTTTCCCGCACATTGTTCTTAGTGATCTCATTTCTACGGCGTTTATCCTGCTTTCATCCTTATTTTACCAGCTCCAAGCTTCATTTCCATATATGAGGGTTGGTACTAGAACTCCATTGTGTACTGCCATCTTTGCTTCTGTGGATATATTTTTATTTGCAGTCATGACTTTGAGTACTTCTGTGGATATATTTCTATTTGCAGTCATGACTTTGAGTGCAATGATATACGAGATTTCGGATTAATTAACGAATTTTTTGTAGCCTTAGCAGGATTCAGATTTTTTTATTTCGGGATCAAACAGAACAAAACAACCGTTTAGTCTATTAAAGCATCACCCAAGTAGCAATTCTAACAATTGGAAAAAACATATATTATACATTTATTTTTGGGGATATTTTCATGCTCATTAGTCATACGCTACTAAAAATACGAGTATTACAGAAATACTAATGTTTCAAATTAATAATAAATTATATCAGTATAAATAATTGTAGTATCGATATATTAATGTCAATGCTCGAGCTATGGTTGTTAAGTACTTTAGAATTTGATGTAGAATCAATCAATTGAACTCTGGTGTCAATGTTAAAACGATGTTATCTGAACATTGTTAGGCCACAGATAGGTGGATTGACCCGGTACTCTCTCGGTTAGTTTGATACTTTGCCTAAGTGCTGGGCATTGAAGCTAAATGCAATTAGCGATACAGAGGCTTGATATTGTGAACAAATAAGCGTTTGATCGCTTAACACAGATTTGAATTGGAAAAATTTAGCAAAAAATTGTGAACTTACTCTTTATAATGCCATGCTAATATAGCTTTTATTACATAGCTTCCCAAGGGGGACAGTACCGCAGAATTTTTTCATGAGGGCTGTAGTGGGTCAAAGGTAATTGGAATAGTTTAGTTAATTAAAAAAAGGTGGCGCTGCCGTATATGTTTTAATAAAAAATAATGAAATTCTTCGAAAATACTGTTTTAATAAATAAACCATTTGAAAAACTATCCAAAAAAGCTAGAACGGTGTTCTTCGGTGACTGCCACACTTTTCTTTCATGACATATTTCTCTCGCTTCCTCAACATTCATACATCGTGTCTTGTACGCGCGTCGATTTCTCTGACTCCTCACATGGCCGACATTCAATATTTGATTTATTTGATCGTGCCACGTTTTCCTCGGTCTTCCTCTATTTCTGGTTCCATTTACATCATTAACATATAATTTTTTTACCATTCTTTCTTCATTCATTCTTTCCATATGTCCAAACCATCTTAATGATCCTTTCATTATTTTGTTCATAACACCATCATTCGCACCGCATTCACTTCTTATATTTTCATTCGGCACTCTATCATACACAGAGTATCCACACATTCTTCTAAGAGATCTTATTTCAACTGCATTTGTTCTACTTTCATCCTTCTTTTGCCAGTTCCATGCTTCGCTTCCATACATAAGGGTCGGTAGAAGAACACCATTGTGCACTGCCATTCTAGCTTTTTTGGATAGGTTTTTGTTTGCGATGACAACTTTAAGTGCACCATTCACTTTGTTGCCTGCCCCAACCCTTCTTTCAATATTCCTCTCCACTCGCCCATCTCTTGTAAACATACTACCTAAATACACGAACTCATCTACTTGCTCCAAATTTTCAATGTAGAATTAATAAAATATTTAAAATGTAACTGAAGTGAAATAAGAGAAAAACGTCATTCAGGGACCTGTAAGAACAAAAATGATTAAAAGTGAATTAAAATAACATGTACACGATTTAAAGGTGTAAAATTTTATGTGGAACAAGTAACATACTATTAATTTATTTTCAACTAAGTCCATTAAGCTAGAAAAAATTGAAAAATTCTATAAATTCTATGGAGCATAAATAGAAAATTTTTCTAAGGAATAATATTTTTATTGCGAAAAAATGGGGTAGAAAGCATTACTATTTCATGAAAACTAATCTAACCTAAAGCGACCGGACACCAAATGGAACATAACTTATCGTAAAAAAAACCTTGTGCATTTTCGATGTGGTCTTTTATTATGCAAATTCACATTCCAAGAGGGTAATAAAATATTTAATCCACCAAAGACCAAACACAGTTTCTCATCCGCAAAACTGAAGTCAAAGGCGAGCAGGCAAAAAAAAACATTTTCCCATAGAAAAAAGCTAGCGCCGAGCTTTAAGGCCGTCCAAACTAAGATAGATGAAAGAACCAGTTAGGCAATTTTGTACACTAGTGCACAAAGGTATAGAAAATGTTTATGATACGTTTGTTTTTTTGTTATGTTAGATTCGATCTTTTTTGCTTTGTGGTTCAGGTTTGATGTATTTTTCAGTCGTGGATTTCAGCTTAAGTGTGCGGTAAGTTGTTTTGCGGTTCACGTGATGCAGACGCGACGTATCCATTTGCCACTTTCCATTTCAAATATTGCTCCCTAGAGGAGCAGGGGAAGGGATGATGGTAGAGAGTAGTGGCGAAAAGAATTAGTCAGATGGCACTGATTGCTACTTGTTTTACTAGACTGCTAGTTGTCCCGGGAAACGGAGTCAGTTTCTTAACACTTTTAAATGCACGTTTTAAACTCGGCTATTCAAAGGGCAGATGTTTAAGTACTTGTTCTAGTACCTATTTAACGTTGTAATTGTGATATGCGGAAGGGTTTCTGTAAGACTTTAATTAGTTCAATTTTTTTATCATGTTTGAAGGCTAAATATTCAATTGACTACTGTTATAAAGGAAATAGATTTTCAAAATATATTTTATATTCGACATCACTTTGTGTTGTGGATTGAGTATCTGAATAACTTTAAAAAAACACAGTATTTTCACATCAAATTTTTTACCTTCTTCAGATATCTTTTGGTTGATTGCCTTATTTCATTGGTTTACAAATTTAAACAATAGAATAGAACTATCGTTATTCATATTTTAACTGAAAGAAGAACTGTGAAGTCTATATGTAAAGGAAACTGTTATCATTCAACTTTTAAAATTTATACAATCCATTAATAATTCAAAACACAGACATGAAAAACGTAATAAATCAACAACACAACAAACCACCGTGCCCTTTCTCTGGAGGGGTAGGAGGAAAGAATGATCCACCACAATACTTGTTCCTGACAAATCTATCTTTCCCCACATTCATACAGCGAATCATATACAAGTACGCACCTCGATTCTTCCAACTTGTAACATGGCCGACTTTTAAAATTTGATTCATTTTATCGTGTCCACATTTTCTCGGTTTCCCCTGACTTCTATTCACTTCGTCATAAATATACAAATTTCTAAATATCTAATAATTAAATAAAACGATGTTTTTTAACTACTTCCACTTTTGTCTTTATTTAGACAGCGACCGGTTTCGCCAGGCTCGCTGGCATCGACAGACTGGGAATGCCAGCGAGCCTGGCGAAACCGGTCGCTGTCTAAATAAAGACAAAAGTGGAAGTAGTTAAAAAACATCGTTTTATTTAATTATTATTTAAAATGAACTTCCATCAAGAGATTTCAGTAAAATCATTTGATTATTCTAAATATCTGTCTATGAGAATCTTTTCGACCAACTTTGTGGGTCTTTTAGTATTCAACTTTTCTCTCTATTAATTAATAAAAGATAAATAATTCACAGTTCAAATCAAATCATATATTAGTCATGATTTAGACAGCTGTTCTTAAAAAATAAATGAGATTATTTTTTTTAATTTAAAATAATTCTACCGTTTCATCATAGTGTCGACCGGTTTCGTCAGCTCACTGCTATCATCTGTATGTTGTCTCCCAGACTATAAAACGACAGTTCCCCACGACATTGACTATCTCTTTAGAATTCTCAAATCAACTTCAAAGTGATGATCTGGGTAAAAGATATGCAGTGTGGTTTCTTCTTGCCTCTTTCTTTGGAGAATTTCCCGTTGTTACTGCCTTCTCATCCCTGGCTGAATCCATTTTGGCGGTGTTGGAAATTCGCTATTTTTCCACTCTCTTCTATTTGCTGGGTCACATTGGATCACACTGGGTCACATTGGATCACAATTAGTCACACTGGAGCACATTGGATTTGGGAGTAGTGTTGTTAGTGTCTTTGCAACATGGCGCATTTTATAGGGGTAAACTTCACGGCAGAACCCATCGTAGCCCTACTACCCGTAAAAAAATGTTTGTTTTTTAACACTTTGTATTTTTACAACACTGTATTTTTTTCAGACATGTTTCAGTCCTTCTTCGATACACAAAATTTAACCGTCTACAATGAAGAAGGACTGAAGATAAACAAAATATGTCTGCAAATAATAAAATTATGTGTTGTGAAAAAACTAAGTGTTATTTAATTCAAATCGAAATTTACAACACAAAGTGAAGGTGAATATAAAAAGAAAAATTGCTTTAACCGTATTTTGAGCATGGCGTATGTTTCGGCTTTATATGACATTCAAAAAATGTTCATCTATTGACATATCGTCACCTGAGAGTAAGAGGGTTCCAACTAACCAAATTTCACATTTGGCTTTTTTTCGTGAAAAGGGTTCTTACTAACCTTATCTATACTTACAATTAAAAAAAAAACATGTAAAAGTATCGTCATTTTGATGTTACGAAAAGAATCAAGTTCCATCTGATCATTCAAAACACACGATTCACTGAAGAAGGATTTATTTAAACTTAGAACTTTATTATTCCAACTGTTGCCAGACAAAATTTACACGTTTCTCGGTAAAAGAATCTCTGGAAATTGGAATAAAACCCTTTTATTCCAAGATACACACCCGAAACCAACAAAACTTTGACTTCATTTTTCTCAGCTTTTTACTTTTGTCAGTTGGAACCTTCTTACTCTCAGGTGACGATATATTAAACCAGAAAACTAAAGCAAAGCACTCGAATTGACAATTTTGAAACATCAGATTTATCGTGAAGCTCTTATTTAATTTTATAAATTCAATTGATTTTACTGGGGCGTGTTACTACTCCTAAAATGACATTCAAAGGGACCACCATTAACAATCAGGTGATCACATTTTTTTGGACGTTCACTCTGACTTCTAGAGAAGGTACTTGCTCGCTGGCGGTCCCATTGTAAAAGGGTCGAATTAGATTACCCGAGTCCTGTGTTATTTTGTAAATCTTTTTACATTTTTACCTAGTGTCAGAAGAATGACTTCATCCCATCGCTCGGGACTAACGAGGCGCTCGTTAGCGAGATGCGAGGGGTGAACCGACATGAGATAACTTTTCATATAACTTTGCGTTTAAATTAGTATGTAATAATCGAAAGAACTTCTGGGAAATGTATTATGTTAAATGTCATCCAATAATTAAATTACTGACAAATAAAAATATTTCTTACTTAGTGTAGCAAACGAATTGGATAAGAATACCCTTAGCATTGGCGACCTTCGTGGTAGAGTGGTCACGAGCTCTGACTTCCATGCCGAAGGTCCTGGGTTCGATTCCCGGCGATGGCAGTGTAATTGTCACACTGTCTTTGGTCTGGTGTAGAATTCACGTGGCAATAAAATGGCGAAAGATTGGCTACCTATCACATGTCACGAGAATCAATATAATAGCTAAAAAAATTAAAAATGTATACAGTAATTGGGTCCAAACGACCTGTTGTGTACATAAAAAAATTAAAAAAATAAATCTCTGAGGGATAGGCGATTGCTTAATTTATTTACCAAAAAAAATTCTGTCTCAATGGCGCAGTGGTATGTACCTAGTATCTATATCGAGACATGTATAATTCAATTGACTACACATCCATTTAAGTATTTCATTAATGGTATTATTGATCATATGAAGTTTTCGGTGTTTCGAAAACTTCGAAGTACAGCGCAAAGAGGAGGAAACGAAACGAACGACCATCGGGAGACGCTGGCGGCTGCAATTTCATGTGTTTACAAGTCTTGTTTATCAGTCTAAAACTTATTATAAACTCAAATTCAAATTTAACATTTGCGACACCTAGTTAAAAAGTGTATATATTATAGATGTTTTTCTTATTTTTGTTCTTCTTCTTCTTCAGCCTATTCCCGTCCACTCTTGGACAAAGGCCTCCTCCATTGGCTTCCCTGTAACTCTGTCTTGTGCAGACTGTATCCAGGTTATTCCAACATGTCTGTTCAGATTATCCTTCCACCGTAGTTGCGATCGCCCTGCATTTCTCTTTGCCGTCCACGGTCTCCAAGTCAGCGAGACAAGACTACGTGACCTGCCTATTGCCATTTTAGAGTCGCCACCCGGTGGATGATGTCAGTGACCATTATTATTTCTCTCACTGTATCGTTTCTGACTCTATCTCTTAGGCTTATTCCCAACATGGCTCTTTGTATCACTCGTAGTTTCTAGGCACTTTGTTTGAACAGTGTTATAGTTTCAAGACCATAAGTACCAACTGGCAGAACACAATTGTGTTCTACCAGATGTTTTTAGTATATTACAATATATATGCAAACTATATAAATAAAAATGTAAATACTTGTGTTATTCATGTACCGATTGCTTTCAAATTTTGACACATCCTTGCATTTGAATACGCGCGTGTTTTTACTTAAAATTGTCTTCTCGGGATGTTATTCTTTCCCCACATGTTGGAATTTTTTTTTTGTATGTTGAGGTTGAATATTGTTGGGTGGTTAATGAAGGGTTTCTTGGGCGATGTGGTAGGTTGGGTCCGATATTTAGTCTTGACTACCCGGGTAGGGAGGAGTGTAGAAGGGTCGGGAGTGGAGACCGAGGAGACTGTGATAACGAGTGGCCTTGTTTGGGGTCCGGTTATAGCTGGGTATAAAAACAGAAAGGGCGAGAGTGGCCTTGGGTGTGGGCCGGTGGTCATGGGATTGGGAACACTGAACCATTATTTGGAACCATTTTCCATTTAACCTGACAGGGCCACGGCAACGCGTGGCAGAGCATACCGAGTTATAAACAAAGATATATTTTTAAAAGGCTCAAAACGTTAGAATGGATTCAGATTAAACAACAACAAACCATCACGCCGTTTCTCTGCAGGGGTAGGCAGAGAGAATGGACCGCCACACTACTCTATCCTGACATACCTCTCTAGATTCCTCTACATTCATACAGCGAGTCGCACATCAATTCTCCCGGCTTCTGACATGACCAACCTTTAACATTTGAATAATTTGATCATGCCATGTTTTCCTCGATCTACCTCGACTCCGTACTCCATTTACATCGTTAACGTATACTTTTTAACGATTCTTTATTCACCATACGCTCTATATGTCCGGACCAACGCAGCGATCCTTTCAAAATTTTGTTCATAATACCTTCTTTCGCTCTACATTCCTTTTCAATATCAGCATTTGAGATTCGGTCGTACATCGTTCTACCACACATACGTCGTAGGGACCTCATCTCTACCCCATTTATTCTGCTCACATCTTTCTTCTGCAGCTTCGCTTAATATATTCGCTCATACATAAGGGTTGGGACCAGAACTCCATCATACAATATGATGTTTTAAAATATTACAAATAATTTCAATAAATCCTCCACCCTTCATACTCATTTCGTGTGCGAGCTGGGCACACTGACACGGGCGTAAAATTACATGGAACATATTTAAATATAACGTAACTGCGGGTTCACAGTTTGCTCTTTGACGTAATAACGACTTTCGCCTTTCCATAGAGCGAAAAACCGTGCAGCATTAGAGGTGAAGCATCTTCCTGCACCCGCGCACTATAGGTATAGGTATGCATCCCGATAGCGATAGTGTAAAATGTGCGCTTACATTTTGTCGGCTGTCTTTCGAATTGGCGCAAATTTATTTTTTATTTAAATAAAACACTTATTTTCATCTATACTCGCCTTAAATTTGTGATGTTGATTCACATTTCAACAACTATTTGAAAATAATATTTCGCTGTTAGAAGATTCGGTTTTTAAATTTTAATGTTTAAATTTGTATGATTTAATTGTATCTCAATAGAGACGAAGATCCAAATTGGAAACTGAATATGGTTGATCAAGGTGTTTACAGGACTTATGACCTGTCATTGGTTTGGTTAAGCGCACGCTTTATGTAATCACAACATTCCCCATTCCACCTTTCTTATGACCATGTCTGACAAATTTTTGGAAGTTGTATATATGTTAAAGTCCAACACCAGAATTCACAAGTCAGTTTCAATGCGCCATCTATGAAGATTTGATTATATATGTTAATCTCTAAGATAACTCTATATAATCTACACACTAACGCCATCTATAAAGATTTGTGTTTATTAAGCATTAAGCAGAACATCTTTTAACACAATGTGAAAGGCTACCCCGCCATTGTAGACTGAAGAAGGACGAGATCTATTCAAAACATGTCCACTTACAGTATTATAGTGTTTTAAGAAAAATATGTTTTGTAATAGCGATTTTTATATTATACTCGTAGATATTTTATCACTTTATTTTTTAGGATATTTAAGACCAAATAAATCTAAGAAAACGATTAAATTGTTAAATATTTTTCGCAAATTCAATTATTTTGGATTAAAACTCTAACATTAAATGTATTTTTTTTTTGTTAATATAAAAAAAATAAGAAATTCTTCAGGGGTGAAATAAAGAAAATGTAATGCTAGTATACAAATAAATATTCTAAAAATCTTTAAGAGAAAATTGTACAATTAATTTGACAAAATCTTATTACTTTTGGCTCTGAAATAATAATGAAGAAGATGGTATAAAAAATTACAACAAATATTATGAAAAAAGAATAGGTGATAAAAACAATAATGTCTATTTAAAACTAGCATAAATATAACTTTGAGTAAATCAACTTTATTCAACAGATAAAACATCTTTTTTCCTCAAATTAAATCGTTAACGTTGTGAAACCCCATGAAGACTACATTTTTTTGTAATTAGAACAACTTTTTTTCACTTTTGGGTTTATTTTTCTCACACATATTTCTATAT
Source organism: Lepidostoma basale (assembly GCA_022606425.2). NCBI lineage: Eukaryota > Metazoa > Arthropoda > Insecta > Trichoptera > Lepidostomatidae > Lepidostoma > Lepidostoma basale. The sequence goes on from JAHDVF020000762.1 coordinate 158,763, forward strand.
TTTTATGCGTTCGTCATCGGGAAAACAAAAGTATATTATTGACGTGTCAATATGCAAATCTGAAAGTTTTAAAATAATAAGTTACGCCTTTGTGAAAGACAGACGTCGATTTACCTCACAGTCGGGTGCAGAGAGAATTATTTATGTATGTAAATTCCCTGAATTCAAGCCGACTCCTACTTTGACGTTCAACAATAAGGAGGACCTTTTCGTTTTTTTTTTCTTTCGTTTAACTTTTATTAACTCTGCAAATGTGTTACTTCAATTAACCTACTAATTAACGACTGGTAGACAGAGAAGGGAAGACATCTTTTGTTTCTTTTATATTCTTAGTATTGCGATTTCATATTTGAATAATATAACGTAAACTTTATTATTTTTAAATTGAATACACATTAATTTGTTAAAACCACTTTTATTTTTGAGTTCGTCGACCGGTTTCGCTCACAACCGAGCTTCCTCAGGACTGATTAATAACTAAACTTAAAATTAATTACAATATCATGGCTTAGGACTAGAGGAAGATGGGACTAGAGTGTTAGAGTGAGAAGACTGTGGGTGATAAGGAATTGACAGAAGAGAGTGGGGAGGATTAGGCAGTGGTACAGGGTTGTTCAGAGGGAACATATTTAAAATAGGGCTGTAGGACAAATTGGTTTGGTTATTTATTATTTTACAATTAGAATTTATTGATTTTTTATCTCTAGTGCTTCTAGGTTGTTGAGTTTTATTCCGTTGCTGTTTTTATGGAGTAATTTGGCACCTAAAGTTTTATTGAAGGTATGATCGCATTCTATCAGGTGGTTCGCAAACTCTGAAAAGCCATTATTATTAAGACATCGTAGATGCTCTGTGATGCGTGTATTAAGAGATCTGGTAGTTTTTCCTACGTAGAAACTAGGACAATCGTTACAGTTTAGTTTATATATACCGGCGTGATTAAATTTATCTTCCTTGTCTTTCGAGTTAATTAGAAATTTACCTAGATTATTGTTGGTGTAATAAGCTGGTTTTATTGTAGGTGGGAAATTTCGAACGGCTTGGGAAGAGAATTTGTTTATAAATAGGATTTTTCTCCATTGAAAAGGGGGTTTGTCATCATTTTTATTGTGAGTTTTAGTTTCAGAAGTATATAAGAATTTTTGGGTTGAAAGTCGTTTGTTATGTTTATTGAGTATATCGGAAATAAGGGTCGGGGAATAACCATTGTTAACTGCTATTTTGTTGATTGTAGATAATTCCTTGAAGTAATTGTCTTGAGATAATGGGACTGTAATGAGCCTATGGATCATAGCATGAAAGGCAGAATTTTTATGAGTAACCGGGTGGTTCGAAGAGTTGTGTATAGTCATGTCTGTATATGTTGGTTTTCTGTAAATGTCAAAATCGAAAAAATTTCTGTAAATGTCAAAATTTATTATTTTTCCTTCTTCAGTGTATTTTTTTAATAACATTGAAGAAGAATGACAAGCTTCCGAATCAGTTTTGTTCAAAGAGTAAAGGTTTATCTATAACAAAATATATCTCATTATTATTTATTGTTTCTTGAATAGTGATGTAAAACTCCATATTAAATAATTTAAAAAACGTCTGAAAACGTATGTTTTCTAGAAAATGTATTATATTTTATGTGAATGACATGTTTTGACTGTCGTAGGCTTATCAAATGTCATTTTTACACTTGATAATGCCTTAGACAGAAAATACATTATGATAAAACTTCTAGAATATATAAACTTCTAGAATGTATAATACAATTTTAATAAGTTTTTTTTTCAAAATACCAAAGTTTTTTAAATTTGGTAAATTGTTTATATATAATATTAAAAGGTATTGTACAAACGGATACTAACAGAAACGTCTGTTTTTTTAAATATTTTTTTATTAAGGGTAACAAACAGCGATTTCAACATACCGATTCGAACACATAGAGACAACAAAACAAGGCCAATTACATGCTACCACAAATATTGTACAGCTACTGACATATGTATATAAATACCTATATAAGAAGAAAAAAAGTAAAATAATATTTTATTGGGTCAAAGAGAATAATCGTAATACCAATAATAGTTTTCTGAAAGTTACATTTTATTTAATGGAAATGACATATTTCGCCAAGCTAAGGCATTCTCAAATGCCACATAAGACAATGCCCTTAGCAAGGCTAAAATATCATTCTCATAAAATATAATGTTTTGAGCATGTTTTTTATATAGAACAGGTCATTTGAATCCAATTACTGTGAACAATTTCTTTTTAGCTATTATATTGATTCTCATGACATGTGGTGATAGGTAGCTTATCTATCGCCATTTTTTTGAATTCTAAACCAGACCAAAGACAATCACACCGCCAATGCCATGTAACCTGAGACCTTCGGTTTGGCAGTCAGAGCTCTTACCACTCTGCTGCGAAGGTCGTCTTCTATAATTATTTCTAGAAAGCGTTTTCATTAGTATTAATAATTTAATACGGAAATTAACACCATTAATCAAGAAACAAAAATATATGTGAGTACTATAGCCTCTGTTGGAAGCGAAACTGGTTGGTTTAAAAAAAACACAAATGAAATGATGTTGTTACAAATGCTTTAATTTTATTTTTATGAAATCATACAACAAATTATTTTTTATAAAATCACATTACAAATTAAATGCTTTATGCGTAATAAATAAATAATGTGCTTTTGGTTTTAAAAAAATATAGTTTATTTATTTTACGAGTATGTATTGTAATGATAATAGTATTTTAATTATGTATTTATTTACATATTATAAACATGTAACAATCCAGCCTCTTGAATTACTGACACGTGATACTAAATTCTTTGTTCTCTGTGCGGTTAATATTGTTACAAACGTCTCTAAACTCGTGAAACAGATATGATAATACCCCACCAGCCGCTGCTTTCCTTGTGATCTTACAAAATTTCCTTTGATCCCAGCATCTCACACTCGTGAGATTCTTGTTATTTTGCTAAAGGATCAATTTCCTCGAATCTACACATTTATTATGAATAATATAAAACGTTTCAATTTAAAATACAATACGCTTTTTAAACAACAAAGCTCTTTCAAAATGTAATGTGGTGTGATATATGATTTTTAATTCATTATTATAATTATTTGAATATAAACAGGTTTAAAAAAAACTTTATAGAGAGAACACGTTACTTAAGAATGAGAGAACGTAAGTTCATTCCTGGAGGCAAACTAATTCATTGTCGTTTTTTGTTTTTATATTTTAATCATTCACCCCTTCTTCTCTGGTTTCAATCCTGGGATTGGTTTGCAGCAATTTCCTCCATTATTCTCTTCCATTTTCCCCTGTCTTGTGCGGCTCTTTTGAGATCTGCATATGATGAGCAGCGTACGTCCACCAACAGGTCCTCCAGGTACTCTCGGCGTGGGCGTCCCCTAGAGTTAGTCCCCTCGATCATACCCTCCATTATGGCATGCAAGAGACCTTCTTGACGTATTACATGGCCGATCCATCTTGCACGCCTTTCGGATAAGGTCCTGAGCAGGTGCCTTCCTCCTTCGATTCCTTGAAGAACTTCCTCATTCGTGATGTGGTCTCTCCAGGAAATTCCAAAGAGTCTTCTATAGGACCACATCTCAAAAGCCTCTAGTCTCCGCTTATCCCTTTCGGATAGGCACCATGTCTCGCAGCCGTACATCAAGACACTCCATACATAGGTCTTGATGAGGAGTATTCTCAGTTTTAGGTCTATATTATTTGATTCTATTATTCACCCCTATTGAGCGGTTAATCATTCACCCCCAGTCCAAAGAAATGGTTTCAAACTGTAGACTACATTTGCAGCTCGTAACTGAATGTATCATTTAACGTTTTTACATTAGTACCTTAAATAAATTGAACGTAATATTATAATGAACTGAGGCCTATCTGTTTGGGCAGCAGATGTAGACAGCCACATTATGAGATATTTTTACTGCAAATGAAGCCAGCCCGCACAATTGGGGTTAAGATTATTATGATTTGTATATGAATGTGTTTTAACTACTTCCATTTTTGTATTTTTTTCGACAGTGGCCGGTTTCGCAATGCTCGCTGGCATCGACAGACAGCGAGCCTGGCGAAACCGGTCGCTGTCGAAATAAAGACAAATGTGGAAGTAGTTGAAAATATCGTTTTATCACATTATTATTTTAAATGAATGTCCATGAAGAGATTTCAGTAGAATCATTTGATTATCTTAAATACATTTTTAATAAATGTTCATGGACATTCAACATTTGATGAATTGGAATACGTTTTCCTTTTGTATAATCACTATATAAAATAAAATTATCCGTCAATAATTAAAAAAAATATCATCTTGTCAATATACAATAGTATTTTATTTTTAATTGTCACTTGTAAGTATAATATTCTTGGTATAAATACAAACTTTTTTAAACATTATGTATACATTCCAGTCTGTTTACGACTTTCTAAACAGTGGCTACCTTCCGCTCCATCGTTTTTCATTATACTTAACGAGGCAATATTCTTAACAGTTTAAAAGTTGCAGACTGCAGCCGGTAGCCCAAACATGTGACAGGTTCCCAGGATACCTTAAGACTATCAGAGGCGTCTTGTAAACTTTTATGCAATTTAAAACTATTCATATATTATTAAAAATAAGCCATGTTCCCCGCAAACACAAACACAAATGATGTTTAACAACAAAAACATCAAACTATCACGCCGTTTCTCCAGAAAGGAAACAGGGTGATGACTACTATATCTGACAAATATATCACTAGATTCCTCCACATTCATACATGGCCAGACCTTCAAAAATTTTATTAACTTGGTTATTCAAAGTTTTCCTCAGTCTTTCTCAACCCATTTACATCGTTAACGTATACATTATTGATCATTCTTTATTTATTCATACGTTCTATGGATCCAAACCAAAGCAGTGATCCTTTCATATTTTGTTCATAATACTTTCTACTGCTCTACATTTCTTCCTGATTCTGTCGTACATCGTTTTACCATACATAAGTCTAAGGTATCTCATCTCTATCATATTTATTCTGCTCTCATCCTTCTTCTACCAGTTCTATGTTTTGTTATTAGAGTTGGAACTAAAGATTCCGTGTGAACTGGTATTTATGCTTACTTTGGTAAATTTATGTTTCTCATAACCGTTTTTAAAGCATCAAAAAATTCAGTAAAATCGTGAAATTATCTTAAAAACTGTTTAACACTTTTATGGGGTGGTGTTATTAAAAGTAATTTTAAAATTTTTTACTAGTTTTTACACAATTTTATTTTTGTCGAAACCAATGGATTTCGCTCCCGCCGGAGCTTTGTTAGGGTTACAAAATAAAACGGAAAAGTTACTTCAGAAAATTTTGATTTTGTAACCCTGTTAAAGCTCCGACGGGAGTGAAACCGGTTGGTGCTTGATAAAAAAAAAAAGTTTATCAAAAATATTTTTAACGAAAAAATTCTGATAGGTCTTAAAAAAAATTATTTGAATAATTCCAAAATATTTAATCATCATTAAAAATCATGGGAAATCTTTAAATTTTCAAAACACCATTCAAGTGGAAAACCATGTATAAAACTAACAAAAATACCTTGATTCAAATTTTTATTTTTTCCCAAAAAATTCCGTCAAGATTTTGAACAAACAAAAAGTTCAAGTAGGTATCCACCACCGCTGCTTTGGGGCAACTTTAAACTTGAAACTTTCCTTCTGCCCCTCCCGAAGACAGAGCCGCCCCCCTCGCCCCCTCTCCCCCAGCAGCCCTACCACTCAAGTATAATAGTAATGGAGCCGACCTGCAGGCGTTTTAATGATCTCTAAAGTAGCGCATTCTAAATTTGAATGATGAGAAAACTCACTAAAATGTTATTACAGCTTATAAAAAAATGCTTAACGGCGCCTAAATAATGCCTTGAGATATTATGATGACTTTTAAAACAGCATTAAGAATCAAATTAATCATCGCTCTCAGTATTGTTCGTGATGCATTTTTTTAATAAAAATTATTTATTAAATGTTTGATTTTGGAACACTGCAATTTGTTCTATGTATGTATCATATTATTTGTGAAATTTGTTGTATGTATGTATCATATCATTACTGAAGAAGGATTCATTTACACTTAGAACTTTATTATTCCAACTGTCGCCAGAAAATTTACAAGCTTCTCACTAAAAGAGTTTCATCTGCTTCAGATGGAACCCTTTTATTCCAAGATACACACCCGAAACCAACAAAACTTTGACTTCATTTTTCTCAGCTTTTGACAGTTGGAACCTTCTTACTCTCAGGTGACGACAAGTCAATCGCGACACATTTTAAAGATAAAAAATAAATCTTTTGTACACGAAAGTTGGCCACCCCTATTCTAGGGGATAGAAGGCATGGCTTCAGATCCAAGGGACTTAGGTTAGGTATTTTATTCTCATATTGGAGATTATATAATTAATTCTTAGGCAAATGATTTAAATATTTACCATTAGTCGTTTTACCTTATACCTAACCCTCGTTATACCTTCCCTGCGATCTGTAATCTTGCCGCGGTGGGAGGGCTTGCGTACTTCCGTGATCCTGAGGCCTATACTGGCGGAAGCTAACACTCCCAGCAGAGCCACCCAAGCCAAGCAGGCTGAAGGATAGAAGTCAGACTAATAACGGACCAGAAGACCCCACCGGCGAAATAATCCCTCGACGAGCACCTTAGGCGGAAGAAGACTACGGCAACTCTCAACGGTTAACTGGGCGAAAGAAAGAGAAATCAAATCTCAACGGTTGATTTCTGATGAGGGCTGCAGTAGGGATGCTCATCCAATTGTCTAGGTCTATGGGAAAATTGGTATGCAACAATTTTTCCACATTGAACAAACCCACGCACAGGCGTCCTTCATGAGACCCACAACCGTGAAAGACAGTCTTCCTCGAATACGAGGAACAGCCTATGATATCGTATTATTCTGTAATTATATTGATGCACTTTACCAAAAAACTATTCATTCGCATTGTGTGGTAGAACGATGTACGACAGAATCGCAAATGCTGATATTAGGAAGGAATGTAGAGCGAAAGAAGGTATTATGAACAAAATTATGAAAGGTTCGCTGCGTTGGTTTGGGCATATGCAGCGCATGGGTGAAGAAAGAATGGTTTAAAAAGTATACGTTAACGATGTAAATGGAGTAAGGAGTCGAGGTAGACCGAGGAAAACATGGCATGACCAAATTAATCAAATTTAAAGGTTGGTCATGTCAGAAGCCGGAAGAATCGACGTGCGTGTATGACTCGATGTATGAATGTAGAGGAATCTAGAGAGGTGTGCCAGGATAGAGTAGTGTGGCGGTCCATTCTCACTGCCTACTCCTGCGGGGAAACGGCGTGATGGTTTGTTGTTGTTGTATTCATCCGCAACTCTTGCATTTCAACTTCGAGCTTTTTTTTTGCTACACTAGTGATACGATTTAGCGTACTGTATACATCTGCGAAGTATTCCTTTCGAATCGCATGTGTATAAGTAAAAAAGTTCACGCTGTATCAATTATTTTTAATCCAATCAGCTAGATAATTACGTTACAAACTCGCAATCGCCGGCCAGAAATTGTATGCCAATAGTGTAATATTAAGAGAGATATGTTTTCATGAAAATTATATAAAAAAATTAACTTGTATAATACATTAGAATTTATTTTCTATAGAATTTATTTTCAGAGATAAATTATCAAATGCATTATTTCAATATCTTTAAAATATTAACATAAATAAAAAAAATACAAATTTAAAATATTCAAATAAAATCAAATTACCCGAGATCGAACTCAAAATTCTTGGTAAAAGGACTGCCGCAATTAACCTTTTTTTTTTCAAAAAATATAACCATGATTCAATACTTATAAATAAATTATTTCTCTATTGCATTTGGCGAAATTTTTTCATATATTTTTGCGTGCTGCCAATATTTTTTCAGAGAATAATGGTACAATTTAGGTCGTGTAATCTTACGTATACATTATTACGTGAACTGTGTGCGTAGACTAAATTATTTGTAAAATATAAATTGCATATTTGACAATACACATTTTTAGCTTGGTAATTAAATTTTTATGTTTGAAAGGAGCGGTATCTCTGTCAAAAAAATTGTGGGCAAGAACACATTTAAAAAGAACGTCGAAAGAATTTTAAAATGTGGTATTATATTGCAACTCTAAACTCCGGTTTTTGTTTCCAGCGATTTCTACAGCCCCCGTTATTCGAGGTTCCATCAACTGGACTTGATAAATCGAACGGAATTTAATTTGAAAGCGACACTAGAGCGCCGGCTAAGGCGAGCGGCGGGTGCCGAAAACAGCCGAGTGCCCTGTCGGCGCGGCAGTTGACATGTTTTTCTAATTCCAATCGTACAGTAAGTTAGGGAGGATGTTCCCTTTGTCTTTACCAGCCGATTACATAAATGAATGTCTGTTTAAATACGAAATAAACCTCTTGTAGGGTGAAGCGTTGAAATGGCTTTATTTAATTTTTGTAGAGTTGAAATATTGACAGTTTCAAATAAAACAAGATATATACTTAGAAAATTTAACATTTAATATCTGTATAAATTATGTCTTTTCAAATGTATAATATGTTTTTTTCAAATTTTTTTTTTTTTTTTATAATTATTATCATTGTGTATTATTATTATTTCATTTTATTTATTAATTCTTACAGATAAAAAAAATATTAGTTAGTACTTATAACAAATAGCCCAGATTAGTTTTTAAATTTGAATTTTTGGATCGAATTTTAAATACGTTTTTATATTAGTCTTTCTTTGTTCAGTTTTTATTATATTTTTCTACCTGAAGATGGAGGTATCCTCAACACATATATTAATATGGAATTCCACAGTTGTAACGGACCGGATTCTCCTCCACGTTTTAAATAGGAATAATATGTTGTATGATTTATATGTTTGTAAAATAATAAAGACTTATATGTCCTAAAGATAATAGAGAATTGTTTAATATTTAAGTTTATATTATATTTCATTTATATTTCATTATTGATGTTGTTCTTTGTGTATTGTATGATTTTGTATTGTGAAATAAATGAGTGTAGCAGCGTACGAAGTCTCGCAGGAGTCAAATAGAAATTACGGATTTTACCGAGGAAACATTTTGAGTACATCTGCCAGACGGACGGTGTAGCAAGCAAACAGAGCCGAGTACCCGGCCGGCACGTAAATATGCCGCGAGGCCTCGCGGCGGCGACCAATCACAGACGCCGTTCAATAGCCAATCACCGAGCCCGCTTTCAGCGACTAATTACAAGTGATCATAATTAACACTGATCGTCGACAACACGGTATCGCTGGCGGGTACTTAAGCGTCTCGGTTTTCTCGGTCAAGTCACCTCTCTGCTCACTACTACCTGAAGACTTCTACCTGCTACTACTACTACGAAACGTATCTCTGCCTTTCTCTTCGAATATAAAACGTATCTCTTCGAAATTAAAAGTATCACTACGCTCCGGAGCCTGCAGGGACCTGCGACCTATAGAAAAGTCAATACAGTCCACTTACGTACGCAACATTTGGTCCTTCGACGGCGGATAAGGCCCCTGCACCCCGGAGAACTACAGTCTTCAAACCTACAGCAGAGAGGCCGGTGTGCAGACCGCACATCGTCAGGACTGCTGCTTACTCGTCACGCTGCGTCGCCGGACCGGAACGCGAACGACTTCGCCCTCCACCGGGACTACAGCCACCGAGAACTAGCCGCAGTATAAACGCTGCATCGCCGGACCGGAACGCGAACGGCTTCGCCTCCACCGGGATAACAGCTATCAACGACAGACGTCGTATCAAAGAGTTTCCGATGTCTCAATCATCGGAAAAGGGAAAAATGCCGATGGGAACGCGTCAACGAAAGGCGGCCGAGGAGGAACGAGCTACGCCAGCAGAGATGGAGTCAACATCCAGTGAAGCTTCTGGCAGCTCGGACTACAATTCCATGAAGGAGCTGGCACGCACAACAAGGGAAGGAAATTCCAAAATACTGGAGCTATTGCAGAACCAGCAATCACAGATGGCAGCCAGAGATGAACGGATTGCAGCCAAAGATGAACTGATGCTTGAACTGCTAACACAACTGGTAAGAAAACAAATTCCAGTGACCGCATCTCCAGTGATGACCGCAACTCCAGTGACCGCATCCCTGATGGCTACAACTCCAGTGACCGCATCATCAGTGACCGCATCCCTGATGACCGCAACTCCAGTGACCGCATCCCTGATGGCTACAACTCCAGTGACCGCATCATCAGTGACCGCATCCCTGATGGCTACAACTCCAGTGACCGCATCATCAGTGACCGCATCCCTGATGACCGCATCTCAGATGACCGCGTCTCCAGTGACCGCATCTTCGATAACCGAATCTCCAGTGACCGCATCTCAGATGACCACATCACCGATGACTGCTGCATATGTTCCCGTATCACAATGGTCTGAACGTGGACATCCAATCCCACCAGTGCAAGGACAGCTTCCAACAAATCCAATCCAGCAGTTCGCCCAGCCATCATGGGCTGGTCCTAGCCGCCCTGCACAGGAAGGAAGCACCCACTCAACTGCAACCCCGTGGTCGGTAGGAGCTGGCTTCGCAGCTCAAACTGATCAAATGCGAGATTGGATTGGCGCATATTCTGGACATGCTCCATCATACCCGTATCAGAGGAGTGCCCCACCATCACCCCTGCCTGAGTTCAACGGAGATCCAGCGATGTGGCCTCTGTTTAAGAATGCTTTCTACGCTTCAACCGAAGCAGAGAGATTATCAGAGGCTGATAACTTGGCTCGCCTACAACGAGCATTAAAGGGAGAAGCTCTCAAGATGGTACGAGGAGTGATGCTGGAGCCTAGAGATGTCAACGCAGCAATGATGGGCCTGGACATGCTGTTCGGGGACCAGACTCAAGTGGTGCGGCAACTACTCCAGGAGGCAGCAAAATTGCAACCACTCTCCATTGAGTGCACGCGGAAAGAGGCGGTGTCCCTAGCCCTCCGCATCCGATCCATTGTAACGACTTCGGACCGGCTCAACGGAACCACACTCAGCACAACAGACCTGCGGATGCTGAGCGAAAAGATGCCACCCACTTGGAGACATGAGTGGTGGCGACTGATACGAGAAGGGTCAGTCAGCGAGTCAGGGGCGAAGCTCGCCGACTTTGCTTTATGGCGCGCGGGGGATATAAAGGGCTCCGCGCCGGCAACGCACCCCGCTAGAAGCGAGGTTAGAAAAAGTACAAAGCAGCAGGTGCACGCCGTAGCGACAACGAACCCGCGAAAAGTGAAAAAGTGCGCGATCTGCCCGGCAGACCACAAACTTGCGTCGTGTGGATTATTCATCCAAAAAAGTGTAGATGAAAGGTGGGAAGTTGTTCGCAAAAACAATTTGTGCTTCGTATGCTTAACGCACGGACATAGGGCACCCGATTGCAGAAGTAAACAGGAATGTTCTAAGTGTAATCGCCGCCACCACGAAACGCTGCATAAAGAACCGGCAAACAGCAGCACTCGGAGGGAAGCCAACCATACAGAAGAGTACGTAATGCATACGTACGACGGCCGCAATCCCGTTCTACTAAAAGTGGTTCCGGTCACAGTGAAGGGCCCGCTCGGGACATTGGACGTATATGCGCTGCTTGATGAAGGGTCCACCATCACGCTTATCGACGCGAAACTCGCGGAACATATAGGCGTGCAGGGACCGGAACAACCACTGCGGATTCATGGAGCGAACGACATGTGCACCAAAGAGAGGGCCTCACAGCGAGTCTCCCTAGTCTTACACAGCGATAATCGCCGATTTTCTATTACCGCCAACACGGTGCACGGGTTTCGCCTTCCCAGCCAGATGTGCGGATCTAAACAACAGGTCACTCCGTGTATCCTAATTGGTCAGGATCACGGGCACTTAATAGTGACCCGGGAGATTCAGAATGACACGAAAGGCTACTTGCGCTCTCGCACAGCGCTAGGATGGACAACGCACGGCGCCCCCAGAGGAACACCATCTACCACCCGTGCCACCACTCTCACCATTCACGCGGAACGCGAATCGGAAGACTCGCGTCTGGACCTGCTTATGAAGGAGAGTTATGCTGTTGACGCCCTCGGAATTAGGGTTACGGAGAGAACCCACAGCAACGACGCCCGCGCTTCAAGCACCATGAAGGAGACAACCCGTCAACTAGAAAACGGGCAGTGGGAGACCGGCCTGCTATGGCGAGAAGAGGGCTCTAGCCTTCCCGATGGCCGTCCTTGCGCTCTTAACAGATTAAAGAGCGTAGAATCGAGAATGAAAGCCGACCCACAGTTTTCGGTCGCGTACAAAGAAAAAATGCGCAGTTACGTAACTAAAGGTTACGCGCGCGAATTGGTCGGACACGACTCACAAGTTGACGGGAGCCGAAAATGGTACCTACCGCACTTTGCAGTAATACATCCCCAGAAACCGGGCAAATTACGGATCGTGTTCGACGCGGCGAGCAAGTGCCGCGGCGTCAGCCTAAACGATAGGTTGCTCCCGGGTCCCGACCTACTGTCGTCATTAATGGGAAATATCATCCGATTCCGGGAGGGCAAGATTGCTATGGCGGCAGACATCCGAGAGATGTTCCTGCAGATAAAGATCAGGGAAGAGGATCAGGACTCTCAGCGGTTCTTATGGAGAGAAAACCCGGGTGACGAAATCAAAGAGTACGTAATGACGTCGATGATTTTCGGAGCGACGTGCTCGCCCAGCTCGGCGCAGTACGTAAGGAATCTGATCGCCGATAACCACAGACATACTCACCCAGCCGCAGCAGACGCCATCACGAGGAAGTTTTATATGGATGATTTCCTGGATGCCACGGATTCACTCACTGAGGCTATAGAGATTGCAAAGGACATAACCGAGGTCCTTAGCAGCGGAGGATTCTACTTAACAAATTGGACTTCAAACGACAGGAGAATCCTCGACTCAACTACAACGCGCAAAGATCTCATAACTATGTCGCAAGGCACGGCGACCGAGCGAGTCCTCGGACTCTCGTGGAACCCCACGAGCGACACGTTTGCATTCGACCTCGGCTCACTCAAAGAAATCGAGGAAGAGGTGCCGACAAAGAGGCGAGTGCTAAGCACAGTGATGCGGATCTTTGATCCTCTCGGATTCCTGACATGCCTGCTAGTACGTGGAAAGATCCTACTGCAGGAAATATGGCGCCTACGAATCGACTGGGACGAAGAGATACCCGCGGCCCAGCAAACTAAATGGGAGGAGTGGCTGCAGCTGATGACCACCACCCCTTTCACAATTCCACGGTGCGTCACACTCAAAAAGGACGAGAACGCGACGCTGCACGTATTCTGTGACGCTTCGGAGTTAGCGTATTGCGCCGTAGCGTACCTCGTGCAAGACGGGGGGAGGCACGTGAGACTCGTCGCCAGCAAAGCTCGAGTGGCACCACTGCGAGCTACGTCGATCCCAAGGCTGGAGCTGCAAGCGGCACTCATCGCGGCAAGACTGGCCGCCACCATCCGGAATGAAACGACATGTCGGATAAACCGCTCCGTCTACTGGACGGACTCCACCACTGTTCTGTGCTGGCTCCGTTCGGATCCCCGCACCTACTCCACCTTCGTGGCTAACAGACTGGGTGAAATCGACGAGACAACCACCCCGGCGGACTGGAGATGGGTGCCCTCTAAATTAAATCCAGCCGACTTGGGAACGCGAGATGGCAGCCTTCCCGACGTGACACCGGAGGGAAGATGGTTCAAGGGACCACCATTCTTAAAAAATAAAGAAGAAGAATGGCCGACAGAACGAGCCGCCCTACCCAAGGATGAAGACCTCGAGAGGAAACGCTTTGTTGGGACCACCGTGACCACAGTGACCACGGCCAACAGCCTGCCTGACATCTCCCGTTTCTCATCCTGGTCAAGGCTGATACGAGCCACTGGATGGGTACGCAGGTTCATAGAAAGATGCAGATCCCCTGCGTACATGCCCGGACGAACGGAACTGACCGCAGGGGAGATATCTCTGGCCGAGATATCTTGGATAAAGCACTCGCAACTGGAGTCCTTTACCGAAGAAGTCATCAACATTAAAGCGCAGAAAACGATCCCGAGGAACAGTCGCCTCAGTCAGTTAAACATATTCGCCGATTGCCACGGAATATTGCGAATGGGATCGCGCCTAATAAACCCGGACCTACCCGTCGGTCAGCAAAGTCCGATAATACTAGATGGAAGGCATCCTTACACGCGCCTTGTGATCCGGCACTACCACGAGCGAGCGGGGCACGGGAGCGCAGAACGCACGCTCAGCGACACATTGGCACAATTCTACATATTGGGGCAACGATCGGCAATCCGCCAAATCACAAGACAATGCGTGGTTTGCCGATTGAAAAGAGGTACACCCACCGCCCCGCAAATGGCCCCTCTCCCGATTGACAGGACGACAGCAAGGGAGGCTCCCTTCACCCGAAGCGGAATGGACTTCTTCGGGCCAATCTCCGTCACAGTAGGGCGAAGACACGAAAAACGATACGGTGTGTTATTCACATGTCTTGCCACACGCGCAGTACACCTCGAGATTGCGCATTCGCTAACTAGCGACTCGGCCATCCAGGCGATCCGAAGACTGGCAGCCAGAAGGGGTCATCCGACCACCATCTACTCGGATAACGGGACGAACCTACGAGGAGCTGCCGCGGAGATGAGGATGGCTATAAAAGAATTCACCGCAAGCGACGACTTTCAAGCCGCACTCGCTAACCGCGGCGTTGAGTGGAAGTTTATTCCCCCGGCAGCACCACACATGGGAGGCTGCTGGGAGCGACTCATTCGATCAGTTAAAATCGGCCTAGAAACAATGTTAAAAGATCGACATCCCCACGAAGAAACATTGAAAACTGCACTGGCGGAAGTAGAATTTACAGTGAACAACCGGCCTTTAACCCACATCTCCGTGGACCATAGGGACGAGGCACCGCTCACCCCTAACCACTTCTTAATAGGCACAGCGGGGCTGATGCCCCACCTGGCGCATTACCAAAGAGCAGACGAGAAAATATGTCTTAAAAAAGAGTGGCAGAAAGCTCAACGTTTCGCCGACATGTTTTGGCGTAGGTGGATGAAAGAATACTTGCCCACTCTAGCGCGCCGCTCGAAGTGGCACACACGACAGGACCCCGCCCGCGTAGGAGACCTGGCGGTAATCATCGACCCAGGACTCCCGCGCAACCGCTGGCCCCGCGGGATCATCACGGCAGTTCACACGGCAGCCGACGGACAAGTCCGCACGGCAACTATCAAGACGACACAGGCGGAGTACACTCGCCCCGTGATCAAGCTGGTCATCATCCACAGGGAAGAACCAGAATCCGATCATGCTGAGGGTGAAGGCTAGCGCTCCACGGGGGGAGTGTAACGGACCGGATTCTCCTCCACGTTTTAAATAGGAATAATATGTTGTATGATTTATATGTTTGTAAAATAATAAAGACTTATATGTCCTAAAGATAATAGAGAATTGTTTAATATTTAAGTTTATATTATATTTCATTTATATTTCATTATTGATGTTGTTCTTTGTGTATTGTATGATTTTGTATTGTGAAATAAATGAGTGTAGCAGCGTACGAAGTCTCGCAGGAGTCAAATAGAAATTACGGATTTTACCGAGGAAACATTTTGAGTACATCTGCCAGACGGACGGTGTAGCAAGCAAACAGAGCCGAGTACCCGGCCGGCACGTAAATATGCCGCGAGGCCTCGCGGCGGCGACCAATCACAGACGCCGTTCAATAGCCAATCACCGAGCCCGCTTTCAGCGACTAATTACAAGTGATCATAATTAACACTGATCGTCGACAACACGGTATCGCTGGCGGGTACTTAAGCGTCTCGGTTTTCTCGGTCAAGTCACCTCTCTGCTCACTACTACCTGAAGACTTCTACCTGCTACTACTACTACGAAACGTATCTCTGCCTTTCTCTTCGAATATAAAACGTATCTCTTCGAAATTAAAAGTATCACTACGCTCCGGAGCCTGCAGGGACCTGCGACCTATAGAAAAGTCAATACAGTCCACTTACGTACGCAACAACAGTGTTAATGCCTTAGCGCTTAATAAAATAAGATATGCTTTGTTTATTTATAAAGAGTCAAGTTTTAAAATTAAATTGTTGTTCCGCAAAGAATAACATATTGTTAATACAATAATAGCCAAGTGATAAAATAAAAACTATTTTACTTACTCGCTTTTTATAAAAACATGGGAAATTCCGTAAAAAAATTGATATATTTATATTTTTTGTTGGTTCATTTACAAACCTCGTTCAGTAGAATTATTAATTAAATATTTGGTTTTTCTCTATGGTATTATCTGTAAGCGACGTTTGTCAGATTATAGCAGTCAATATTTTCATGTAATTTTGTTATGTATTTATGTACTATGAAGGTCAACTTCAATTATCTCCGAAATCTTGTTCGCAGAAAATACCAGAAGACACGGACTTACCCAAGATAATGAATAAGTTAAAATAACTAATTACAAACTTATGAAGGTTAAGAAAATATAATATTTGTGTATCTTAAAAGTTTGATAAAGCTATTTCGGATTTACAATGATTTATTTACGATTATTTCTTATTTTTTGAAAATTCGTTTGGTTCATGTGGTGCTCCCGTAAATTTTGAAATATTTCGTGTATAAGTGAATTATATTGGTCAATTTGATTGTTGCCGCACTTTATATTAGTTAATTGTGACACGTAATACGTTTGTACTGTTTTGATGTTAAAATTATATAAGATTTTTCGATTTTATAAAGAATTTCGACAGGTGTTTTATAAAGAACTTTTGAGTATAATTTTTTATTTATTATTTATTTGACACATTTACAATGGAGTGTTACATATTCATATACCTACAACAAATTATTCAAATTGGCATTGGAATAAATGAAAATGTTATTTTAACACCTGCCAAAATTCTTTATATAAACGAAAAATCTTATATATTTTTAACATCAAAACAGTACAAACGTATTACGTATCACAATTAACTATTATAAAGTGCGGCAACAATCAAATTGACCAAAATAATTCACTTATACACGAAATATTTCAAAATTTACGGGAGAACCACATGAACCGAACCAAATTTTCAAAATCAGAACCATGTTTATATGTAAAATAATATTCGTATATTGGTTTAGAGAAAAAATTGTAAGATTAAAATTGATTATTAATCAAAATATAGGTACATTATTATACTCCATTTGATATTACATTAAACAGGTGACATATGTCTTCCTAGAAATTATAACAAAATTTCTATAAAATAGAAGTATCATTCGTATTGATTAAAATATATGTCATTATGATTAAATTAACTTACACAGTATGTCCCTAGATAACCACATAAATTAAATTGTTAATAAGATGATTTTATTTTACACAATAAAAATTTTGTGTGTTACAAGAAATATTTGATAAATAAATGTTCGGGTATCTCTATTTTACCCGGTCACCATATGGTCGCAATTGCATGCCACCCCAACGCAAATGGTATCAAGGTCCGAGGCAATTCCTCATTTGTGTTAAAGGATTCTGACCCCTATTGAGGGGTGCGATCATCAATTAAACGGTCACGTAACACGGACTAATGGAACGAACTTGTGCCCTCCCCGAAATGGAAATCTTAAACAAGAAAATCTTCGGTCAGTGGCAGCGAGACACTTTTTTTTGCTGTTGCCGTAAAACTTTATACATTAGAAACATTATTTTTATAAAATATAATAAAACTTCTAGACAACTGACGTTTCCATTCGTATTAATTATTATATTTAATATGGAGTTTTGCATCATTGTTCAAGAAATTTTTAATTATTAATACATCCGTTTACGTCTTAAAAATATTTTGTTAGTAAAAATAACCAGTTATTCCTCACCATTTTTTTTAACTGTATCAAAACTTATCAAATATTAAATATCGGCCAAGTTAAGACTCCATGAAATCGACGTGCGCGCATGATACTCTATGTATGAATGTTAAGGAACAAGAAAATTATGTCAGGAAAAAACAGGGTAGCGGTCTATTCTTTTTGGCTACCTATTTGAGAAAACAATGTGTTGGTTAGTTAATTAGTTAATTTAAAGATGTATACGGATAATATCATCTTGCAATTTTTTTGTCTACTTTTACCAAACAAACAAACAAACCATCACGCCGTTTTCCCGCAGGGGTAGGCAGAGAGAATAGACCGCCACACTACTCTTTCCTGGCAAACTTCTCTAGATTCCTCCACTTTCATACAACGAGTCACAAACGCACATCGATTCCTCCCACTTCTAACATGACCAACCTTTAAAGTTTAATTAATTTGGTCATACCATGTTTTCCTCGCTCTGCCTTGACTCCGAACTCCATTTACATCATTACGGTATATTTTCTTAACCATTATTTCTCCATTCATGCGCTCCATATATCCGAACCATCGCAGCGATCCTTTCATAATTTTGTTCATAATACCTTCTTCCGCTCTACATTCATTTCTTATATCAGTATTTGAGAAGTTATAATATTATTTTTAATGTATTTGTTTTTTGCTTCTTTAAAAATTCTATCATAATTATTTTATGTTTGGGTAGTGATTTAGGGTTCGGCTGATAAATAATTCATTTTTAAATAATTTTATAAAAAGTATAAAAAATCTACGACTGTCAATGGAGCCCAGTAAATGACGCAAACCCGTCTAGTTACCCCTTCTATCGCCATCTTGTTTACGAGTATTTATACAATATCGGTTAGCATTGTTTTGCTTTATTGGAAACAATTTGTTGGATAAACACTATCGAGGATGAATTGGTAATCATTTATTCCAGCTGGAATCTGTATCGGAAAATTAAAATAAAATTTCCTTCATTATTTTGTATTATTCTTTAACCATAAAGCACTGATGTGAAATTAATTTATTACATCATTATAAATTGATATTTTAATATTTTTATTACTTAGATTAAAATAAATCGTTTGTATACAATAACTTATATTTAATGTGAATGAAAACATATATTTTCTAGATGTTTTATTAAATTGTATGTGAATGACATGTTTCGCCTGTTTAAGATATTATCAAATGTTTAACAACAACACACAGGCGAAACATGTCATTCACATAAAATATAATGAAACCTCTTCAAAACAGCCGTTTTTATTTGTATTGACAATTTAATATGGAGTTTTACAGCATTGTTCAAAAAATAATAAATATAATTACTTATCTTGTTAATGGTTTGAACGATCATATTAAACTTAATATGAAGTTTTTTACGTTTCAATATTATTTTTTTCGTTTTAATATTATTCTTTACTTTTCAATAATAAGTGTTTTTAAGTTAATTTTTTTTTTACGTTTCAGTACTATATTTTACGTTTCAATATTATTTTTTACGTTTCAATGATAAGTTATTTTAAGTTCAATTTTTTTACGTTACAATATTAAGATATTTAACGTTTCAATATTTAGTTTTTTACGTTTCAATATTAAGTTTTTTACGTTTCAACATTAAGTTTTTAAAGTTTCAATATTTATTTTTTTCATTCCAATATTATGTTTTTAACGTTTCAATCTTAAGTTTTTTTACGTTTAGTATTAAGTTTTTTTACGTTTTAATATATATTTTTTTGCTTCTATATTAAGTTTTTTTACTTTTTAATAGTAAATCTAACATCTTTGCTGATTATTTGGTTGCTACTTGGGCCATTAATGTAGAAGTTTCCCGTTGCTTTCCAGATTTTGTGGACTGGACCTGGATGAATAAGAGTGGCGATGGAATGGGAGCAGTGGCGTGCTTTGGGAGAGGCCTACGTTCAGCAGTGGATGACAGACAGCGGTAAGTGAGTAAGGTTATTTAAGCAAAATTATTGTACGCATATTTAAGCTATTAATTATCATTAAATATGATAGATAGCTCTATCGCAATTTTTATTATGAATTTTACCAAGCCAAAGATATTTGCATTTTTTTTCACACTTTCATCGCTAGGAATCGAACCAAACCCCTTCGGTGTTACAATAATAGGCTTAGTCAATTTGCTACGAGGGCCATCACGTTAAGTAATTATTTATATTTTAAACAGTACTTTCTGTAAATTTCGGCTTGATATGGAAATATCATATGTCCGTACTATTTTCAAATATAGTTAAAAGACTGAAGAAAACATGGTTCAACCAAATCAAACAACTGTAATGTCAACAATGTTATGATAGTAAAAATAGTATAGGAGTCTAGAGAATTTTATCAGATAAGAAGGGTGAAGTGATTCACTCCCTGCTTCCCCACTCCACAAAATGTGTAATAATTGACGAATCTTCTTCTTCTTCTTCCTTAGCCTATTCCCATCCACTTCTGGACAAAGGCCTTCTCCATTCGCTTCAATGTCACTCTGTCTTGTGCAGACTGCATCCAGATTATTCCGACATGTATGTTCTGATCATCCTCCGCCGTAGTTGCGGTCGCCCTGCGCTTCTCTTTGCCGTCCATGGTATCCAAGTCAGCAGTCTTCTTGTCCACTTTTCGTGTGAGCTTCTTGCTAAGTAACCTGCCCATTGCCATTTTAGAGTCGCCACCCGGTGTATGATGTCAATGATCTTTGTTTTTTCTCTCACCGTATCGTTTCTGACTCTGTCTCTTAGGCTTATTCCTAACATGGCTCTTTCCATGGCTCTTTGGGTCACTCGTAGTTTCTAGGTTCTTTGTTTGGACAATGCTACAATTTCAAGACCATAAATACCAACTGGCAGAACACAGGCTTCATTGACTTTTCGTTTCAGGTTGATCGGTATTTTCCGGTTTTTAAGGATTTACCCATTTTCCCGAAAGCTGCCCAGCTTACTCCAATTCTTCTCTTGGGCTCTGTGCTTTGGTTATCTCGGCCTAATCAAATATTGTGTCCCAAGTATGTATTATCTTGGACATTCTCGATTTTAAAGTAAGGAAAAAGATTACTTTGATTGAATGAATGAAAAAGAGAAATAACACAATAAACTAACTATATTCTTAGACATTCTCGATTCTGTTGCCATCCACGTTTATTTGAAACCTTTCCGTGCCCATCACCTTGGTCTTTGTCAGGTTCATATTCAAACCTACGGATATGGACACATCGTTTAGTTCTTTAAGCATTTCAGGGAGGGAATCGAACCAGGGATCTACGGTGTGGCAGTCATAGATGTTACCACTGTGCCACGAAGACTGTCTTATTCGTCACAAAAGTCTTATTATTCTTGTTCCTCTCCTATCTGAGGTTGGACAACATCATGGCTGTTTCTACCCTTGATACACCAGCTTTAAATAGGGATTTTGTGCTGCAACTGAACCATTCTCGAGGGTTTTCATGTCAGGATTTTCTTCTTCTCCCCATACTTCGTTTTCTGTTAATTAACCTTCGATGACAAATCGCAGCACTTTACAATTATCATTTTTTATAATGTGCCTGAAGTAGTATAGTTTCTACGCTTTATGGTCTTGACAATACTGTCCACAATATTTTAAATATTCTTCGATATATTATTGGCATGACCAAATCAATCAAATTTTAAAGGTCGGCCATGTAAACCGGAAGAATCGACGTATGTTTTTATTGTAAAAACTTGCTTTATAAATGGGAAAGAAGCTAGAGAGGTATGACAGGATCGAGTACTGTGGCGGTTCATTATATCTGCGTAACCCTTCGGGGAAACGGTTTGGCTACGATATATCCATATTTCGAAAGCATCATAAAAGTAAACTTATAAATATAAAAGAATAAAAAAAAACTTACACTATGGTATGGTTATTCAAATTGATGCCAACTAGTTTCGCTTGGACCCAATCTTCATCAGGGCAATATTATAACTACATTATCTGTAATTGTAAATTGTAGTTATTATATTGCCCTGATGAATGACACTCTATCATGTACAGAGTATCCACACATTCATCTAAGAGATCTCATTTCTACTGCATTTATTCTACTTTCATCCTTCTTTTGCCAGTTCCATAAAAGTATGTAAGTAAATATCAAAGTTAATTTAATCTTCTAATCAACAAATGTTTTTCGTTAGTAATGAAACGTTCTTGGTGATCTGTGTACTTTTTCAGAGATGAATTAGGTTAGAATTGGTCCAGTAATTGGCTTACAATGCGGCGGGCACGTCCAACCGCATCTCGGTCAGTATTGCCGATCTCATTTAAACGGTGAGCTATCGGATTATCCCGGCCGGCCTGCGCTCACCGCCGGCCCTGCGCTGCCCTATTACGGTCCCCTAAAGACGAACACGTAATGAAATGTATCCGATGCGAGGCAATTTTATAAATAATTCAAACACCCAACCGCTTCGATACAACAAGATTACGGCCGAGAGTAAAGCCGAGTGTATGATCGTAGCTACATGCTTCAGGTATACTTACCACAGGCGGTGTTTTTTATTTTTTATTATTATATATTATTCTTGACCGAGACAGACTTGATGATATAACTCAGATGCTGACTGAAAGAAGAGCGCCCCCAGAAATAGTCAACATAGTAACATAATCAGGCAACTCAACTCAAACACAAATACCAAAATTAGAGTCGATTATCAACTCTCAAATCCTGTACAAGTCAGGACTAGCATCAGAGAGGGCGATAGCCCGAATCTGTTGCTCTTCAACCTCCTATTGGATGGGATATTGGAGGAAATTAAGATACTGGAGTGGGAGAGAAGACCGTAGACATTGTCTGTTATGCGGAAGATGCTATCATATTTGTCAAGACAGAAAAAAACCTGCAAATACTTTTGAACGCATTCCATATTGCTAGTCTAGAATACAATATGATTATATCAATAGCAAATAGCAGGAGTATGGTATTCTCTCAAGCTCAGGTGGGATGTAGCGTGTCTGTAGGAGGTGTCTCAGTGGAACAGGTGGAAAAATTTAGATATCTGGGTGTGGACTTGTGTGGGAAAACGGATCTACCATGTGAAGTGATGATGCAAGTAAACAAGGCTGCGGTCATTTCAGGATGCTTAAAGAATTCAATCTGGAAAAACCTTGACATGAAGATCAGCAGCTAAGCGAAAATTTATTGACTTGTGTGCGACCCATCATAGCATATGGGATCGAGTGCATGGCGGACACCACAATCACAAAAAACGCGCTCAGAGTGTCAGAAATGAAGACGCTTAGAAATATATCTGGCAAAACACTGCAAGAGAGGATAAGGAATACACGGATAAGGGAGATATGCGAGGTCGAGGATGTCGTTAGATACTGAGGAGAAGATACTGGTATGCACACGTGAGGAGAATGGATCCATCCAGACTCCCCTTCATTGTGTTACACGGCCAGCCCCATGGTAGACGACCCCCGGGCAGATCACCAAAGAGGTGGGTCGACAGCTGGGCGTCGACTTCGCAGGAGGCCAACTCCTCTTTCTCATTCTTCAGGCTTTCTCATTCTTCAGCTTGTTGTGGCTGTCCACTCCTGGACGTATGCCTGCTCTCGTATTTCACTCCTTTTTATCTTGAGCGAAACGCGTAAGGCACTTCCCGTACTCTTCCTGATATCGTCGCGCCATCACAACTGCGAACGCAAAACTCCACGCTTTCCCGTTCTCGGGCACCAGTACAGCAGTCGTCTTGTCCACTTTTCACCAAGGTCACGAACGACATGTGCGGTCCACGGCCAGTTTTATGACGTCAAAAACCTTTGTCCTGACTCATATATCCTCATTTCTGACTCTGTCCCGCAAGCTAATACCCAACATGGGTTACTACATTGCTCTCTATGTGAGTCTCAGCTTGTTGACAATCAAATTATACTCACTAACTAACTAGCCATCAGGCCGTCTCCCCAGAGAGGTAGGCAAAAATAATGGACCGCGACACTGTTTTTCCCTGACATACGTTTTTCGATTCCTCTACATTCATGCATCTTGTCATGCACGCACGTCGATTTATCCGACTCCTCACGTGACCGACATTTAAAATTTGTTTGATTTGATCGTGCCACGTTTTCCTCGGCCTTCCTCTATTTTTAGCTCCGTTCACGTCGTTTACATATACCTCTTCGCCATTCTGTTTTCACTCATTAATTCCATGTATTAAAACCATCTTAACGACCCTTTCAATATTTTGTTCATCATCGCGCCGCATTCACTTCTTTTCATCAGATTTAGAACACATTCGTCTTAGAGATCTCATTTCTAGTGCATTTATTCTAATTTCATCATTTTTTGCCAGTTCCATGCTTCACTTCCATACATAAGGGTCGGCACAAGAACACGCACATTATAAGTTAATAATTTCATTGAAGCACGAAATAAAGATTGACTGAAGATAATATGGCATAATCAAATCAAACAATTTTTTAATTTCCCTAGTGAAAAATATTAATTAAAAAAGTAACGATCTGATTCCAATTATTATGTTTATAGTTTCAAGACGGTTTCGGTAGTTTCTTGCCATTGTCTTACTTACGTCTTACTATTTATTGTTATTTCAAGTAAACAAACAAACAAACAAACAAACCATCACGCAGTTTCCCCGCAGGGGTAGGCAGAGAGAATGGACCGCCACACTACTCTATCCTGGCAAACCTTTCTAGCTTCCTCCACATTCATACAACGAGTCATACACGCACGTCGATTCCTCCGACTTCTAACATGACCAACCTTTAAAATTTGATTCATTTGGTCATGCCATGTTTTCCTCGATCTGCCTCGACTCCGTACTCCATTTACATCATTAACGTATACTTTCTTAACCATTCTTTCTCCATCCATGCGTTTCATATGTCCGAACCATCGCAGCGATCCTTTCTTGATTTGGTTCATAATACCTTCTTCCGCTCTACATTCCATTCTTATATCAGCATTTGAGATTCTTACGTGTATCGTTCTACCACACATACGTCTCGGGAACCTCATCTCTACCGCATTTATTCTGCTTTCATCCTTCTTCTGCCAGTTCCATGCTTCGCTTCCATACATAGGGATGAGACCAGAACTCCATTGTGAACGGCAGTGAACGGCAATTTAAACTAAATTCGCAATATTTTTTTTTTAAAAGTAGTAAGTACTAAATTTACAAAGTTTATAAATTTACTGATAAGTGATACCTATATAATTTATTTTACTCGTATATGTAGACTCGTCTGCAAAAGATTGTATGTCGTGTAGATACATACTCGTATAACATAGTAAATCATCGAAATAATGGTTTTTACATATTTAAATAATTCACAAAACAACATGTGAGCTTTGTGCGGTTTTATTTCATAGTGCTTTACGAATAGTAAATGATATCCACCGCTGGTGGAGTGAGCACATACCTTCGGTTATTACTCCGATAGCTTGCATGTTCTGTGCGGCGAAAATTCTAAATCCTTTACCCAAAATCTCAAGGGTCTACGAGCTATCTCAATTTTCGTGTCTCACAGAAAGTATTACATTTCATAACGTGAAAGGTTTTTATGGAAACCTTCCGACACAATCTGCAGGACTGGTATAAATTGGAAACGAAAATCAACAATATTGCGTCTATAAATATCTTAGTTACATTTGACACGTGGCAGGAATAATAATTGGACAATAGTATCTCACTAAATCCTGAGGTCATCTTAAAGGGTGTTCTCTGGGGAGAATATTCTGTGTTAGATAAGGATGTGATGGACAGACATGTAACGCGCAGGACACACTCCCAAGGCAAACAAAATTCTCTGTGTTTATGCTAGGAAATTTTTAATTTAAAAATTATTTAGTACTTCGAAAAAAAAATACTTACACCAAACGTTTGAATTCAATGGTATAAGAACACGTATAAATGGACCCCTGAGGTGATTACATAATAATGAGCTATTTTCTGCTCACATTGAAGATTGTAATATAAATTCTAATATCATTGGACTTGGACTTGGATCTTCTGGCTTACAGAGGTTCAGCTCATGTGGCTATTCCTTTTACGTCTGATGGGAACATTGTTGGAAGGTGATTTGGTGGGTTGTTAGTTTATTCGGGGGCATGATTTGTGTGGCCCGGAGTGTTCCTCTGAAGGAGAATCGATTTTGGGCGCTTGTGGCGGCTGGAAGTGTTTGGGTCGTAATTAGAGAGGTCTTTTATTGTGGGGTTGGGATGTGAAGGGAGTCCTTTGTAAAAACGTTCGGCAAGTTTCAGAATGAATTCATCTATCATTGGGATTCCCGATTCTAGGTGCAGTTGTGTAATCCTGGTCCATGAGGGCGCACCAAGCGATAAACGGATAGCCTTATTTTGCAGGATTTGGAGTTTTTGTTTGTGACTCGAAGCTGCATAGCCCCAGATTGGGGCTGCATAAGTGAAGATCGGCCTTATAACCGTTTTGTATATCAGGAGTTTATTGTTGATGCTTAGTTTACTGTTTCTAGCTAACATTGGGTAGAGGGCTGAGATTGGTTTTGACGCGGCTTTGACTTTATTTGTAATGTGTGGCCTCCATGTCAGCTTAGAATCCAAGGTAACCCCAAGGTATTTTATTGTTTTGGTCCAAGGAACGTCTTGGCCGAACATTTTTATGTTGGGAATGTTTGGAGGAATGTGTCTTTTACTGAAAAGGGTCGCTGCCCTTTTACTCGGATTGATGGTAATGCGCCAGTTTCTGCACCACACCTCTAGCACATCGGCCTGTTTTTGCACCCTGCGGGTCGCGAGAAGCGGCCTTTTAGCACTGGAGATGATGCCCGTATCGTCAGCGAATTGGGCAATGTGGGTGTTCTGATCTCGGGGTAATATCATTGATGTAAATCCTTGATGTTAGTCTTTTTAAAAAAAAAAAAAAAAAAACATCACATAAACGGCAGTTTAAAAGTTAGCATTTTATTATTATTATTATTATTATTATTATTACTATTATTATTATTATTAGTACTATTATTATTATTAAACAACTAGTTGTTTAGTATAATAATAATAATATTATACAACTAGTTCTTATACTGCCCTGATGAATCTTGGATACAAACAAAACTAGTTTGCATCAACTATAATAACCATAAGGTTGGGAAATACAAAGTTTTTTATATGTTCGTATTTTTTAAATGTCTATCCACAAAGTCATTCAGGCTTCATGTGAAAATTTAATATAATATATCAAAACCTTCCTCGAATATCACAATAAAACGGCGATAGATTAGCTAGCTATCACATGTCACGAGAATCAATATATCAGCTTCAAAATAAATTTTATGTAGTAATTGGGTTCAAGCGGCCTGTTTTACCTAAACGTAAAAAAAATACACATACTCGAGATCTTGATGCGCATGACTTTATCATAGCAATCTAACCAAAGAGTTAATAGCGTCCTCTAAATGAATTCTAAGCTTTACTTCGAGATAAATAAAAATTAATAAATGGTAAAATGGTTCATTGATGTACGTAAATTATAATGTAAACGCGATTAATAATTAATACAAATAAATACATCCGTTTCTAGAAGATTTATTATATTTTACGTGAATGACATATTTCGCCTTTCTAAGGTACAATCAAATACTTTACAACATTTGATATTGCCTTAGACAGACGAAACATTTCATTCATATAAAATATGATAAAGCATCTAGAAAATTGACGTTTTCATTTGCATTCATGAATAAATATGGAGTTTTACATTATTGTTCAAGAAACAATAAGTAAACGCGATTGTTTTTTCGCCTTAATAGAGATTTCTATTTAGATTACAATTTTTTTTCGTCTTAAGGGGGATATTTGTCACTTGTATTTATATTTCTTAATAAATAAAAATCACTGTGAAATCGACATAATAATAGCGTTTACATTTTAATTGTTTAAATAGTCCATTGTTTTGGCTGAAACACTATAATACTTCAGCATTATTACTGTTAAAATTGAAAACACTGTCATAATATCATAATTTCTTTATATTCGCTGAGTGTCGTGACAGCTGTTTCGCAGTTTATTGTAACACCTGATGATATCAACATCGGTTGGCGAAACAGCTGTCGCGACAATCTCAGTGAAATAATAAAAAATTGTAATATTATAACAGTGTTATGAATTTTAACAGTAGTTTTAATTTATAATTGAGTTTTACAAAATAGAAACCACAACCATCGATAAGGTTGGACGTAAATGGTTAAGCCTTTTTAAGATTCCCTGCAACTCCGAGCGTGTTGATCGGATGATTCTCGATTCCCGAACTAATATTGTGGCTCGCTATTTGTAAAGCAGGTGGCCATGAAGTGGGATTATGGAAGAGCGAAGAACAAATGTGTAGATACGTATGCGACGCGATCCCCGAGTCGAGGGGTCGGGAGGTCTACCTCTGCCGGGGGAGTACCTTTCCCATTTTATTTTTGAATATTTAATGCGGGGGGTCTCTCATAGTATTAAAAGGAATCGTGCCAGCTACGGCCACGCGTGCGTCACCTGAGGAGACGGTGTATTAAATTATGACTGATTTGATCTCCATCTTCGTTTCCCCTGAATAAAGTGTTTCATTTCCAAAGGAATTCTATCGAAATTTCAATACGTATCTACTTTAAACTTTTTTCAGCACTCTTAAAAATCAACTTATTGAACGCTAAGTATATAAATATAACAATATTATCATTAATTCTTTAGATATACCAAAATTATGATCTAATTAACACTGAATATATCATAAATATAACAAAAATATCAAATCAAATCAGTTTCCTAACTCAACAAACATTACAAATAACATTAATGTTTAAGGTATCTATTGAGTACAGGTAAAATATTATGTGTTATAAATACAACATCATACCAGGAACGCGAAATATCACTTAATCAAAACTGAACGACAATCAGAACTAATCATCACTGAATATAGCTATAAGAAATAAAACAATATTATCACTTGATCAACACTGAATACTAGCACTTTCGTATAGTAAGACACTCCACACCAATGTTTTTATTAGTTGTGTTCGGAGGTTTAGGCCTATGTTATTGGAATCGAAATTTTTTGCAACTTATGTATTGTAATGTTGAGCAGCATGACTGGGAGGTGGCCAGAGACAGGACTAGATAACAAGGTTTCTAACGCTAGAGATGAATGAATAAATTAATGAATATTGTAAAATTAACATTTTGTTGATTGGTATTTAGGGTCTTGATGAAAGATCTCAAGCAACGTTATATTAAGGTTAAATAAATATAAATCTTTCCACTGCGAGTGTATTCATAAAACGTGCATTTGAATATGGAACGGAATTCAGGTCTTATCATCAGTAGATGGATGAACGAGAACTGTCGATAATTTAAATAGAGAAGTAAGAATACATTATAATGGGAAATGGATGGTATGCAGAAGGGTTTATTTTTGCCGGGATACCGAATAACGTTGAAGATTAGCCATTTTGATTATTTATTCGTGTTTTTAAAATATCTGTAGTGTTTACTATGTTTTTGAATTTAATTTTACAAGTATATAGAGGTAGATATTTAATTTTGCTTCACTCTTATTAAGAAACTATATTTAATCCACATATTTATTATGAAAAATGAAATCATTGTTCACGACATAACGAATAATGGTAATATTTATTATTTCTTGAACAATGATGTAATACTCTATATGAAATAATGAGTATAAATTAAAACGTCTGCCTTCTAGGAGTTTTTTTTAAGTGTTTTTTTATGAAATGGTATGGGCGAAACATGTCATTCCATAAAAACCTAATAAAACTCCTAGAAGACAGACGTTTTCATTTATATTCATTAGAAATGTAAATTCTTAATCAGGTTCATAGTCACTCTGATTAGGATTTCGTGTACTAATATAACCACCAATTTTACGGAGGCGATTTATTCGGTTTTTTTAATAAACTTAAGGGTTTACACTGAAATTACGAAGTATAATCATTTAAAGATTTTTCCACTTTCCACCAAATCATTTCTACTTCAAATATAGAACTAAACTTGTATATTACTTATATTTCATTATAATTTTAATTTTTACTTTCGTCATAAAAAATATAACAATTTATCTCTCGTTAAACAAAACACAAATGAAAAAATATTATACGATGAGTTATTGTTGATTTAATTATAAAAACAGATATGCCGCGAGTTAACGCCTTTCGCTTCAATGAATACGAATGAAAACGTCTGTTTTCTAGAAGTTTTAATATATTTTATATGAATGACATGTTTCGCTTGCTAAAGCATTATGAAATGTGACATTTAATAATGCTCTAACAAGACAAAACATATTACTCACATAAAATATAATAAATCTTCTAGAAACAAATGTTTTCAACCGTATTAATGATTTAATATAGAATTTTACGCCATTGTACAAGAAACAACGAATTAAAGATTAAGCCTCTTGAGCAAACAAAAATAGATAATATTAAATGTTAGACAAATTTCATTTCAACCTAAAAAAAATTACGAGAAATTGAACTAAATACTTTGTATAGACTTCTACCGTACAGTATATAAAATAATATTACATATAAAGTGATAACCCCCGAGTATTATTATTATCGCATGTTATATTTCTGCATCAGTTTTCGAATACATGTTTTTCAATTTACACTACTTCCACCTATCTTTCATATCCTGAGCAGTTGGGGGAATACGTATTTACTCGTATATTTTTGTATGAGAAAGCAAACCAACTTTGTAAACTGAAATATTTTATTCCATGAAGCTTTCAAAATCTTTGTAAACCACACCGTCTCGAGCAGAACGAAGTAAATACATTACGCATCTAAATCATACATCATATTATGTGTACACAAGGTTTTGGATATCATGACGTACCTACACATGTATAAATTTTATTCTCGCATACATACAGGACGTAATATAAATAGCATAAAACAAATTTAGTAACGGTGAGATATTGGTCCAAGTAACCGAATTTATTTAACTCAGAAGCTTATTTACAAGATAATCAAATGATTTTACTGAAATCTCTGTCTGTCGATGCCAGCGAGCCTGGCGAAACCGGTCGCTGTCTAAATAAAGACAAAAGTGGAAGTAGTTAACCGTCGCGTTGCCATGTGGTCAATTGAGTTTCCACTGCCAATTTAAAGTTGATTTTCTTAAAACCTATGGACCCTAATATTATAAAAAAAATTGTAATCCTCCATTGAAGTGTTCTCAATATTTCGTAATAAAAAAAAAGCAAAAAATTACTTCCTTCATCCCAAAAAAAAATATTTTCTAAGACTGCCCTCACCTTCATTCGTGTTAAGGTAGAATTTGTTTTGCTAATATTTACAACTTTATCAAAAGTGACAAATACTTACTCGCTGTTTTGAACGTATTATAAATTATATCTTTGGCTTTTTCAATAGGTACGTAATAATACCGACTGTTGATGGAAACGCAGAACGCAACTTAATAATATCAGAACTGTGAAAATATTAACACTTTACCAAAAGGGACAAATATTAATACGTACTCGTTGTCTTGAACGTACTATACATTTTGCCTAGGTGCCTTTATCATACGTAAAATCTCGTAATGTCTCGCCTCGCCGGCTGCGGCGCGCAGACAAGTTTATACCTGATATTCAATTGCTCGTATGCTGTGACGCATTCCATATCAGAAATCGCATGGTTCCAGAAAAAAATTAATAATGATATGTTTTTCAAATAATCCATGTATGTTATAGATATCGATCTATTTCTAATGAAATTCCCTACAAGATGACATAAATTAAATTTTGATTCATCTAGTCATATGCTTGATATTTAGATAAAGTTAGCGGTAAACTGAACTTACCACATGGGAGCAAGCGTTTTGTTTTGAACACGGTACGTTAAGGGTTAAAAAACATCGTTTTATTTAATTATTATTTATTTACAAGAGATGAAAAAATGACACGGAAAGAAGGGTAAGACACGGAAAGAAAGGCTACATTCTGGTATGGGACTGGATCTCCTCCACAACAGTCTTACACAGGCTTCTGTCCCTGGCCATATCTCTCGATTCCTCAGCTAGCGGACAAAATAAATGGTCCACTCAAAATTATCACTGCAAATATAAATATATCCTCTCCCTCAATGTCCCGCCGTACACACATAGCAATACAACAGCAAAAGAAAATACACAATTGATACATAAATATGTATTCATAATAATTACTAATATTTTATCAAACTTTGTAATAAGTAAAAACTAACTAACTAATTAACTAACCATCACGCCGTCTCCTCGAAGTGGTAGGCAGAAAGAATGGACTGCCACACTATTTTTTCCTAACATTCATACATCGTGTCATGCACGCGCGTCGATTTCTCCGACTCCTCACACGGCCGACATTCAATATTTGATTTATTTGATCGTGCCACGTTTTCCTCGGTCTTCCTCTATTTCTGGTTCCCATTACATCGTTAACATATAATTGTTTTACCATTCTTTCTTCATTTATTCTATATTCAGTTTTTACCATTCTTTCTTCATTCATGTAATACGTGTGTTTCAAAATATTATATTTATCCTTATTTCATCCTGTATATGGTAGTATAAACCTCCGCCATACAATGCAACCATCCATCAACTGCATGACAAGTGTACGAGCTTCGTATACCCGTGACATGTTACCTTCTACCTTTTGAAAAGAGAAAATAATTTCTAGCAGATAATCCAAGCTCCTGGCAACTTTACTTATAATTAATTAGCGTGCTGTGGTTTATATTCCTGATCCGTTCGATTCCACCCCGAGCTAGAGTGCGCATACGTAATTCGAGAGGCGTTATCCTTAAACTATAATCAATTCAAATACATACACATTGAAGCCTTTTAAGTTTGTGTACTAGTAGTGCTTGTGTCTATGTAATAAAGTACGTAAGCCTTATGAAAGTTTTTAGGCTAATTGCTAGCACAACATATCGCTTGTAATACAGTAATTAATCTGTAGGAGTTAGAAGGACAATAACAAATTACAACGGAGAAGATAAAGAAAAACGTATATGATTTTATTTTTTTCGTATTATATTTCTGATTACTTCGATTAGTCTACTTCATGGCAAACCTTCGATTTGATACTGTGTTCTAAAAATAATATTTAATTTTTTTATATTTAAATAATTTTTTTTATATTTAAATACATTTTTTTTTAAATATATAAATGTCATCTTCTTCTTCTTTCTACCAAATCCCAGACGTTTAAAGTCTTATTATTTATTAATTATCTAGCATGAATTTCTATCAAAAATTACATTAACCAAGTTTTTTTTGTAAGCAACTGATCGTTTGAATACAATTAATGTATATCGTTTATTTTAGCTATTATGTTGATTAGTATCTATGACATGTGATAGCTCTCCAATCTATCGCCATTTTATTGTCACGTGAATTCTACACCACAACAAAGACAGCGTCATCGCGGGTAGTTAAACCCGTGACCTTCTTTGTGGCAATCATAGCTCTTACCACTCTGCCACGAAAGTCGTCTTTTGAAATACTTAAGACGTTTACAAGTTTATGTTTTTTTTCCGATGATGAAGGTGTGAAGGCTTCGAAACATGTCGAGAAAAATAAACTCAATAGTGGAAAAGAGAGTGTTTTTATTCATAAAAAATAAATTGTCATTAATCATGGTTAATAATTTGTATTATATCTAGAAAACATCTTTGTTAATTTGCATTATATTCATATTTTATAATTTTCCATTCTAAATTGATTTGATCACATTGATTTAATTTTTGCAGACATTACCGTCATACGTTTTTGTATTGAATACAATATAGCGGTGATATTTTTTATATGGAATATAGAACTGAGAATATTCTTACGTAACATGTATTTATTGAATTTTGAACGACGGCGACGTTAAAAATGTCTTCATTGGAGTTAATATTCAGAGTCGCGGTAATAATCTGCTGGTCGCTTCCAAAGACAAACGTCTACCTGATGAATAATGGATGTGGAACCTCACTCGGATCTCTTGAGTATTCACCAAAGGATCGGGTTTCCTGGGGCCTAGATGGTATATCTAGATTAATCGGACCTTACAGAAAAGTCAAGTTTTTTTTAGTAGTTAAATATAATTTACTCTTTAATGTAATAAAGTTAAATGTTATAATATGAAATGGAAGTAAACTTTAATAACCTTATTATGCATGGGAATTATTAAATACATACAATTAATGGTGTAAGACAGACGTGATTACACATATGTATCAAATTTATTATTATAATTATTAGTATTGTTTTGTTGAATCGCTATACATCATTATAGCGCGAGCTAAACCGATGTAAAGGGTATAGCTATCATATTGATTCTCGTGACATGTGATAGGGAGCTAATCTATTGCCATTATATTGTCACGTGAATTCTACATCAGACCAAAGACAGTGTGAAATCACAGTGCCATCGCCAGGAATCAAACCCGGGACTTTAAGGGTGGCAATCAAAGTATTTACCACTCGGCCACGAAGGTCGATATTACATTATGATAGGAGCGAAATGAGAAGGATGGAGTGTCGCATCGGTTAGTGTGGCAGTCCATTTTTTCTGCTTACCATACCCATTACCTACGAGGAGACGGCGTGATGGTTAGTTAGTTTAATGTGTTATTTCCCTTCTTCAATAATTCAATTAAAATCCTTTTCCTAGTGTATAATTAATACAAATGGAAACATCGGTTTTCTAGAAGACTTATTATATTTTTTGGAATGACATATTTCACCTTGCTAAGGCATTATCAAATTTAACTTTTTATCGCTCATCAGCGACTTCCGGCCAGTAGAAATCGTCGGCGACCTTTTTGTTTAGCTCATTCGCGATGTCCGATTTTTCTTCCGACTATAACTTTTTTTTTCATTGTGTATTTGAGCGCGGCACACCTGCATCTGGCTCATGGCACACCGTATATATATATATATATATATATATATATATATATATATATATATATATATATATATATATATATATATATATATATATATATATATATATATATATATATATATATATATATATATATATATATATATATATATATATATATATATATATATATATATATATATATATATATATATATATATATATATATATATATATATATATATATTATATATATATATATATATATATATATATATATATATATATATATATATATATATATATATATATATATATATATATATATATATATATATATATATATATATATATATATATATATATGCTTATCCTCCTCTGAAACTGTTACATACAAATTATATTTGAATTCATTCCAATTAGACAGCAGTACTGAGTACGGATTAGGGAGTCGAGGAAGGCAAAGAAAAACGTTACATGACCAAATTGATTAAATTTTAAATTTCGGTCGTTTTCTGTATGGATGTGAAATAATCTGAAAAGGTTTGTCAGGAAAGAATAGTGTGGCGGTCCATTTTCACTGCCTACCCCACAGGAGAAATTGCATGATGGTTCATTGTTATGGTTATTGGTATATAGATGTGTACACATTATAAACGACAAAAACTGATCCATATTCAAAACCAGGTACTCAACAGAATGTGTACCATATAATGTTTATATTAAAAACCTTCAAACTAATAATAATTAAATGAAAATATTTGTTCAACACTTATTGTCTTTAAATCGACAGCGACCGGTTTCGCCAAGCTAGCTAGCTTTGAGCCACTGGTCTGTACCGACAGACGATGACTCTAGTCTGTCGAAGCCAGCTACCCTGACGAAACCGGTTGCAGTCGAAAAAAGACAATAAGTGGAAGTAGTTAATAAAAAACATATTTTTCATTTTATTATTATTTAAAATGGACTTCCATCAAGGTATTTCAATAAAATTACTAGATTATCTTCAAACTAAATTTAACGCTATTTATGAACCTAAAATTTTTCATATGTTAAAGCAAATGAACGAAATTTACAAAACACACTTAAATGAACAACGCTTAAACTAATATATATTTTTAGACTAATGCAATTCTATAACAAAGGTTAGTTCTCGAAGCTGGAGATCCGTATCTTGAAGATTTCCGAACGTTGAAAGGTAATCCTTGCTATTTTTCAAAACGAGCGCTTAACGTGAATGATAGAAAGAATTTTAAATGTGACACTGAGAAATTACATAACTACCCCATAGTTTACTCTAGAATTCTTAAGTTACTGATACGGAAGAAAGAAAAAAAATATGAATTTATGTAAAATCTTTTGAGATAAAAATCTGTGAACATTTTCGTAGTTCGTTTTAAAAATAAATGGAGAATTTTTTTCCATGCTTACACAATGATGTAAAACTCCTTCTTAATACGAATGAATGTTTAATTACAATTTATTGGAATGACATGTTTCGCCTTTCTAAGACATTATCAAATGTGTTAGAAGATATAATCATTAATCGTTAATTGCATAACCCACATTGCCCCTCTTTGCCCCACATACCGGGGCAAAGTGGGACAAATGCCACTTTTAATATTATTGGTCATAAAACCCGGATTAAGACTATTATAATGAATGTCTATATGCAAAATCACGCATCAGATTCCAAATAGTGTATTAAAGTTCAGATAGGATGTGTAGATCTATTATGTCCGATTTTAAGAGCCATCTAACCTTAAGGATCCAGTATGCCCCCTCTCCCCTACTTTTGATTATTCCGTAAAAAGGCGACATGTATCATTCCCAAAAATTATAGAAAAAAATACTTTTGCAATTTAGATTTTTTGACAAACAATTATATTATTTGACGATTTGTTCTTAATTCAATGAAAGGATCATTAAGATGGTTTGGACACATGGAAAGAATGAATGAAGAGAGAATGGTAAAAAACGTATACGTTAACGATGTAAATGAAATTGGAAATAGAGGAAGACCGAGGAAAACGTGTAACGATCAAATAATCAAATTTTGAATATCGGCCACGTGAGGAGTCAGAGAAATCGACGCGCGTGCATGACACGAGGTATGGATGTTGAGGAATCGAGAAAAATATATCAGGAAAGAAATGTGTGGCAGTGTGATGGTTAGTTAGTTAGTATATTTTGTCTTAATCTAGTTCTCGCGTTTTCATAATTTTCTTGAATTTGACATATTTTGTACTTTAATAAAAACCCTTACATGGTCTAATGGTTAACCAAATTAGGCACCGTTACCAAAATGATGATTTTGGGTTAACTCAAACACTGGCATATTCAATTAGCCCCGTTATTTGATAACCTTTCCTCAAGGAACATTTTAGATGGACACATTTTGTGAAGAAGCCGTTTTAATCAACATTTACGCAGAATCATCGCTGAAGAGAATAACCAGCACCTTCATTAACCTGAATTATAGATATGGTATATCCCTCAGATGGTGCCCGACAGTGGCGTGGAGTGACAACTTACTGAACATTAAATAATAAAAATTAAAATATGTAATAAAAATTTTTTTAAACTTTTGGATGAATCGCAAAAAATGTAGTGTGACATTTTTGAAAATTACCTATTAAAAACATTTTTTTAACTAACTAACTAACTAACTAACTAACCATCACACCGTCTCCCCGAAGGAGTAGGCAGAAAGAATGGACTGCCACACTTTTCTTTCCTGACATATTTCTCTCGCTTCCTCAACATTCATACATCGTGTCATGCACGCGCGTCGATTTCTCTGACTACTCACATGGCCGACATTCAATATTTGATTTATTTGATGGTGCCACGTTTTCCTCGGCCTTCCTCTATTTCTGGTTTCATTTACATCATTAACATATAATTTTTTTACCATTCATTCTTTCCATACGTCCAAACCATCTTAATGATCCATTCATTTTTTTGTTCATGACACCATCATTCGCACCGCATTCACTTCTTATATTTTCATCCGACACTCTATCAAATAAACATATTTTAATTGTATCTCAATAGAGACGAAGACGCAAACTGAATATGGATGATCAAGGTGTTTACAGGACTTATGACCTGTCATTGGTTGGGTTAAGCGCACGCTTTATGTAATTACAACATTCCCCATTCCACCTATGTTATGATCATGCATGACAAATTTTTGGAAGATGTAATATATACTTCAAAATCCATACCTATCTTCATGTGTCAGTTTCAATTATCCATCTATGTAGATTTGGTTGCACTTGTGAATACATTCAAGATTAACTTATACAACCGACCCACTAACGCCATCTATGGAGAATGATTTTCAGCATTTAGCAAACTACCTTATTAACACCAAAAATTTGTCATGCATGATCATAACAAAGGTGGAATGGGGAATGTTGTAATTACATAAAGCGTGCGCTTAACCCAACCAATGACAAGTCATAAGTCCTGTAAACACCTTGATCATCCATATTCAGTTTGCGTCTTCGTCTCTATTGAGATACAATTAAATTTGAATTGACCACCCTTTGGTGAAAATCCAGAATTTCGTATACAAGTATAAGTACATTCACAAAAATAAAAATATATTTAAAAAATCTATTTTATATTGTACTTTTGGATGAAACACATAATTTGTGGTGTGACATTATTGAAAATTATTTAAAACATGTTTTTAAATGTACAATATTTTTAAAAAATGTTGCCAACCAAATATGTCAGTGGGTCTGGCCCGTTGTCCTTGAATGATGGTCTCGTTTAATGGGTTTTTTTTTTAAATATTTTGAGCGTTTACTGGTAGTTTTTCATTGTCATTAGCATTTAGAATTAACATATCATGATTTAAGGTAGTTGTAACTGTAAATAGTTGAACAATTCACTATGAATATTCCATTTTATATATTATATTACACAATAGAGAAAAAAGTGAAAAAAAAATGCCATCATAGAGATATGCAACTCTCACGAAGGTTCTGATTATGGCATATAGATCAATCTTTCTTAACTTAATTAACCGTAAATAATCACCCCCTTTATCACAGTAAAATTATCCAGAACCCCCGACCCCCCCCCCTCTACAACAAATAACGGATAGGGGTAAATAGGGTACCTACGTATTTTATCCAATGAATTTCCTACTTCAAATAAAAAATGATCATAGTGTGAATAAAACACGCGCTTACAAATTGTTACGTGTAGTTTATTTAACATAACTTATAAAATCAAAGCTCATAAAGAAAGTGTATCGGTGTGCATAGCTCGTAAATGTAACGCACTCGAACTTCTGCAGCGCCCCCTAAATGCTGGAAATTTAAAAAAGCACCGCCAGCCCTCCAAAACGCCCACAAAGGGGCGCTAGTGCCCCAGTTAAGAAACACGAATTGATGGTTAGGGTTTTGTTTTGTAAAACTCCATTATTAATTTATATTAGGTGTATAACTTTGCTTCTGCCGTTTTGCAATAGATGGCAGTAGCGGTAAGTGGTAGTTGGAATAAATAGATCATAGATGTCATACAATAAGCTTCAGTATTTGTAAACATAACGCCATCGAAATATTAGTCGATTTGTGTCTGCATCATAAAGTTATTCCCGATTAAACATGTCAGCTTACGAGCCAAATTCTCGTCATTTGCGGGAGGTTTTAATTTTATGCTTTAATATGAAGAAATCTGCGGCTGAGGCTCATCAAATGCTCTCAAATACCTATGGTGAGGCCGCTATTAGTGAAAGAACGTGCCGAGAGTGGTTTCAACGCTTCAAGAACGGTGATTTTAACGTCAAAGACCAGCATGGCGGTGGAAGAGAGAAGGTTTTCGAAGATGCAGAATTGGAGGCATTACTTGATCAAGACTCGTGTCAAACGCAACAAGAATTGGCAGGATCATTGGGAGTGACGCAACCAGCCATTTCAAAACGCCTGAAAGTCATGGGAATGATTCAGAAACAAGGAAATTGGGTGCCGTACGAGTTGAAGCCGAGAGATGTTGAACGGCGTTTGTGTGTTTGTGAACAGCTGCTTGCAAGGCAAAGACGGAAGGGATTTCTGCATCGCATTGTGACTGGGGACGAGAAATGGGTTCATTACGAAAATCCCAAGCGCAGAAAATCATGGGGATATCCCGGCCATGCTTCCACGTCGACGGCCAAACCGAATATTCACGGTTCCAAGGTTATGCTCAGTATTTGGTGGGACCAGCTCGGCGTAGTGTATTATGAGTTGTTAAAACCGACTGAAACAATCACAGGCGATCGTTATCGAACGCAATTAATGCGTTTGAGCCGAGCATTGAAAGACAAACGGCCGCAATACAACGAGAGACATGATAAAGTGATTTTACAGCATGACAATGCTCGACCCCATGTTGCGAAAGTGGTCAAGACATACTTGGAAACTTTGAAATGGGAAGTCCTACCCCACCCGCCGTATTCTCCAGACGTTGCTCCCTCGGACTATCACTTGTTTCGATCAATGGCACACGGCCTAGCTGACCAGCACTTCCGGTCTTATGAAGAAGTAAAAAATTGGATCGATTCGTGGATCGCTTCAAAAGATGACCAGTTTTTTCAACGCGGGATTCGTATGCTGCCCGAAAGATGGGAGAAAGTAGTGGCCAGCGATGGACAATACTTTGAATCATAAATGTATAACCAGTTTTTTACGATAAAGCCTCGAATTTCGGAAAAAAAACGGCGGAAACAAAGTTATACACCTAATAGTAAATACGATTGTTTAGTGGTTTTACTTGGATTTAATTTATATAAATTGTGACAAATTTGTTTCGCCTTGCATTCTCAAACTTTTTGAGAAATAGAAGAAGAAAAAGAGAGAAAAAATCAAAGGAATTTGAGAATGCCCTCGCAAGGCGAAACGAATTTGTCACAATTCATATAATTTATAATAATTAAATCCAAGTACAACCACTAAACAATCGTGTTTACTATTGAAAATTAAAAATAATAAAAAAGAATCACTGATATAGACCGTAGCGTCTTTCTACACAATGCGCATCTTATGTACAAAAATCGCATTCGCCTCCCTTGAACTATGCTGTATCCCTTAGATGAGTACTTAGCGCTGTACTGGGAAGTAGGCCTTCATTACACTTAGCACAAATCCGGAGCTGGCTTCGGAAAATGAGTAAACACGTCCTTACTAACACAAACTTGGCGGCCATGGCGTTTCCCATGTTCCAATTAACATTTTTTAATGAAAGAAATTCGCTTTCCTTTTGACGCGGGAGAACCGTCCACCCAAAATTATAAATCACCTTTCATTTTTTTAATTAAATTCTCTTTATGTTTTGTTCTGTAGCATAGATTCCTTTGTGAAATTGTGTGGGATGCTTATTAACTATAATTGATTTCATTCATTGCTTTTCGGTTTACAGGTCACCTTTGTGTTCGTTTTATTTATTTTAAAATAGATTTTATCTGTTATTAAATAATGTAATTGTCGTTCACCTTTTGAGTTTATTTTTCTTGACATGTACCCATGGCTTTACGCCTACAACCTCATTAGAATGATGTAAACTGATATAAACTCTTAAGTTTATCAAAAATTTTAAAAAAATATGTCTATTTTAGTGATCGTGGAATTGCAAAAAGCGGTACAACTAGAAATTCCTTAAATAAATGTGTAATTTTAGAATACTGTTCAATATGACGTAGTTATCGATTACCCTAATAAAATTAGATACTTCATTTGTTATTTGAAAAGTAAAGGAATGTAAACGTGAAAAAGACACCATTATATTTGTTTATAGGTATATACGAGTACTTTGTATACAACACAAACTTTTTAAACAAATTAAAATAATTAGTTTTAATATAGGTGTATATACAAAGTATAATATATAAAAAAAAGAAAAAGAAAAATAAACCCACAAACAGCACAAAGTATGGCGTATATAGGAGATATTATAAAATTGTTTACAAATATGCTCAGTTTTTTTATATATTTGTATACAACATCTGTCAAAACTGATCATATTTTTAAACAATTTTATAATATTTTAAATATCACTGAGAAAGGACCGGGTTGTACGAAACTTGTTTGATATTTAATTTTAATTTGTTTAAAAAGTTATACAAAGTATATAAAAAAGAAAAAGAAAATAAAAAGAAAATTTATTCCAAGGATTTTGTTAACCCCTAATTAACCATCACGCCGTCTCTCCGAAGGGGTAGGCAGAAATAATGGACTGCCACACTTTAACCGATGCGGCACTCCATCCTTCTCTTTTCGCCCCCGCGAGAGACGCTGTGAGATGGGTTGCAAACCTCATTGTTAACCCCTAAGAATAATATTGTAAATTATAGGAGAAGTGAGCAAAGAGGAAGTCCCACTGCGTACCCGAAGCTGTTATATGACGCTGCGGTGCCCTTTCGCCAGCTTAGACATATATCGTTGGTCCACAAGTCCACCAGCTAGACCGTGCTCCCGGACGTCCGAACCAGATCCTCCTCTGTGTCACAGGGCAGCAAGGACACTCCATTATGTGCAGTATGGTTTGCTCCTTACAACAGATACAGAGTGACTCCAATCTATCTTGGTAACATTGTCTTTATTATATTAATTTTAGACATTTATTGTA
Source organism: Lepidostoma basale (assembly GCA_022606425.2). Taxonomy (NCBI): domain Eukaryota; kingdom Metazoa; phylum Arthropoda; class Insecta; order Trichoptera; family Lepidostomatidae; genus Lepidostoma; species Lepidostoma basale. Next base: position 201,270 of record JAHDVF020000762.1, read on the forward strand.
TTTATAATATGACATTAGTATTATAGTCCATTGTCTTGGCCGAAAGCATTGATACATTATTAACTGTTAAAATATAAAACGCTGTTTATGGTATACATTTTTTTTTCATGACACATGTTTCTTCTACCTATGTTGACATCATCAGGTCAATATTTTTAAAATTTTTCATACTGTTAAAAAAAATGTCGCGAAAAATAAAAATATGATAAAAGATTATGAAACCGTAATCAGTGTTTTATATTTTAACAGTTATAAGTAATATGTTGCAAATTAATGTGTAGAATTTCCAAGTAAGTGTCTTTTTGAGTAAAAAAAAAATGTTATTTTTCGGGAAAATGCGGTCTATGAAACGGCTAAATTTTTATATTTTTTGATTTCTATTTTGTTTTCTATACAGTTTTTTAATAGTCCTCTACATCATTATAGTGCTAGCCAAATCGCTGTTAAGGGTATAATTATTATATATTGATTCTCATCACACGTGATAGGCATAGTCATCGCTGGGAATCGAACCAGAAACCTTCGGTTTTGGAGTCATAGCTGTTGCCACCCTGGCACAAAGGTCGTCAAGACACAATACATTCATTCAAAACTGCATATTCGTATAGAACCTTGACCAATATAATGTTGTTGCAGCGGCAATGAGGCTCTATGGAGATTATAAAATATAATTATATCTATATATTTACTTCTCTCACATAATCTGTAAACATTTATTATTTATATTATAGTTTATGAAAGTAATTTACACATCTGGCAGGTAACTTCTGTTAATGACATATTAAATGTCCAATATTTTATTCTCAATTTAAATTACCCTTTAAGAGTACCGCCAAAACATGTGTTTTCCGTTTTAAAATGAAAAAAGTATCAGAATTACGAGATTAACTTTGTAATAAATTTTACAGGCTGTCATAATTTCGCAATAAATTTTATCTTAATTAACATCCACATGTTAACATCGCGCGGACCCATGCCTATAGAACACACAACCACTATATATTTGTTATACGTAATACGCAAATAGGATCTCCATATTACAATATTGGGTACCTGTATAAGCAGTACATGGTAACAAGGTGATAATAGAAAATATCAAAGATGTGATATTGGCGTGGTAGGATCAAAATTATATTGACTTCAGCTTATCAAAAAATACCTGATGAGCTTTGAACTATTTATCACCATGCGTTAATATCGAACACCTACCCACTTTAAATATACACATATACCTACTATGTTATTGAAATTGGTTTGAAATGTGTTTAATTGGTTTGAAACAGAAATAATTGAAAGCCGGTTATTATTACAAAAGTGATTTAAAGATGTCACAGAGAAAAAGAAAGAAAAAGCATGTGTCATGTAGCACGAGTTTTTTCTTTAGGGTGATGTTTGAACTACACTATTAGTCAATCACTTTGCAGCTTTGCATAGTTATTGGGCTCTATGTTTAACACCAATTGGGATCAAAAACTAAATTTAAATTCATTTGATACTTGGCACCTCTGTACTCCTCAATACATAATCGAATATTTTAAAATATTTTTAATGTTTTTACCAATGTTTTTAAGACTTGAGCTAAGTTAATATGTTCATTGTTTCTTGAACAATGATATAAAACTCCATATTCAATATTTGATTGAAAACGTCTGTATAATAGAGGTTTCATTACATTTAATGGGAGTGCGGGGGCACTATCAAATTACATTTGATAATGCCCTAGCAAGGCAAAACTTGTCACTCCCAATAAATATTATTTAAAAAATTTAAATTAATAGCATTTACCCAATTAATATAGCGCGTGCATGACACGATGTATGAATGTTGAGGAAGCGAGAGAAATATGTCAGGAAAGAAAATTGTGACAGTCCATTCTTTCTGCCTACCCCTTCGGGGAGACTGTGTGTTGGTAAGTTAGTTAGTTTACTTTTTTAATAAATTTAATTCAATCCCACAACGCAATAAAGTGTAACAATTTGTATATCTGCCTTCCTAGTATTTCCAAGATAGAAAAAAATCCGACTCTTTCCATAATTCCTTGCCAATATTTCATTTAGAAAGTCTTGAAGGAATCGTAGATTAAAAAAGCGAAAAATTGCGAATTTATATTCGCGCCCACCTGACGCGCTATCGGAGCCATAAATTAATATCTCGCCAGGGGTAATAGCCGTATTTATTGGTCCTGGGCGGTTGCAGAACACTTCCTTGCAATTGTGTATAATTTGAGACCGCCTGGGGCGGGATTCACCCCCTAACTGGGGCACAAGTTCTGTGTCGAATCCAATACATTTAGAAACTTACATAAAGAACATCTTAGATGCCTTTCTAATAATAATTTTTCGAAGTTCGCTAATCATTTAATTGAAAATAGTCATAATAATGAAAACGGTATTGAAATGTTGCATATACATACAAAATAAAAACCTAACTATAACAATTTAAAAATTTTAGAAATTAAAAAAGCCATCAAAAATAATGAAAAAATAATAAATAACCACTTAAATTTAAATTCAATTCCCATGCTCGACATGTTCCCGTTACATTTCTCCTCTCTTCAATCCTTATTATACCCCTTCCACTCGACATGTTCCCATTACATATCCCCTATCCTCATTCCTAATTATACCCCTTCCACTTTTATACATAACTCGATCTCCATTTAGTATTTATGTGACCGCTGTGTTTTATTTGATGGTTGAAATTATATACATTGATAAAGGTTACTTGTAACCGGAACATGTCTAAGTTCAGTGAAAATAAAAAGTGTTGTAATACAAAGTATAATTTTTTTATTCATATATGAATCCATAACACAAAGTGAAGGCGAACATAGCAGAAAAACTAATACATTTTATTGTACAACAGTAGATTTTTTAATTAATTTCATTTTATTGCAGAAAAAAAGATAAATGACTATAAATTATTATTAAAAATAATTAAAAATGTATTTATAAAACAGACCTAATTTGATCGTTATAAGCATTACTCGTTATATCAGAGAATATGTGTTTTTAAATGCTAAAAAATATCCATCACATGAAGACATAAAGTATCTGTTTCCTCGTTACATCCGTGATCTAATAACCGAGTTCGTCTTTATACATTTAGACTTTATTTTCGTCATTTCGACTTTATACTTTATACATGTATATATTTAGTATGCTAGCTGCCGAAGCCGGTCGAAGCCATAAACCTAATATGGAAATTGTCTACATATATATTATATTAAAAATATACTTTTTTTTTTAATTATTATTATTTTCAATGAACTTCGACGAGAAATTTTAAAATAACATTCATATTTTAATTTATAAACCTGTGTACTTTGTTTAAACACCACTTTATTTTGTAATATTGAACCAACTGGTTTCGCTCCCACCGGAGCCTCGTCAGAGAGGTTCTGTGTCGAATTGAATACATTTATTCGTAATTCGAGATTTTTTAAATAAATTTCATTTTATTGCAGTAAAAATGGAATGGAATGGAGCAAGGAATCGTGAGTGACCCAGGAAAACTTAGCAAGACTAAATAAATCCAATTTTAAAGGTCAGCCATGTTAAAAGTCGGAAGAATCGACGTGCGTGTATGAATCGCTGTGTGAATGTGGCGGAAGTTGTTGTATTCGGATTGAGAAGTGTGGCGGTCCATTATCTCTGCCTACCCCTTCGGAAAACGGCGTGATTGTTTGTTGTTGTTGTTGTTGTTGTATATTATTGGGCATTGTATTGAAATCAAATCAAATCAGTTTATTTCATCAAAAGACATTACAAAATTAAGGCTTAAGGCATCTATTGGGTACAGGTTATACACATACAACATACAACATAATACCAGGAACGCATTAGAGATGGTTCGACATTAGGAAGACAAGATTCTCTCCAAAATCAAGACTGAGTTACCAGAGGCAGGTTGGTTCTGACCGGTGGAAGGTAAAACAATAAATGCTGTCGTTGTCGGAGATATCTATCAGGGACAAAAAGCCAAACGTCCTCCAGTAATGTCCCCTGAGTAATCTAAAGGAATGGGTTATGAGATTATTATTATTATTATTATTATTATTATTGTGTTGAAAAAACTCCCAACACGTAAAAGGTGAAAAAAAAATATATAAAAGGAAATATAGGAAATATAGGTATTCACGAATTCGCCATAATTGCATCCAAAGAGGTATATCTCTTTTGCAACCTCATTTAAAAGACGAATCGCTTTTAATACAGGAGAACTTCGAAGGGCCTGTGTGCGGCAATTTGGGGCATAAAATAATATATGCCCCTTGCTCTCCTATAACTCACAGTATTCCTGTATTGTAAATACCTCCGATGATGCCCATCTCTTCAAAGCTGCAGAGAATTGGTCCCAAGTATTCCAAAGAGAAATGGCGTGGGATAGAGCCACGGATAGCTATCATATTCCCTCATGTAGACATACCTCAGCGATGAATATAGATGAATATAATAGTATGTGCAATTAGCTCCACTTGGCGAGTATATTATGGGCGCCACCGGCCGCGGCCCCCAGATCCCCGGACGCTTCCCCCCTCGGACCAGCATCCACAAAATATCCTCGGTTTCTGCGCTCACTAAGTAATACGAATAAATTTCTGTAATCCTCTAAGCCTCGAATCCTTTCTGTTTGTTTAAAATCGCAAAATCCCCACACTGGAGCCACGCCGCTTAGGCATCCCGCCTGTTTATTAAAAGCACTTAGGTGATCAATTATTCGTGTTTTGTTGAAAACATTAATAAACATTTTGCTTACCAAGGTCCCGGTTTGATGGTTCAAATATTTCGGTTGATTTATTAAGATTCTGTGCTCTCGCTTAATGATCCATTATAAAATATCGCCAAGGTACAGTGTTGATCAACTCATAAGTATCATCTTAAATCTTCTTTGTCAAACATGGAAATTAAATATAAATAACTTCACGGGATTCCATTTATTTTTTATAGAAATAAATTAAAATGAATTGACGAGAAAGGAATCGTTAAAATATTGTATACAAGCAGTGTGAGTGGAAAGAAAAGCCGTGGAATATCAATGAAAGCATGGCATGGCTAAATTAATCAAATACTGAAAGGCGGCCACATTCGAAGTCGGAAAAACGACAAGCGAGCATGTTACTATGTATGAATGTAGAGGAACCTAGGGATGTCAGGACAGAGCAGTATGGTGGTCCCAGAGTAATCCTTTTCATGTCCATAAAAAACATAGAGAAATGTTCAATACAACAAATACATTATATCTAGTTGCCTGTATGACAAGAGCGATAGACTTTTTTTAGACGAAAAAGACAACATAATTTCGCCACTATTGTTCAATATATACTACACTATTGTTCAGACAAGTAGACCAAAGACGGACCAAAAGAGTAATGGATTAGAAAGACCCACTACACGATTGACTGGTGAAAAGGAAAATGTCCACTGACTGCATGCAGAAAGCACAAGTGTGTGAAGAAGTATGGAGGAGACCTATTTCCAGCAGTGGACAACACCAGCTATATAATTGTAAAGTATTGTTCAATATGTAATCCGATTATGAGTATAAAAAAGCTCTAGAAAATTTTTCAAACGGTGAGAAGTTGAACTGCACATATATCTATAAGATAAGACATACCGATGCCCATAATGACATACAGAATCGAAGCAAGAGCAGACACTGTCAGAACCAAACATCTCTTAATAGTAGCAGAAATGAGAACTTTGCGACCTATTGTGAGGAGAACCCTTAGAGATAGGATATCCAATGAAATAATTCGCAAATCCTGCAAAATTGAAGACATAGTGAGATGGAGTAGGCAGAGAAGACGATTCTGGAGGGACCGCATCGGGGGAATGGATCCAGCAAGAATTCTTATATCGTGATGCATGAGACTCCAGAGGGCCGTCGACCACCGAGGCGACCACAAAAGAGATGGAGAGAAGGCTGATCGTCTTCATCACAGAAAGAAAGTTGATATCATGCATAAACAGATCGCAAGATCTACAAACAGAAGAAGAAGATACCGATGACACTGTCATTCATCCCTATAGCCGCATTGGACAGAGACTTACTAACTAACTAAACATCACGCCGTCTCCCCGAAAGGGTAGGCAGAAAGAATGGACTGCCACACTTTTCTTTCCTGACATATTTCTCTCGCTTCCTCAACATTCATACATCGTGTCATGCATGCGCGTCGATTTCTCTGACTCCTCACATGGCCGACATTCAATATTTGATTTATTTGATCGTGCCACTTTTTTCTCGGTCTTCCTCTATTTCTGGTTCCATTTACTTCGTTAATATATAATTTTTTTACCATTCTTTCTTCATTCATTCTTTCCATATGTCCAACCCATCTTAATGATTCTTTCATTATTTTATTCATAACACCATCATTCGCACCGCATTCACTTCTTATTTTTTCATTCGATACTCTATCATACACAGAGTATCCACACATTCGTCTAAGAGATCTCATTTCTACTGCATTTATTCTACTTTCATCCTTCTTTTGCCAGTTCCATGCTTCGCTTCCATACATAAGGGTCGGTAGAAGAACACCATTGTGCACTGCCATTCTAGCTTTTTTGGATAGGTTTTTGTTTTTGCGGTGGAGAAAAGTCTTACAAGCACACAGACGCACCTACACTTGTGGTGCTTATGTTGATGTCTGTGGTATTTGTATTATTATTCAGTCTGGTATGCCCCTACCTATTATAGTTGTTATTGATAGATTTACGACTTGTAAACAGTAAACAACTTAATCGATTCATTATCAAATTCCGCAATAAGATTCTGTTCGTACTATATTGTACCTTGAACTATGTATAAATCATGTTTCCTGTTTTCATGTGACTACTAATTTACGTAACATAACAATTGTTATTGTAATTTAACTAACTTACTGACTTGGAGGGGTAGGTAGAGAGGATGGATCCCCACACTGTTCTATCCTGACATAATTCTCGCGCCTCTACTATTGTCCCTACTTCGAACATGTTTAATATGGTCATGCCATGACTTCTTTTTCCATTCACACTACTTGTACAGGATGTTTTTTAGAGGTATACAATACATATTCAAAATGAAAAAAACACATTAAATTTATGTTAAAGTCTATGATATTGGCTTTATTTAATAGAGAATTTTATGCCATTATTGTTTAAATATGGATTCAGGCAATCGTGAAATTCAATTTTCGACAATTGTCGTCTTTGTGGATGCGTATTATCCACTAGTGTATACGTGGTGCGAAAACGATCCATGGTCTTCCGAATAATTTGCTCGGATGGACGATTATGTCGGTTGTAAAATGGACGTAGTGCACGATAAGTTTGGCGAACTGAACCATGATTTTCAAAATAAATGTGCACAATTTGCAGGCGCTGTTCTAACATCAGTCAATTTATGGTAAAATGGCATAATCTATTGACTACATATCAACTGTCAACTGTCAAATTGACAGTCTGTAGAAATAATGTTGCTAGTTTAAAAACTAATCCTCTAAAAAAAACATCCTATATTTATGTACTTTTAACCATTCTTCCCTCATCCATTCGTTCCATATGCCCAAACCATCTTAGTGACCCTTTCCTAATTTTATTTATCCGCCTTACATTCCTTTCTTACTTCATCATTAGATATTCTGTCATACATCGTTTTTCCGTACATTCTTCTAAGTGACCTTATTTCTACGGCATTTATCCTACACTTTCATCCTTCTTCTGCCAACTCCAAGCGTCACTTCCATACATAAGGGTCAGCACTAGAACTCCATTGTGCACTGCCATCTTTACATCAGTCAATATATTTATATTTGCGGTAATCACTTTGACTGCACCATTTATTTTGTTATGTGGGCTGTCTGAAACTAAAAAGAAGGGCCAAGGAACATCAAAATCTTCTTCTTCTATCGGTGCTGTGTTAGGTTCCCCCAACGTTGGCGATCACTGCAGCTAAAGCATCTCTGTCCTGCGCCGCTTGGAACAGGTTCTGAACTATTGTAATTCCTGTACACTCTTTAATGTTCTGCAGCCAGGACAGCTGTCTTCTACCTACTCCCCGACGTCCCTACACTTTACCCATTAATATCAATGTCAAAGGAGGTGGTATTTTTCTCTCTTTAGCACATGACCCAAATATGAGACCTTTCTAATTTTCACACTCGACAACAGCTCTCTATTGGCTCTGGCTCTCTGAAGTACGTCTGCATTACTGACCCTATCGGTCCACGGTATACGGAGAATTCTGCGATATATCCACATCTCGAACGCCTCCAACCGATTCATAACATTCACTTTGAGAGTCCAGATTCACTTTTAGAGTCAAAATACTAAATCCTGGTGTACAGTGGTAAACAATCGGATAAAAGAGCTAGCTCTGGAGTTATCATCCTACATACCATACTTAGTGAAAGATATGCTAACTGCATCGACAAAATTAATTACATCAATGGTAGACACCTGGAGTGTCAAAAAAAATAAAAACTTCTGTATTCCACGTTATCAGTACTTCTTCTTCTTCTTCAGCCTATTCCCGTCCACTACTCGGCAAAGGCCTCCTCCATTCGCTTCCATGTTACTCTGTCTTGCGCAGACTACATCCAGGTTATTCCGACTTGTCTGTTCAGATCATCCTTCCACCGTAGTTGCGGTCGCCCTGCACTTCTCTTTGCCGTCCACGGTCTCCAAGTCAGCAGTCTTCTTGTCAATTTTTATCTGAGCTTCTGGCTACGTGACCCGCCATTGCCATTTTAGAGTCGCCACCCGGTGAATTATGTCAGTGACCTTTGTTTTTTTCTCTCACCGTATCGTTTCTGACTCTGTCTCTTAGGCTTATTCCTAACATGGCTCTTTCCATATCAGTACTTATGCCCTGGATATTATGAATCCCAAAATTGTACGATCTTCGCGGCAGAGTGATAAGAGCTCTGACTTCCATACCGAAGGTCCCGGATTCGATTCCCGGCGATGGCAGTGTGATTGTCACACTGTCATCGTTCTGGCGTAGAATTCACGTGACAATAAAATGGCGATAGATTGGCTACCGATCACATGTCATGAGAATCAATATTATAGCTTAAATAAAACTGTATAGAGTAATTGTGTTCAAACGACCTGCTGTATACAAAAAAATATATGTAGCTTAGCTGTCGTGCTTAGACATCTTAATGCTTCGAGACGCAACAAAGTTCTTATTACTATCTCTATTATCTTATCGCGTAAGTGGATTACTCGCGTACATAACCCGAACGACTTTAAAGGCCATAATTTTCCCAAAGTTACGTAATATAGTTTCATTTTTTTAAGTATGTCTCGCTTACCGAATTGAATCAGAACATTCTGCGATCACCCCGATATAGCCGGCAGTAAACCGGCACGCGGAGAACTACCAGCCCCAATAACTGTCAACATAAACACTCAATTTCTTAGACCATATACCCCGTGATTCAAAACCTTAACACACCCAGCCGACATATTCCCGTACAGAGGAGTGTAGGCAAGATATCGTCACGGTCCTATTTTCCTAACTTTTTATTAAGTAAACGTTCGATAAATACACCTGTTATTCTCTGAGCACTTTAACCCCGGCTATTTCCCAGTGTTTAGCTTACATTTAGTCTGTTGCGAGAATATAAATAAACTTCTTTATTTTTAACTCACATTTTATTAGACTTTCGTATTAAGCATTCACTTTGTGGTAAGACTTTTTTATTATATATATTTAAAGAGTGGTTCAAAAGGGTAGTAGGGCTACGATGGGGTATGTTTTGCTGGAAAGTATACCTCTATAAAATGTCGTAAAGCGCCATGTTGCATTTACAACAGCAACACTACTATCAAGTCCAACTCTCTAGCGTCCACGAGAGGTATTTTTAAAGACCCTGCGAACTCCGGGCAATGTGGTACATATTACTTAGTGTCATAGAAGATAGAGAGAGGACGAACGGCGAGCTTCCAGGGCCATAAAACTGGATATACCCAGCTAAGGGAAGGTAACCCCACTGGTAATACCACTCTGGATATTTTTCCCAAGTCATTACTATGAGGGTGATAGTCAACGTTAGGGAGACCTGACAGGACACAGAAAGAAGAAAGAAGATATTTAAAAATAAAATAGAAATAAAAACACTGCATTTTTTTTTTCACCACTAGACAGTTATTTTAATTGCCGACTAGTTTCGCTTGTACCCGAGCTTCCTCAGGGCTTCGTAATAACAGAACAACAACTTGACTTGGATCTCTGATTTTTGGAGTGAGACTCAGGAGTCTGTTACTCCTTCCCATTGACGAGAGAACAACAACACAGATTTACATGTATATATAGTAGATAGAAAGAGAGGGAGGGGGGAGAAAACAGGGACAGGTATATTCGAAAAATATTTACCTGAAGAAATAGCACATTTCTTAGAAATTGCCCGGAATGCGAGTGAAAGTAGTACAAAAAGATAATAAGGTATGTCAAGTAGTGGTAATTATTTACAAATAATATTGTTAGTTTTTTAATGAATAAAGAAATAATGGTAAAGAAAGTAAATGGTAACGATGTAAACTAAACAAAAAATAAAGAAAGACCGACAAAAACGTAGCACGATCAAATCAATCCAATTTTTAATATCGGCCACGTGAGGAGTCAGAAAAATCAACATCCGTGCATGACACGATGTTTGAATATTGGTTACTTAGTTAGTTTGAATAAGTTTATTCTTGTAACTAAAAATACTATTTAAAAAAAAACTAACTTAGCTGTTTTGCTTAAACTTTATCAAATGTTTATTATTATTTAAAAGCATTGTGAAACATTTGATAATGCCTTCCGGCGAAACATGTTATTCCCTTTTATCTTCCTTCTATTTCCTTGGTGCTGAGGGTCGTGATTTGCGGAGCTGCTTTAAATTCTCTTTGATTTTCAAGGTACTAGCAAAATCAAATGCTTAATACGAATTAAAACGTCAGTTCTCTAGAAGTTTTATTATATTTTATGGGAGTGACATGTTTCCCCCTTCTAAGGCATTATTCGCCCTTCTAAAGCTTTATCAAACATGTTTGATAATGCCTTAGAAGAGCGAAACATGACATTCCCATAAAATATAATAAAACTTCTAGAAAACTGACGTCTTCATTCGTAATAATTATTTAATATGGAGTTTTACATAATTGATTAAGAAACAATAAATAAAATCAAATGCTTTTGATAGTGCCTTAGTAAGACGACACATGTCATTCCTATAAACATTAATAAACTTTCTAGAAAACAGGTGTTTTCATCTGTATTAATTATTTAATACATTATTGTTCAAGAAACAATAAACAATTACAATATAACATTTAAGGACTTAAATACAAATTACATTATGGAGTGAAACAAGGTGATTGCCGTTTTCAATCATTGCCACTTACCTCGAGGTATCATAACGCGATGATAAATTAGTCGGCTATAATAATATTTACCCTACCTAATAGAGAAGTTTCACACACCGCTAGACTCAACAAGACTACTCCAAGCTACCCATTAATTACCCCGCAACGATCTCTCCACTCCAGGCCTCGATACAAAGCGCCCAAGCGTTTGTATAAAGATACACGGCTACATGTGTCCCAGTGTACATTAAAAAGAAACTTTTGTTGATAATAAATAAAGGTAGAATTTTATTCTAGTCAGGGCTTTTCGATAAGAAAGTTTGTATCTGAAATTCGCTGATACCGAGTTCTACTCCTGAACACTTAAACTTGGAGACTAGAGGAACTTTTTTGTTCAAAATATTTATGGTAAAGACAAACAACTTTTTCATTGTAATTCAACGCGCCATATCGTGTTTATATTTCGGGTAACGCCGGGATGCGAAATAAATTTGTAGTATGTCTCGGATAATCTATTTTATTTCCTAGATTTGGATGGTAATATGGCCATCGCTCGACTATGATGCTCTCGCCTCGGAAATATTGCAATCGCCATGGGTTTAGGGCTGGCTCTTTTCTAGTATTGCACATTTTTCTTTTTATAAATAATAACAATATTTTATTTAATATTACTTGAACAGTGGTCTCAAATGCCACATTAAAAAATACGAATGAAAACGTCTGTTTTCTAGAGGCTTTACGATATTTTATGGGAAAAACATGTTTTACCTGAGGCATTATCATATCTTTAAGTTATCAAACATTTGATTATAACTAAGGCATTATAAAACTTTTGGTAATGCCTTAGTAAGCCGAAAACCCATCTAAGATCTAAGCTAAAAACCCATCCTTTTCATATTTCATACCAAATTTAAAGCCTGCATATTTTGTTCTATTATACTTTCTAATCGATCGCGAATATCAATCAGATGCAGCGTTCACATTTAGATTAAAAACACATCTTAAAGCGCCCTTGAGGTGATTACATCACAAAAACGGCGCTTTAAAAGTTAGCATATTATTATTAAGGCGAAACGTGACATTCTCAAAAAATATAATAAAGCTTCTATAAAACAGATATTTTTATTCGTATTGATTTAAATAAATTCAGGTACTGAATGTGAATTATTCGAAATGTTGTGTTTTTAGAAAAAACAGTTTTTTAATATTGTTTACAAAAAAACAAACAAAAAACATCACGCCGTTTACCCGCAGGGGTAGGCAGAGACAATGCATTTCTAGATTCCTCCACATTCATACAGCGAGTTATAGACGCACGTCGATTCTTCCGACTTCTAACATGACCAACCTTTAAAATTTGATTAATTTGGTAATGCCATGTTTTCCTCAGACCTCGACTCCGTACTCCATTTACATCATTAACGTATACTTTCTTAACCTTTCTTTCTCCATCCATGCGCTCCATATGTCCGAACCAACGCAACAAACCTTTCATAATTTTGTTCATAATACCTTCTTCCGCTCTACATTCCTATCTTATATCAGCATTTGAGATTCTGTCGTATATCGTTCTACTACACATACGTCTTAGGGACCTCATCTCTACCGCATTTATTCTGTTCTCACCCTTCTTCTGCCAATTCCATGCTTCGCTTCCATACATTCTCTTGTTTACATAAAAAATATTTATATCATACAAACTTACAAACTAACGATCACGCCATCTCACCGAAAGGATAGGCAAAACAATGGACCGCCACACTTTTCTTTTCTGACATTCTTATCTCGTTCCTCAACATTCATACATCGTGTCATGCACGCACGTCAATTTCTCCGACTCCTCACGCGGCTAACATTTAATATTTGATTGATTTCCTTTGTTTCGAGTTTCGTTTCTTAAGGTGCCGATTCACGTCATTTTATAGATACCTACTCGTACATACCTTCCAACAGCGTATTTCCCACCGTGGCACTTCTAGTCATTCGAGTCCCATGAATGAAATTAATATATTAATTGGTATTAAGAAACCTTACGTGCTTTTGAATTTCTATTTCAATGGAAACGAAATAGTAATACATACCTATGTGAATTGATTAATCTGGTTAATAGAGCATAACGACAATGCTGCTATTGTGGTTTATTCCATTGACCTTTTATTTATTCTCCATACAAAGGTGTGAATAAATTTTAATTATTTGCATTGCATTTGTGGTTTCAATCTCTTTGCTATCGTTTATAACCTAACTAACCACCAAATTTGTTTTGTTATATGAGATAAACAAGAATGCGAAATTAAATAATTGATTATTCTATTTGTTTATATTCCACAACCCTCATGTATGGAAGTGAAGCTTGGAGCTGGCAAAAGAAGGATGAAAGCAGGATAAACGCCGTAGAAATGAGATCACTAAGAACAATGTGCGGGAAAACGTTGTATAATAGAATACCGAATGATAAAATAAGAAAGAAATGCAAGGCAAGACTGCATCATGGATAAAATTAAAAAATGATCCCTGAGATGGTTTGGACCTATGGAACGAATGGATGAAAGTAGAATGGTTAAAAAGTTGTACACAAGCAACATGAGTGGAAAAAGAAGCCGAGGACGACCGAGGAAAACATAGCATGACCAAATTAATCAATTACTAAAAGGCGGTCACATTCGAAGTCGGAATAATCGACGTGCGTGCATGGTACGATGTATGAATGTAGAGGAAGCCCGAGAGATATGCCAGGACAGAGTATTGTGGTGATCCATCTTCTCTCTGCCTATCCCTCCCGGGAAATGGCGTGATGGTTAGTTAGTTAGTTATTTTTTTGATTTTAATGCACAATCGTTCAAAAATTCTAATCTTAGAAACAATACATAAAATATTGCATTTTTTTAGAACTGCTATTAGTGAGAATTTAGTTCAAATTGAAACATTTGATTTTAATTTACAGATATCGATTTTAATAATGAAAGGATCATAAAGATGATTCGGAAACATTATATTTCTTTCTCATCGAAAATAGTTTTGTGTTAACATAAATACATTCATAATATTTTTCATGAATGAAAGTGTATTGAAAATAAACAAAATAATGACAGGAATATTAAGATGGTTTGGACACATGGAAAGAATGAATGAAAAATTAATGATAAAGAGAGGATATTCAAATTACGTAATCGGAACTAAAAATAAAGGAAGACCGAGGAAAACGAAGCACGATCAAATTAATTAAATATTTAATTTAGGCCAAGTGAGGAGTCTGAGAAATCGACCTGCGTGCATGACACGATATATGAATGATGAGAAAGCGAGAGAAGTATGTCAGGAAAAAAACAGTGTGGATCTATTCTATATGTCTACCTCTTCGGGGATACGGCATGATGTTTTTTTTTCGTTTTTTTGTAAACAATATTAAAAAACAGTTTTTCTAAAAACACAATTTTTCGAATAATTCACATTCAGTACCTAAATTTATTTTAATTAATGCGAATGAAAATATCTGTTTTCTAGAAGCTTTGTTATATTTTATGAGTTTGTTAGATATGTATTAATAAACATATTTTATATGAGCATCAATCACTCTTAAAAATTATTTAACACAATAAAATTATTTTTTTACATAATATTAATATTATTTTATTATTAATATTATTATTTTGTTGAATCGCTCTTTACATCATGACATCATCATCATCATCATCATCAGCCGTCTGTCATCCACTGCTGAATGTAGGCCTCTCCCAAAGCCCTCCACCGCCCCCTATCCATTGCCGCTCCCATCCATCCATGTCCAGCAATCCTCTTCAGATCGTCGGTCCAGCGGGCAGGGGGACGTCCAACTCTACGGAATCCTGTACGCGGTCTCCACTCCATCATGACAGCATGATTCAAATCGATGTAAAGGGAATTATAGCTATCATAGTGATTATCGTGGCATGTGTTAGGTAGCTAATCTATCGCCATTTTATTGGCACGTGAATTCTACACCAGACCAACGATAGTGTGACTATCACACTGCCCTCGCCGGGAATCGAACCCGGAACCTTCGGGTGGCAGTCAATGCACTTACCACTCGGCCACGAAGGTCGTCGTATTAAGGTCAAGTTTAAGCTTATTTCTAAAATAAGTTGTGAACCGAAACATTTTATTGCAAAATCTTTAATTATTTGATTTTATGAGATAAAACATTATTTTTCTTAATTTGAGCTTTTCTACTCGTCTCTCTTTTTGCGTTCATTAAACTATGACCTTCATCCCTAATTATGGAATTTTACACTGAAAATGTCTAGTTTATTAATGAATGGCCGAACTTGACTGCAAAAAATAAAATTAAGTGTTGTGAAAATACAAAGTGTAATTCAATTTAATCATATTTGAATCTACAACACTAAGTGAAAGCGAATATAGAAGAAAATAGTGTTCATATTTGAACAAAAACAACAAAACATCACATCACGCCGTTTTCACCCAGGAATAGGCAGAAAGAATAGACCGCCACACTACTCTATCCTGACACCCCTCGCTAGATTCCTCCACATTCATACAACGAATCATACACGCACGTCGATTCTTCCGACTTCTAACATGACCAACTTTTAAAATTTGATTCATTTGATCATGCCATATTCTCCTCGTTCAGCCTCGACTCCGTACTCCACCAGTAACCCATACTTTCTTAACCATCCATGCGCTCCATATATCCGAAACAACGCAGCTATCCTTTTATAATTTTTGTCATAATACCTTCTTCCGCTCTACATTCCTTTCTTATATCAGCGTTTGAGATTCTGTTTTATATCGTTCTACCACACATACGTCTTAGGGACCTCATCTCTATCGCATTTATTCTGCTCTCATCCTTTTTCTGCCAGTTCCATGCTTCGCTCATCGATCATGAAAGGATTTAATAATAGACTTTCTACATGAATACTTAATAATAAAAAAGCGAATTTCTTCTATGTTCGCCATACTTTGGGTTGTAGATGTTTTATTTGTATTTTTCTTTTTTACATACTTTGTATAAACAACACTAACTTTTTTTTATTTAAATTAAATATCAGACATCTTTCGGACAACCGGTCCTTCCTCAGTGATATTAGTCATATACATAATCAGCCTCATGGGACTCGTTCTCGTGGAAGGCCTCCTAAAAGATGGAAACACAGCTGGGAATCTACCTCTGGACCAACACTCTGGAGAACAGACCACATAGGTCTACAACATGAAAGAAGAAGAAGAAGACTGATTTTTTTTTTCACTTTTCAGTTAGTTTTCCTGTACGTGTTTTGAAAGTTTTACAACTATTCATCGTGAGAACAATTTTTGTGTTTTAATTCATAAAAAAATAGTCAATACTTTTAGAGTTTGGGTCTCTAATTTCCACCTAGGACCTTTAATAAGGGATTTAATAGCGAAAGATACATTCGATTGTGCATTTAATTATAAAAGATTTTCAAGTAGATCAGTTCACATCATGGCAAAATAATATTTTAATAAAATGTTCCCATGAACGAGCAAGTACAAAAAAATATTTCTTAAATTCTGTTTAAAAAAAATATTCAATATAAAGATCTATTTACTTAAGAATATAATTTATATTTTTGATATTGCAATATTTAAATTTGGACATTTGTTAAATGACAGTCTTAAAAAATTTATTTTGCTAATTAAAATTCTTAGAATAATAATATAGTTTTTCTTGAGGTTCTATGAATTTATATTACAAGGAAGCCTTTACATCATTTTTCAACCAACAATAATATGTTGGTCGAATTTCAATTTAAAATGATTTTTTTTTATGTCTTTAATTACATCTATTGTTTCTTTTAACAATGATGTAAAACTCCATATTAAAGAAATAGTACGATAAAAACGTCAATTTTCCAGATATTTAATTATATTTTATGGGAATGACATGTTTCGCCCTCCTAAGGCATTTGATAATGCCTTAGAAGGGCGAAAAATGTCATTCCTATAAAATATAATAAAACTTCTAGAAAACTGACGTTTTCATTCGTATTATTTCTTTAATTATACTTTATTTGTTAGACTAATGTTTCCAACCAGTTTCGACCGTCTGACTCGTGTTTTGATGCTGTAGTTGATGTCTTGTTGACTAACAACCAGAGAACGGTAAGATTTGAATTTCGAATGCGGCGGTTTTAGTGGAAGTATTCGGGGCCCTACGCGAGTTGTTAGGTAAGAAACTCGAAGGGAAAAAAATCAAAAATTTTCATCGCCGGGGAGGCTGAGTTACGCCGTTTCCGAAACGAGGTTGCGCAAAACTTTTTCCATTAGCAGAACGCCGTTTGCGGAGTACAAATAGATGTCGATGTTTTTTACAGCGCTGACATTACAGCAGTTTGGTCCGTGGTTTTTAAATCCACCTCCCGGGGTTGCCTAATAACGAATTGAAGTTTAATTTTCCCGAACAAACAAAAGCTAAAAATGTATAATCGCCTTTACGCTTTCCTAAAATTTGATTCTAGAAAGATTGTTGAGAAGAATTGGAAGTTTTCTGGTAAATGCTATCCATTCTCAAAATAATTTATTTTATTTTTAATGTAAAAATTTCATTTCATCTATATTTGTCTTCACTTTGTGTTGTGGATTCATATTTGATATAAATATATTGTTTTTTTTTTTTAAAGGTTTGGTTTTAAAACTGACAACATTGTTTCTACAGTCTGTAAATTTGACAGTTAACAATCGATTTGTAGTCAGAACGTTTTGCCATTTTACCATGAATAGACTGACGTCAGAACAGCGTTTGCAAATTGTGCAAATTTATTTTGAAAATCATGGTTCGGTTGGGCCAAACGTGCACTACGTCTATTTTACGGTCGACATTATCGTCCATCCGAGCAAGTCATTCGGAAGACCATGGATCGTTTTCGCACCATGTACACTCTAATGAATAATACTCATCCGCAAAGACTACAATTGTCGGAAATTGGACTTCACGATTGCGTTTAATTCGAACTAGCCGTGGCGCTTATAGGCCCGAAATCATATTTAAACAATAATAGCATAAAATTATACATTAAATAATATCACAGACATTAACATTATTGTAATGCGTTTTTTTTTTTCATTTTGAATATGTATTGTATACCTCTAAAAAAACACCCTTTATAATTACACTTATTATTACAACACTTTTTTTCACTTAACACAAATATGTTTCGGTTATAATTATTAACGTACAGAACTTAAAACTTAAATTTATGTACATTGATAGAGGTTATATTATAACCGAAACATGTCTGTTTTAAGTGACATAAAATGTCGTAATACTAAGTGTAATTACATTTATTCAAAAGTAACAATTTCATTTTCTTTCACAAATAGAAATACTACATGGTTTGAGTAGTTATTTTCCCTGTTCGTTTTTCCGCACAAATACCATATTATGCACATAACCTCAAAGTAATAATATTTAAAAAGCATAAAAATTGGAGAGACATCTCCAGGCGTTATCTAGCAATGTACGTTAATGGCGGTAGCCTTTCATATTGCGTTAATAAAGATCTTCTGCTTATTGCTTACATCCAATCTTAATGGATGGCGCTAGTGTAGATTGAACTTAAAAAATGTGAAGTGTTTCCCAACATTGTATCATATATACATCTTCCAAAAAATTTTCAGACGTGGTGGTCGTAAGAAGGGAGGAATGGGGAATGTTGTATTACATAAAGCGTACGCTTAACCCAACCAATGACAGGTCATGAGTCCTATAAAACGCCTTGACCACCATATTCTGTTTTAAATTTGCATCTTCGTCTCTATTGAGATACAATTAATCCTTAAAAAAGTAATAATATTTTATGTTTGTTTATTAAATTTTACGCTATTTTAAGGTTTTCTAAATTTTGTGCGTAAATATGTAATAATAAATATATGACACAGAACCTTTTATTGAGAAGGCGTCAAATAAATGTTTAACATGTGCTACAATTTAACAAGTAGACCTCGGACATGTTTTAATCAGTTATTTTGAAAATAGCGTTTTTTTAAAAACAGTTTTTTTTTATAATATATATTATAATAACCGTATGGCTAAAGTATTTTAAATCCACTTTATGTTCATTAAATAACAGTTCATCTAGATAAAAACTTAAGTGGGGGTAAATCAAACCACAACTTCAAAAAATGTTTTTGGAAACAATGTGTGATAAGAAATTAATTATTCTGTTTATTGAAGGTTAAAAACTTCAACTCTGTGGAATTCCATTGTTAATTTTGAAAGAGAATTTTTAACAATGTTTTATGCAAATTATTAAAGTAGATAAAACAGTGTTAACACAAAGGAAAAATATATATTTTGATACCTTGTCGTTACGCTCGTGAGTGGCGGGTGGTAAGAGGTTATATGATAAATTATTTAAAAAAATTGTTTGATTCTTCCTGTTTTATTTAACTATAGGTTAAATTTATTTTCATTCATTTGAATAAAATACGCAAACTTTACTGACATATAATTCCAGATCGTTTGCAATTACATTATAAGAATTTATAATAGCAGCATAAAAAAAAACAGAAAGATTTAGAATTAGAAAGAATCATATCATGATATTGCATCCCTGAGGCAACTCACACAACACGAAATATGTCGACCTCCGAGGCGACCCGATTAAGCAATAAGATTGCCCTACCCACAGGCATAACCATTGGCAGGTTGGTTCTGCAGCGCAGCAAATAAAACAATCTCTGCTGTCTTTGACAAAGGTAAAAAAATCAGGGAAAAATAGACCTACATCACTCAGGACATCCGAGTTTTGTATATGGCCGCCAATCAGCTAAAAGATGTATAATTTCCTAAAATCGCACAGGTCTTCCATCAAGTTTAGAGCCCTTTACATGACGAATTTAAACGCCTCGCCGAGATGAAATTATTACTTAAATTTGTCTGCACGTAATAAAATAATTTTCTAGATTCTGATTAAGGAGTCGTTGATCCAATATTTGGCATTGCTTCATTTATCGGAAGTTAAGTTACTGATTACTGATGGAGGTAGAATCTTCAACCTTCATCATCGCGATTATCGTTTAATGTATATTTTTGTAACTCTCAATTAAAAATAACATTATTTAACATAATCAGTTTCCTAGCTACCAATTTAGGGATAAGAATATTTAAAAATGTTCCATGTTAGTCGAAACTTTCATTCTGGATAGTTGAAAAGATATAAGTTACAATTTGATTGAATGTGGAGTAACTTGTTAACTTATTAACTAACCATCACGCCGTCTCCCCGAAGGGGTAGGCAGAAAAAATGTACTGCCACACTTTTCTTTCCTAACATATTTCTCTCGATTCCTCAACATTCATACATCGTTTCATACACGCGCGTCGATTTCTCTGACTCCTCACGTGGCCGACATTCAAATATTTGATTTATTTGATCGTGACACGTCTTCTTCTGTTTTCCTCTATTTCTAGTTCCATTTACAACGTTAACCTTTAATTTTTTACCATTCTTTCTTCATTCAATACTTCCATATGTCCAGACCATCTTAATGATCATTTCATTAATTCATTTCTCATATTTTCATTCGACACTCATCATGCACATGAATGTGGAGTAAGAAAATTTAAAACGATTTTTTTATATTTCTTTGACTCTTGATTTTATAAGTATTTTTTAGTTGTGCAAAAAGAGATTTCAAAACGTAATAAAAATATGACGTCTTCGAACATGATTTTTTATGTATTTTTTTGTCAAATAAATTTGATTTTTATTTCTAAACTAGCTGACCCGACGAACTTCGTACCGCCTCAGAATCAATAAATGTTGTGTTAACTTATAAGCTAAATTTAATTCACCTTTTTATTGAATTACAATTAATACTTAAAATGAATTAAGTTCATGAAATGTGCAAAAGTCAAAATTAAAAATATGAATTACAATGGAATATAATTCACGTGGAAGCCTGCATTAATACCTACTTAAAATGAATTATAAATTGTTAATTAAAAACTTTGTTTTATCTATCACAATTGTGTTTTTATTTTTTCGCGACAATATATTCAACCAAAGTGGAATCTACCAGATTAATTGTGAGGATTGTGATGCCGTGTATATTGGAAAGACGGGTCGATCATTTTGAAGAGGTTATATGAACACAACATTTAATACAAAAACAGAATCATTGTGTGAATTTTGACCATCATTTCAATTCCAAAAACACATTTTTTTTGCATATAACAAACAATTTAAAAAAAAATTGATAAATTAGAAAATTTAGAAATTTTTAAAGCAAAGGCACGTGAATTGAATGTTATAAATAACCAAATTCCAGCTTATTCCCCCTTAGTATATATGTAGTACATTAAAAACTTTTCCTTTATACAATCTACCAAAAAAATATTAATACTACCTTCCATTTTTGTCCCTTTCTTACTAATATAATCTGCTTCCTTATAATGTTTATCGTCTTTAATATATTAGGATTTATCGTTTTTGACTCTATATTATGTATGATTGTTCCTTCTAATAATTGTTTGAATTATTATTATGATTATTATCATTCTTATTATTTTATTATTATAAATAAATGAATTTCATACAACAACACAACAACAACAACAAACCATCACGCCGTTCCTCCGCAGGGGTAGGCAGAGAATGGACCGCCACACGACTCTATCCTGGAACACCTCTCTAGCTTCCTCCACATTCATACATCGAGTCATACACGCACGTCGATTCTTCCGGCTTCTGACATGACCAACCTTTAATATTTGATTAATTTGGACATGCCATGTTTTTCTCGGTCTACCTCGACTCCTTACTCCATTTACATCGTTAACGTATACTTTTTTAACCATTCTTTCTTCACCCATGCGCTCCACATGTCCGAACCAACACAACGAACCATTCATAATTTTGTTCATAATACCTTCTTTCGCTCTACATTCCTTCCTAATATCAGCATTTGAGATTCTGTCATACATCGTTCTACCACACATACGTCTTAGGGACCTCATCTCTACCGCATTTATTCTGCTCTCATCTTTCTCCTGTCAGTTCCATGCTTCGCTTCCATACATAGGAGTTGGGACCAGAACTCCATTGTGAACGGCCATTTTCGCTTTCATTGATAAATTCTTGTTTCCAATAACTACTTACTCCATTCACTTTGTTACCCGCACCAACCCTTTTTTCAACATCACTGTCCGTTCGGCCATCCGCTGTGAACATGCTACCTAAATACACAAATTCCCTCACCTGTTCCAAGTTCTCTTCATTTACACTTATATTACAAACTGTCATTTGCTCTTCCCTTTCAAAAACTAACACCTTTGACTTTCCGACATTCATCAAAACACGTTAAAACAATTAAATAGCAGACAACATAATTTTGAATAAGTGTGATCCATCAATGAACTCCGTTTTCATCATTAGCATCATCATATTCATCATCTGAAGAGTTTGATGGTTCAGTGTCCGTATCAATTGAAAAAAGAAATTCCTCGTCTTCATCTAGCCAAATATTTCGTTTATTAAGTACTCGCGGCTGAATTTCCTATGGTAACAATTCTCTGGACCGAATGTACACAGATACACCTATAAAATCAATACAAAATATACAATACGTATTTTTATTATTATTCACTAATCATAAATCGGTTTTTAATCTCTACGGAACACTCATCTGTCATATTTTTCGAATGGTAGGTATTAATGGCGCAAATATTCTCTGCTCTCCTTCACAAAAGGGGTTTAACTTTTAGAATAGTCTCTCTTATACTGATTTTTATAACTTTGGGCATTGTTAATCTAAAATTAATAAAGAAAACCAAAAATCCCGGTGACGATTAAAAAATAACCTCAAATCTTTCACATTGAGTATTGACATCTGGCATCAACAATACACCACCTACGGGCGTTTTTGAAACTAAAATGGAAGCCATGATGTTTTTTGTACTTTGTCTCAGAAGTCAAATATAGTCCAATTTACGACAAATATAATTAATTTTAAATCATTTAAGTGATTTTTTCAAATGTTTTAATGATTATTCTGTTATCCGGAACGGAGACAAATCCAGCTAATATAAGATCTTCAAAATTGGTCCAGCCGTTCTCGAGTTATAAATGGTGTAACTAACACGATTTTTGACTTTGTTTTATATATATAGATAGTGCGTACCGTCACTGGTGCTACTGTATGCACAGGAACTGTCTTGTATTAAAGCGGAAAATAAATTCCGCAGTTCTACACAGCGCGATAATGTACTTAATGTAAATGGAGCAACGTCGATGGCAATTATTGTCCAATGGAATAAAAGGAATACCATTTCATTTGTATCTCCATTATTTAAATATCTTCTTCTGCAATGCTTTGCGTTTAATGGAATTGCATTACTGCAAACAAATTGACGTTTTATTTTATTTTATGGGAACTAATTGACGTTTTTTTTGTACATTCTACAGGAAAATTATTCTTAATACTTAACTAGCTGACCAGACGAACTTCGTACCGCCTCAGAATCAGTAAATGTTGTGTTTACGTATTAGTTGAATTAAATTCAGTTATTTATTGAGTTAAAATGAATTAAGTTCAATAAATGTAAAAAAAATCAAAATGAAAAGAATTTGAATGACATCAATATGAATGTAATTCACATGGCAGCAAGGGATTTGCTTTATTGAAGCGAACCGAAATGATTCGCGTAGCATTGTTGCACTACTTTCTGTTAAACTATTATATTTGCTGGATGGGTTGCACTCGAGTCATTTTTTCAATGTTTTAATAGTTATTCTGTTTTTCGGGATGGAGACAAATCCAACAAATCAAAGATCATCAAAATCGGTCCAGGCATTCTTGAGTTATAAATTGTGTAACTAACAGCACGACTTTATTTTATGCATAATATAAAGAAACAATAGGTACTTATTTATCTTATTTTTAGATCTGACGATCTGTGGCACAGAAATCATGTCTCCTGGGATGATGAGGTCCAGCAGCCCCTCCATCTCTTAGGCGCTCTTTCAGGTGGACGACATTCAGAAGAAATTTCGTAAGCGATTGTATAGCTGTCACTCTATCCTTTCTGGCTACATGGTCCTTCCAGAATCTTCTTCTGGATCTACTCCACAGAACAATATTCTCTATTTCGTAAGTGTTTCTTATTTTAGCGTTATGGACACGATCACGGAGTTTTTTTTTTGTAATATATTTTGATCTTAGGACCTTAGCAGACCCTTGGTTCGTACAGTGTCGGCCCGCGTCTCTACAGCATACGTCATGATAAGTCGCAATCGTGTCTTATATAATCTGACCTTGTTGTCTATATGCATGTGCTTGTTCTTTCAGACAAAATTCTTCAGACACCCTGACACGGCAGAGGCTTTATTGACTTGTTCTCGTACAACGGTACAAAGGTCATTATGGCTGCAGATTTTCTCTCTCAAATTTTACAGTACCTATTTATAAAATTGACAATTTCTTAAAAACTTATTTTATAATTATAAAGTACCTACCTACGAAATAAAATAAATTATTTGAAAAATATATTAATAAATTGAACTATAAAAAAATAATTAAATGTGTTTGATACTGCTGTTTCCTTTCATTTTATGCGCTTAAAATACCAAAAAATGATTCCTCAAAGGTTTTGATTTCGGTTAAAGGAGGTATTCCATGATGCGTAAATCCATCAACTTTACGCATAATGTTTTGGTAAATTCCAGGTTATCCGTCGTAATACACTTTACTGTAATGTGTGCTTAGAATTTTAAGATTATTTTTCAGATAAAATATTTCATTATGCTTTTTTGGTGTATATATATATTTTTTGTAAATTCGTGAATAGTACTGCCATCTATGGTCGTTTTCTTCAACTCCGTGCAATGGAAATATTATATTTATTTTCAAGCCAAGAAATTGATATTGCTGCCATCTATGGGTCGTTTTTTTCAAGACCGTAATTATGTTATAAAATTACTTTAAAATATTGTCACTAGATGTCGTATACGAATAATCATGAAAATATTTGTTTTAAAATCATTGGGAATTTATTATTTGTAAATTAGTATTTTTTAATCTGTTAAATTAAATAACTTTATTTTATGTATAATAAAACACAATTGTATTTTATTTTACGCGACAGCTGTTTCGTCAACCTATGTTGATATCTTCAGGTGTTAGAATAATATATCAAAAATGTAACACCTGATGATGTCAACATAGGTTGACGAAACAGCTGTCGCGAAAAATAAAATACAATTGTGATACATAAAACAAAGTTATTAAATTTAGCAGTTTTAAATGTTAAGGTATCATAGTGTTTTCGCCAAAGCAATGGACTATTAGCATTTTTTATTTTCTCGGGTGAACAAATCAAATTAGCACAGATTTTTCGATTAATACGAAATTAATTTATTTATGATATTATATAATGTGAATAAAATCGCAATAAGCTTTATATATATATAGAAGAAATAATAATTAAAAATATACATTTAAGAAAATAATCTTTATTATTTTAACTTATACATACATACGAACAAATTTATGACATTTTGATATATCGGAATATGAAATAAATAACACTTCGCGAAATTAGTAAATAATTATTTCTCCATACAAAGAATGTGATTTTTCGAGTTTCAAAATGATATTTTTCCATTTTCATACACAAAACACTTCTATGAAAACAATATGGCAGCTATATTCTTCTTTTTTTATGCTATCAAAACACTGAATTAAAAATTACTTCGAATCACTTACTTTAAAATACTGTTTAAGTTTAGAATTTCATTCGGTAACTTAATGATCAATGTCTCGGACAGCTTCGCACCATAAAGTTCTGTCAATAAAAAACACAAACCACTTAAACATTATTATTAAAATTTAGGATAACGTCTAATGCTTCTTGGATGTTCTTCCAAACTCCTCGATGTTTTCGTATTCGGAATAGGGCTCTGAGTTGTCATAGTACGCATAGTCGTAGCTGACATCTTTATTTTTTTTCGAGGAGACTGGCTTGGCTTGAGACGAGGTCGAAGCTTTCGATTCGACAAACTTCTTAGGGGGCTGAGGAGGATCCGGTTTCCTCAATGAAAACGGCCTCGGTTGGGTGCTCGAAAGGATCGGAATGTTGGACGACGCACTCTTAGGTGCTACCGTACTTTGAACCGGCCTCGGGGTAGTCTGTGTGATCTTCTGTTGCTGGGTGACGGGCTGTCTCGTCGTGCTCGATGTCTGAAATTGCCTCTCCCTCGCTAACTGATTTCTGCTTGCGGCGATGTTTATGGAATTGGCTGTTTTCAAGAACTCTGACTCTTGTGGTGCTCTGTACGAATCCTCTTTCCTTATATTGTGTCTGGCTGTCACATCATATTCCCCACCGGCTTCACGCTCATGCACCTCTGGTCTGTATTGTCCATCATCGTAATCATCGGGAATTTTAGATCTGATTGGAGATCCAGTCGACTTGGTTTCATATCTCTGCGTATATTGAACACTTGTGGAAGGTCCTGTGGTTGAATAATACTGGACGTTAGGAGAAGACTTCTGCTCGTACGACCGTTGACTGAAACCAGATCCTTGATTGAACGACGGAAGAGCGGTAGAGTATTGTTGGACGTTAGATGTTGATTTTTGTTCATATTGCTTTTGATTATAATTGCTGCTACCTTGGTTATAATTTGGTTGTGCTGTTGAGATCTTTTGCACGTAAGCTGTAGATTTAGGTTCGTACGCTTGTTGGCTTTGGCTATAGTAAGGCTGGGCTGTTGAGATTTTGGGAACGTCAGAAATTTGTTTCTGTTCGAACGCCTTAGGGCTCGGGCTGGCTCCTTGACTATATGAAGAAGGTTGGGATGTTGAATACTTTTGAACATTAGCCGTTGGTTTTTGTTCATAAGTTTGACTCTGGCTAACACCCTGGTTATACGAGAATGGTTGTGGGGTTGAGAACTGGGAATTATCGGTTGCTTTCTGTTGGTACTGATTATAATCTCCTACACTTGAGTATTGTTTGTTTGTAGATGTAGTAGGGTTGGTATTTCTGTATTCCTGGTTATTATAATCAGTTTTGTAGTAGTCGGGAGTAGATTGCTGATTGTTGTTGTTATCGTACAAAAGATTCGTATTGAACTTAGGAGCGGGAGTTTGCGCTGGAGCATTGTTGAATCTTTGATTTTCGGTGTACTGTGGAGTTGATTGCTTCGTAGTGTGTGTCGCCTTTTTCTCTTCATATTTCGTAGACGCCTTGGTCTTTCCAAAGTTCTCATTATCACCGTTGTTATAGTTATTATTATATTGGGATGTTTGCTTGTGGGTGTATTCATTGTTGCTCTTTGCCGTTGTTTGTTGGGTTGATGGAGTGCTGTACTTTATTTGATATGTTGTCTCTTGATTATTTCCATTGTTGTAATTGTTGAATTTATTATCTTGGTTGTATCTTTGAGCTTGTTGAGAGTTTTTATTGGCGTTAGCGTTGTATTGAACAGACGACTGAGTATCATATGATTGTGGGCTAGTCTCGGAATTGTAGTTTGATGTCGATTGCTGGTTTCTATACGTCTGTTGTCCCCTCTGCCTGTTGACATTAGTGCGTCTACTGGGTTGTGGAGTACTTCTATAACCACTATCGGCATTGTAATTCTTTGTCTCTGCAGTTGATACTGGGCTCTTGTTGTATGCATTACTATTGAAGGAAGCTTGCTGGTTGTTGTTATTAGAATTACTTTCGGAATTGTATTTATAGTCGGATGGAAGATGTTGTCTTTGATTGTAATTCCTGTTATTATTTTGGGTCGTCGTTCTCTCGGTTTTCTGATAATCGCCTGTACTGTAAGATGTTACGGATATTTTACTGAAATCAGCTGGTGCTGCAGTTGAGGACGCTTGTTTGTAATTTTGGTAATTGTTATTGTAATTTTGGTTGTTGTTGTTGTTGTTATAGTTGTTGTAGTTTTCGCTGTACTCTTGATATTGCGGAGTCGTTCTTGCAGTTGTTGGTCTCGAAGTAGTCGGAGTATAAAAAGAAGAGTAACTGCTGGTTACTTGTCTCGTGGTTGGAGATGGAGCCGGCGACGCCTCGGTCGGACGCCTTTGAATCTTCTTTATGATCTTCTTCCTCTGCGGCTGGTCTACTTGATTTCTGCTCTGTCCACCCTTCGGGGTATCCTGAACATCCTTTCCTTCGCGATTGTTGAAGAAGTTAGAGGAGTGAGCACCGCTGAGGATGTCAGGCTCGGCGCGTTGGAGATGGAAATCGGATTCATCTTCTAAAGCTGCCGGGGCTTTCTTGCTTTCGAATCCTAAAACAAATATTTTTTAATATTTTTGTTGAGTAAAATTATTCACATACTTAAACGTTAAACATAAAAATAATTTATTCTTTATCATATTGATTTCACGTATTTGTACGCGATTTTAGATAAACATTTGAGTGATTCAAGAAATACAGAATGACTGTAAATTCGTTCTGTTTCTGGTGCGATTTACTTTCGTATACACCGTTATACGATTACTAAAAACAAATCTTAAAAATGAACACATTACATACCCGATCCTATTCTGTAGAGGTCAAAGTTGTCGCTCGAATAGTATAGGGCGGATGGCTCGCAGGCCACGTCAGCCCATCCAGCGCAGATCTGCGCCTCTTGGTCGAAGGCTGTTCCATTGGGGCACAGGAAACGATAGTCTTGGATCTAGAACATGAATGTTTCAAAAATGATTACAATTATACTGTACTACTACTAACAACAATAAAGGTTTAGCTATGCATGAGAGTATACATTATTTCTAATTTTATCCCCGTTAGGATAAATAGTTCATAAATATTATTTTCATTGTAAAGCTTCTGGCTTTATTCGATACACGCATATATTATTGTTTCTTATTTCACGCATAATCGATTTTTTTTTCAAACAACGATGTAAAACTCCATATTAAATAATTAATACCTGTATGAATGCATCTGTTTTCTAAAATATTTATTAGAAATAGTCCATTGTTTTGGCTGAAACACTATGATACTTCAATATTATAAACTGTTAAATTAAAAACTTTGTTTGATGCATCACTATTGTATTTTTATTTTAGGCTACATCTGTTTCGTCAACCTATGTTGACATCATCAGGTGTTAAACTAATACGAGTATGTCAACTGTTAAATTGTCGTGATTTTTCGAATCTTTATGGGTATTTGTTCCCCTGTTTTAACAATTCTATTAAAAATACAATTGTGATACATAAAACAAAGTTTTTTAATTTAACAGCTTATAATTATAATAATTTATTGAAATAACATGTACCGAATGACACATTTGTTAGCCTTATCGTAATTCCCCTAAAATATAATAAAACTTCTAGAAAACATTTATTTTCATTCGTATTTACTATTTAATTGTAGTTTGTCTTTCCATATAATATGTTTATACATATATGCTGTAATAGCTCGGTATATGTTTTTTAAACTAAAATAAATTTACTTTAAGTAAGTTTTACTTCTCTGAGATTTTCTTTGATATAATTATCCGATCTCTTTTAAATGTAGCACACACAACATACGAGCACTTATTAATAATATAGGAATCAAGAAAGAAACGCAGTTGAACATCTTACACAATCGTAGATTTATTCAATTATTTTATATTTATCTGCATAGTATTAATGCCTCTAACCGACGTAATTTTGTCTCGCGAGAGTTAAAATTCTTACAAACAATTTGTGAAATAAAATCATCCATAAATATCTATAAGGTAATAAATGAAATAATTCCTTCGCCAACAATTAAGACATGAAAGTTATGCAATTATACTAAGTAATTTTAGAAACAGACATTATTACAAAGCTTAAATAAAAACACAATCATAATTATCATTACGGCTCTGGATTCAAACAACAGCAATATTATCTTTTTGAATCGAGTAATAAAATTTCGCTTCTGGTTCTCATCACCTTCTAATCACACTGAAAATATAATAATGCAATGTTGTACTCACTCCTACTCCAGCCACCTTGACGCAGACGTGGAACATCTGGCACTGGGCATCAGGATCGGCGTAATAGCCTCCCAGGACCTTGTCTCGGCAGGAGAAGACAGTGTCCGGGAGGTGATCGGCATTGTGCTGGGGCGCTGCCGGTTGTCGGGCCAGCGACAGTCCTGGAATTGACAACAATTTGGTATAATACTTTTTATATTATTTATTTCATACCATATACATTTGTTGTGCAACCAAATCTACATAGATGGCTGACTGAAACTGCCACGTGAAGATAAATATGGATTTTGAAGTATATATACATCTTCCAAAAATTTGTCATGCATGATCACAAATAACAAAGGTGGAATGGGGAATGTTGTAATTACATAAAGCGTGCGCTTAACCCAACCAATGACAGGTCATAAGTCCTGTAAACACCTTGATCATCCATGTTCAGTTTCCAGTTTGCGTCTTCGTCTCTATTGAGATACAATTAAAATACATTTGTTGTTATAATAATTACACTTGGATGTAGTTTGATTCAAAATAATACACGTAAATTCGTTTTTTTTTAAGTTTCAGTAAATTTTAAGGGAGTGACATGTTTCACCTTTTTGTGGGTTTTACATACGTTAGATCAGTGATTCCCAAAGTAGTCTATATAAACCCCCAGGGGTCCACGATAACTTGCAAGGGGTCTACGACAGTTGCAAACAAAATTGGGGGTCTATGAGATCTAAATATGGGTCCACGAGATGCTTCAACTAAATTGAAGCCGAATATTGAAACGCAATACGAATATCAAAATCATTGGCGGCCTTTTTTTTTAGCTCAATTGGGGAAAATCGGACGCTGGAAATCGTTGGCGACCTTTATTTAACTTGAAGCGACTTCCGTTTAGTAGGTAGAGAATTCGGCGGCATCCTCTTTTTTTTTTAGCTCGACAGCGACTTCCGGCCAGTAGAATTCAGCAGCAACCAATTTTTTTTATCAATCAAAGCAGGGGGTCTATACAAAATATAAAAATTCGGCAAGGGGTCTACGGCACCAAAAAGTTTAGGAACCTCTGCGTTAGATAATACCCTATCTCAGCAAAACTTATCAATTCTACAATATATAATTAAAATTTTAGAAATCGTACGTTTTTGGAAATGTTTACTACATAAAGATGAAAATTTCAAAAAAGTTCGGAAGTTTGCAATTATATTGTTATATTATTAATTAATTATATTATTGGTGACACCGGTGGGAAGAGCAATTAGTCTGCTAACGCGGTCTCCCCGGAGATCGACGTCTTTCATATTAGTGAAGGTAAGTTCAGGAGACAAACACTCTTGACTTTAGAAAGTATCTTGTCTTCCTAATGTCGAACCATCTCTAATGCGTTCCTGGTATTATGTTGTATTTTTATAATATTTTTCCTGTACTCAATAGATGCCTTAAACATTTTGCTGTTTGTAATGTCTTTTGAGTTAATAAACTGATTTGATTTGATTTGATATTGCCTAACGTATTATTTATCATTTTCGTGAAACTACGCTGTATGAATTAAGGTTTTGTCAGCGACCACAGTTTTTTCTTTTTTATATATAAAAAAGTAATTACGTATTACTATAGTAATTATGTAATTATAAGAATAATAAATACCTTGAATGTTTCATTTTTGTACTCGTATATATGCAAAATCAGATATAAAACCTGTGTTTATAATAATTCTTTTTGAATAATTGAACATATTCATACTGATAAAATGTATAACCTTTCATTAATTAACTTATCATGACATATATTTTAGATACTCTTTCGGTATCTTCCGTTCGCCCCATTTTCTGGATAGCATTCACCACTAACGACCATGAATATTGATTGTAAAACGGTGATTCTATTAATGACTTTTAGCGTAAAAATTTAACCTCAACCGTCGAGAAATGCCACAAATGTATAACATTATTACACGATTCTTAACTGTCAGAAATTGGATAGGTTACCTAACGGCAATGATGATTTTAAGTAATTCACTAAAATAATTTAGTTTAACCTTGCCGCGTACGAGTACTAAGAAAATCCGTTACGAATCAGAATTAATTCCTTTAAAATTTAATTATGTTTTACGTTTATGAATACTTTAATGATGATAATATGGTGAACTGTAATTGTGCATATCATTTATACGCGTTTGCCAATAACACGTAATTACAGTATCAAAAAAGTAATCTTACTTGTGAAAGGAAGTGAGAGAGAGACGAATGTACCGAAATTTAAATTATTAAAGAAAATTGTGAAGACTACATTTGATGTAAAATTATCAAAATCATTTCATAAGAACAATTATGACTAAGAATCATTGATAATGACTATTGAAGAAAAGTAAAAAAAAAATACTGATTCTAATTATAATGTCTTGTTGATAAAATTGGGACAGTTTGGATGTGCCTCTATATACTATAGCAATCAAGAATTTCATTTCATTTATTTATTTAAATATATCCTAAGCATAACAGTATTATTTTCCAATACACTTAGGATACAAGTTAGTGGTTGATCCGATATTCTCTGATGGTGGAGCGAAAAAATTTCTGCGCTTTCCTTACCTCAGGGAGCGCGGTTATTAGCCGTGGCTCTTTCCGATTGAATTAAGGTATGCTAAGCTACCAATCATTGGAGAGAAGGAGGAATATTCGCTTGGGAGTTCACTTCTTTCAGCTAATTGGCGGCCGTATACAAAACTCGGATGTCCTGAGTGATGTAGGTCTATTTGTCCCTGCCTTCGTCAAAGACCGCACAGATTGTTTTATTTGCCGCGCTTCAGAACAAACCTGCCAATGGTTATGCCTGTGTGTAGGGCAATCTTATTGATTAATCGGGTCGCCTCGGAGATCTACATATTTCGTGATTGTGGGAGTTGCCTCAGGGATGCAATATCAATGTTGTGATTGTTATCTCTGATGCCGTAGTATTTATGTATTTTTTTTAATGATATTTTGAGAATATGTATATCTAATTATGTAATTTTGAGGTTGCAGACGACTTGGACGCATCTGTAATGTTTGTAATCTTTACAAATAAATAAATGAAATGAAATGAAAATGAAATACACAATTGTAAAATAAACATAATAAAATAATAAAAAAAGCGAGAAACATAAGATACTCGTACATGACAAATTAATAAAATGAATTATACAATTATAATTAGGACAGTGCTTCCCTCAGGTAAGCCAGACTATCACAAAATACGTCAAATTCCGAGGCGATACGATTTAGCAAAGATATTGCTCTACCTACCGGCATAACCATTGGCAGGTTGGTTCTGCATCGTGGGAGATTAAACAATCTATGGCCCCTTTGTCGAAGATAATTAACAGGGACGAACAGACCTAAATCACTCAGGGTTTCTGAGATATACCTTCTATAACCCAGTTCTGTGAGAACTGATCGATTTCGCGTATTTACCGCCAAGCCAAGTGGAATCGAAGAAGCTAGGCACGTTTGAACGTACGAGTATAAGCATCAATGCCGGTGGGAAGAATACTGAAGAAGTGGAATGGGCTAAGACCTATGCGGTCTGTTCTGCAGAGATTTGCTCCTCCTGTGAGGTAGATTCCCAGCTGACCTTCCATCTTTTAGGAGGTCTTCCACGAGGACGAGTCCCATGAGGTAGATTATGCAATGCAATATAGGGGAGTCTGGTGGAGTCCATTCTTTGAACATGACCGTACCAGTCCCTTTTTCGGTGTCTGCTCCGTCTTATAATATCCTCAACCTCACATATCTCTCTTATTCTGGTGTTCCTCACGCGATCCCTCGGTGTCTTGCCTGCTATCGTCCTCAGTGTCTTCATTTCGGAAGTCCTCAAAACTTGTTTGGTCCTTGGCCAAGATATCGCTACGTGGAAACATGAACAATGAATTAGCTGATCTGAATAAACTGAACGAGGATGAAGCTTGAATTCTGATGAAGGTTCATTAAAATTTTAATAACATCAACATGTGCATATACAAACTAACTATTTTCACAAATAAACCAAAATTTAAAACTTTACTCGTTTTTTTCTTAAATGATGTGAAATATTTCAAATTAAGTTTCTCGAAGGCGTTAGCTTAATAATATGTTCTTTCAAACAATAGAACATAATTCGTGATTTAACGTGACTTAAAAACCAAACACTTTCTCATTTACTACAGTCAATCCAGGGAACATTGGATTTCGACATAACTTTGGATAATAAATTATTATCTAAAAATGTATATGAAAGCAAAATTTTCCTCGTAGTTCTTAATAGGCTTAAAAAATCATATATCACACATTTAAGAGTTTCCTAATCCTAATTGTACCAAGTTTTTAATATAATTTTTTTTTTACGTAATTATGGTACATACTTGCATCAATTCGTTTAAATGTTTAGACTAAAATGACACTTTCTAGCTGACTTTCTAATCAGTATAACCTAATATTGTAATAATTTAATAATAATCCTCATAAAAACAATATAACCGTGACTTCAATCTATTTTTTTTTGGCTTGCGAATATTATT
The DNA here is from genome assembly GCA_022606425.2 of Lepidostoma basale. NCBI lineage: Eukaryota > Metazoa > Arthropoda > Insecta > Trichoptera > Lepidostomatidae > Lepidostoma > Lepidostoma basale. The sequence continues at coordinate 236,090 of JAHDVF020000762.1, forward strand.
TAATTGCTTATGATATGCATATAAAATACGAGTACATTAGTATACAAGAACATTTCAAAGCGTATTTTTGGAACAACAAAAACAACAACAACAAACCATCACACCGTTTCCCCGAAAGGATAAACAGAGGAAATGTACCGCCATACTACTTTATCCTGATACACTTCTCTTACTTCCTCCACATTCACACAGCGAGTCATACACGCACGTCGATTCTTTCAACTTCTAACATTTCTTGTTTTCGGATACCCAAATATTCCTTCTATGTATTGTGGTTTCATATTTGAATAACTTTTTGAAAACATTGTATTTTCACAACACTTTTGTGCACCTTTACAGACATGTTTCGGGACGCAGACTTCCCTTCTTCATTGTATGAATTTTAACAGCTGTTAAAATTCGTACACTGAAGAAGGGAAATCTGTGTCCCGAAACATGTCTGTGAAAGGTGTAAAAAAATGTTCTGAAAATAAAATATTTTCAAGTGGTAATTCAAACCCCTTTATTTCATTATATTTTACATATCAATTAATTTCAAAAGATATAAACGTAAAAAATATATATGAAAAATTACGGGCACCAACTAACTTAAATATGAACCATATGTGGGTCTAATAGTTCTCTTTTCATATATGTATAAAAATAGTAAGGAACAATAAAAATGTTGATATGATAAAAAAAAACTTCTGAAGTGGTCCAATGTAAGCCGTCATAACTCTAAATTAAATTAAAACAAATAATAACTTTAAATAAATGAAAACAAATAATAACTTTAAATAAATGAAAACAAATAATAACTTAAATAAATGAAAACAAATAATAACTTTATAAATGAAAACAAATCAGTACTTTAAATAAATTAATACATTTTCAGAAACATATTTGAGTAGGTAATTCAATGAAATTGTACAATCTGAACTCACCAGCAAGTGGCTTTTGTTTATGGCACGTAAAATTTAATACAAAAACAATATTTTCCCACGCGCATAATACCTCGGGATTTTTACATTCTGCTCGCTCTAATACCTTCGGTATACGCTCAACTATTGTTTGACGCGATTCTCCTAGAAAAAGTTTTTACGAAATAAAATATACGAATTATTTCTGGAATTTTTGAATGCCAAACAAGGGTAAATACAATGGATTACTTAAGAGAAAAATGAAAATGATATTGTAATCGTGCATTCGGGACTGAATTTGACATTTATTATTTTTCATAGGATATGTTACTTAAATTCGAAAGACAACAAGTTATTGGTTTTTTATACAAAATATCGTTTAAACCTTATTACTGTATACAAATTATTTTTAGCTATTATATTGATTCTCGTGAAATGTGATAGATAGTTTATTTATCGCCATTTTATTGTCACGTGAATTCAACACCAGATGAAAGACGGTGTTACAATCACACTGCCATCGCCGGGAATCGAACCTCGAAATTATGTTCTTACGAAGCCCTGAGGAAGCTTGGATACAAGCGAAACTAGTCGGCAATTAAAATAACCGCATAGTGGTGAAAAACAAAGTGCAGTGTTTTTGTTTCTATTTTATTTTAAATATAAATAATAAAATAATCGAAATTATGATTTAAATTGAGAAATAATATGTATCAAAACATTATTTGTTCCACTGATATGCATATATTATTACATCAAATCTGCTAACTAACCATCACGCCGTCTCCCTGAGGCCTCCGAAGGGGTAGGCAGAAATAATGGACCGCCACAATGTTTTTTCCTAACATACTTCTCTCGCTTCCTCGACATTCATACCTTGTGTCGTGCACGCACGTTGATTTCTCTGACTCCTCACGTGGCCGAAATTTAGTATTTTATTAATTTGATCGTGCCACGTTTTCCTTGGTCTTGTTCTTGTTCCGTTTACATCGATCATTCTTGATGACTCTTTCATTATTTTGTTAATAACACTTTTATTTGCACTGCATTCACTTCTTCTTTCTCAGTCTATTCCCGTCCACTCATGAACAAATGCCTCCTCCACTCGCTTCCATGTCACTCTGTCTTGTGCAGACTGCATCCAGGTTATTCCGACATGTCTCTTCAGATCATCCTTCCACCGTAATTACGGTTCACTTCTTATATTTGCACTATCAAATCAATTAAACTTGTCAAATTATTAAATGATATCAAATTAATATTATTTATGCAGTATTATGAACAATTATCTAATTCCAATAGTCCAGAAAACAAGTTCAGTGATGTCATGTTTCAATATTTCCTAATTGAGCTAAATCTAATATAACTGAGGTTTTGTGGCAGTCTCTAAACGTTTTAGGAGTATGGCGTTTCTGTTAAATCGTATTAAGCTACTTATTTTAAATAGTTTTATGTTAAAGAATACTAAAAATAACATTATGAAAAAAAAGAACAAATCACCAATGAATGCTATTTTTGGTAAACACCCTTGAACTTTGGCATACAAGTCTTTTAAAACTAAAAACATCATTAAAACGAACATCTTAGGTTATAAATCACTTCAGGGAAACGCGGATTTTGTTCGTTAAAATTTCTACTTATGCTGCATAGTACGTGTTTCTTTAACGCGTGAAACAATTAAATTTAATTTTTATTTATGGTCGAATAAGATTTGAAGATTCGTGGATATTCGTACATTATGAAGATGATTTGATTTGTTCCATATTTTTTATATCTTTGAATTTTCACTATTTCATTTTTTTTAATGTGATAAACCAACATGCTTTTAACGAATATTTCTAGTAACATTTATTTTGACACGTTTTGAAGATATTAAAATTTGATCCACTTCATCCCCTAATATCTTCTCCTTTTTCTTCTTTATACTTAAATTGTATAAAGACCGCGTCTCCCGCGGAGCGAAAAGAGAAGGATGGAGTGCCGCATCAGTAAAAGTGTGACAGTCCATTCTTTCTGCCTACCCTTTCAGGGAGATGGCGTGATGGTTAGTTAGTTAGTTAGTTAGTTACTTAAATTGTTTGAGCGAAATAATTAATATTTGGTTATTATTGTAAAGAATAAAATGGGTCATGTCCAAGATTAAACCTTAGTCGATTGGACCAGGAACCAAGTATTCTGTCACATGGTCGTATCTATCGTTCTGTCACGTTATCAAAAGGTTAATAAATTAACATTGTGTAGGGTGTTTTTTTTTAGATGTTTGGTTTTTAAACTAGCAACATTGTTTTTACAGACTGTCAATTTGACAGTTGACAAACGATTTGTAGTCAGTACATTTTGCCATTTTACCATGAATAGACTGACATCAGATCAGCGCTTGCAAATTGTGCAAATTTATTTTGAAAATTATGGTTCGGTTCGCCAAACTTATCGTGCACTACGACCATTTTACGGTCGATATAATTGTCCATCCGAACAAGTTATTTGGAAGACCATGGATCGTTTTTGCATCACGTACACTCTGGATAATACGCATCCACAAAGACAACAATTGTCGAAAATTGGATTTCACGATTGCGCTTCATTCGAGCTAGCCGTGGCGCTCATATGCCCGAAATCATATTTAAACATAAAATTATATATTAAATAAAGCCAATTTTATAGACATTAACATTACTTTAATTTGTGTTTTTTTCATTTTGAATATGTATTGTATACCTCTAAAAAAAACACCCTATATTAATATTTACTATATTGACAATGTTTAAAATGCGATTTAAGCCTCTTACAAACATAATTTAACACGGCAGCACGTATGTACATCTTCAAGATTATAAATTTGAAGTTTTTTTTTAAAAAAAACCTAGGTGTGCTGAATGTAATTATGTAACCGTATGTCTGTCAAATGCGACATACATCACTTACTTCCTCTTGGTCAAGGTGAGAGATTCCGATTCTTAGTTATCTTATTGGGTACACAAGACAGAACTACCGGTATAAAAATGGCTGTGTGCTTGTCGCCTGGAACTGTCTTGTGCCCAAATGAATGCAGAGCGAGTCGAAAGAGTTAGGTAACTGAAGTAATGCTCCGCGGTCTCATTCTGTACGGTTTCTAAATTTGGTGGCAATCTTTTGCACTTCCAAAGGCTTGGGATCTTATACATTTTCAATGTCTATCTATCTCTTAAAACATATACACGTATTCTAAAACGACACGTTAACTAGCATTTACTTTGAGGTTATGAGGGCACAGAATAGGTATTCCCTTATTTGGAATGAGAAACCTTGAAACTGGCTAGATAAGAATATAAATTAAAATTAGTTAGTTAGTTATAAGTAATTGTAAATTAGTAAATTTACAATTAGTTATAACTAACTAACTAACTAACCATCACGCCGTCTCCGCGAAGGGGTAGGCAGAAAGAATGGACTGCCACACTTTTCTTTCCTGACATATTTCTCTCGATTCCTCAACTTACATCGTGTCATGCACGCGCGTCGATTTCTCTGACTCCTCACATGACCGACATTCAATATTTGATTTATTTGATCGTGGCACGTTTTTCTCGGTCTTCCTCTATTTCTGGTTCCATTCACATCGTTAACCTATATTTTTTTACCATTCTTTCTTCATTCCAAACCAAACCATCTTAATGATCCTTTCATTATTTTGTTCATAACACGATCATTCGCACCGCATTCACATCTTATATTTTCATTCGACACTCTTATCATACACAGAGTATACGCACATTCGTTTAAGAGATCTCATTTCTACTGCATTTATTTTACTTTCATTCTTCTTTTGCCAGTTTCGTGCTTCGCTTCCATACATAACGGTCGGTAGAAGAACACCATTGTGCACTGCCATTCTAGCCTTTTTGGATAGGTTTTTGTTTTTGCGGTGACAACTTTAAGTGCACCATTCACTTTGTTGCCTGCCCCAACCCTTCTTTTAATATCCCCTTTCAAATTAGCTATAGCTACATATAAAGTTATCAACTACGGATGACAACACATTAAGAAGATAAATTGCCTTAAAAACGGTAGAGAATGATTGAAAGTGCTTCCATGCAGAATTTTGGATATATAATAAACAACTATGCCCTCTCCCTCTAACATATTGTTCAATAGCTCTTTACGTCATTACAGCGTGAGCCAAATTGATGTAAAGGATAAAGTTATCATATTGATTCTCATGACATGTGATCGGTAGCTTATCTATCGCCTTTCTATTGTCACGTAAATTCTTCACCAGATCAAAAACAGTGTGACAATCGCACTGCCATCGCCGAGAATCGAACTCGGGGTCTTCGGTGTGGTAGTAAAAGATCTGGCCACTCTGCCATGAAGGTTGTAATAATAGGAAACATAAAAATGTAGTTCGCTCAGTATTTTTGATTTATAAATACTACAAGGTAATACCAAGGTAGAACATCTTTAAAATCAAGATAAAATGGCCACCCATAATGAATCAGTGACCCATCGCTTTCCAGGTGAGTGCTTTGACCACTGAACTATACACGTCGTTGAATCCAAAATTAGTTATCATTTCATAGCATAGCAACTTTGGAAATTTAGGTATAATTTCACACTAGTTTCTCTATTTTACTATTTATTTAGCTAAATTTGGTATTTAACATATTTTACGGTTTTGAAATTAAGTTATAATTATTCTCAATAATCATAATTTTAAAAATATAACTAACTAACTAACCATCACGCCGTCTCCCCGAATGGGTAGGTAGAAAGAATGGACTGTCACACTTTTACTGATACGGCACTCCATCCTTCTCTTTTCGCCCCGCGCGAGACGCGGTGTGATGGGTTGCGAACCTCATCGCCAATAAATAAATATTATAAGTTATAAATGATTTCTCTGGCACTGATAATGAAACATGAAATTCGCTTTCCATGTAACTTCTTAACATGTAGCTAATCTCTTATATTAAACTACAATATTTGAAAAAAAAAACACTTAATTTTATCAATGCTTATATACTCTATGCTTATATGTCTCTCCGAAGGCGTAGGCAGAAAAAATGGACTGCCACATTTTTCTTTCCTGACATATTTCTCTCGCTTCCTCAACATTCATGCATCGTATCAGGCACGCGCGTCGATCTCTCTGACTCCTCACGTGGCTGACATACAATATTTGATTTATTTGATCTTGCCACGTTTTCCTCGGTCTTCCTCTACATTAAATTTACAATTATTTTTAGCGTCAACGATGGCGTGAAACCCCATATTAAATATGAAAGGCTGAGAAAAATGTACGTTTTCGTTTTAATTAAATATTAAATGATGGATTATTCAATTTGTTAATTAATAATAGCACAAGAGCTTCGGTGAGAGGTTAAGAAGGGAGATTACTCTATAGAATTAATTGCATGCGTTGCTTTAACATTACTGCTATAATGTAAATTGTCCATAGTTGAAGTAATTACAATATATTTATTTATAGCATTGTTTGCATAACAATTGATAAAAGGAAATTTCTGCCTGTCTTTCTTTGTGTCAAAGAAAGATATATAATAAAAGATTTTTGTTAACTATACTTATCAAAACGTGTAAAAATTGTTTTATTGTAATTGAGTGCAAACTATTCTTATTTTTAAAATATCTAAATAATGCAAGAACTTTCATATTTCATACGTGATTGGTTCATGCAGGAAATAACCTCACAAACCCACGATTTAAAAATTTTGTGCAACATTTAAAAGAAGCGCCTCGCATTACGTAAAACAGTTTTTTTAAACCTTCATTCATCGATTTGGCAAGTCATTTCTTACTTATAGATCACGAGTAATATGATTAATCGTTTACAAAACTGTTCTGATGTAATTTATGGTAAATAATTAAATGTGTAATAGTTCCAGAATAGCAAATTCTACTTTACAATATATGTATTGTTAACAAAAAAATAATTAAATAATGTTATATTATTATTTATAAAATAAATTAACAGATGACTGCCACGTTCACATACTCGTGTCTGTTCCCGTGTTATGTATCAATTAATTAAACTGCATATAATTGTTATTTATCAAAAATGGAAGCTGAAGTATAATTTTAATCTTCAATAAATATAGCTTACTGGAACCGTGCAATTTAGGGTATAAATGTGTCTATGTTTTGACTGGCTTGAAAATGGTAGAAAATCTATTCATCTGTTCTTTAAGCTAATGAATAAGAGGTTATCGCCCATAAATACTCCACGATGAGGAATTTTCCAGAATACAAAAAATAAGAAAATCGTATCGTAATTTTAGCCATTTTTTCACTTATCCGATAAAAATTATTTCCCACTAATTTCAATATTAATATTATTATATAATAATATTAAAATTTGAATTATTATGGATTCCGCTAACGACCTGTGTCCACCTTAGACAAATCGGGTGAAAGCAGTTCAAAAACCGCATAGACTTTACGAAGAAGCTGTAAAAGTGGGTCTCAAAATTAACAAGACCAAGACTGTCGAACTACGAGTGTCATACAAAATACTACCCCAATCTTGCTCGTCGAAGCCTCCCTTGTGACAGCGGCAACCTTCTGCTACCTTGATAATACAATATAATAGTGGTTTTGGGATATACAAAATAGGATGTCGCCAGCATATTAAATTAGGTAAAGTGGATTTTCGCAAAATTCAAGCTCGAATATTAAGCAGCAGCGCTAAAAGTGTGCTACTGTACGGATGTGAGATTTTGAAATCTACCACCTACGTAATTGTAATACTCCAGAAGTTTATAAACAGGTGTCCCCGCTCGATATTAAAGATCTTTTTGGCCAAATAGTGTCATGCCGTTCTCTGAGTCGGTGGACAATGTCGTTAGACTCCAATGGCTATGGATCGGTCAAACCCTGAGGAACCAAGCTTGCATCGCTCAGGGCGCATTGAAACGGTCCTCTTGTGGGCGGAAAAGGGAAGCGAGACATTCCTAGAGCCACGTGGAGAAGAACATTGCAGGATGAAGTCAAGCCGAGTCGGGTGGAAAAAGATACTCAAAACCCTATGCACAACGGGGGTAAGACAAGACAAAAAAATATGTAGAATTTAACTTTTTCCCCGCGGGGTCTGATTTTAGTCAGATAAATAGATCGTGCGCATCATTATCGAAGGGGTGTTTATTGATTGTTTGATATTCGAGGAAGATACTGAAATAATCCGTTATTTTTATGATTTTTTCTATAAGAAAACATAATTTTAAAAATGACATTTAATTCAAAATGGGTCGACGGATAATGTGACCCGTAGCGATGACAGATAGAGTAACGTTTGCTTGGCGGTAAAAGGGTAAATAATGACGTAAACGAGATAATTATTACAAATCGGATCACAATGACTGAATAAAGCAATTTTCATGAATGACACAAAACTGTTCCTGCCAACGAAAACTCTAAGATTTCCTCATGTTAAGTTTCACACACTTGCCAGTTGAAACAATGCGCGATATAGATTTTTTTCTTTGTACAATTACTCCAGTCTGTTTCGCACAAGAAAACCGATTCAGAGATTCCGCAAAAGTGAACAAAATCTAGACAATCGTATGCAAGCGGTTCGGGGCCCTTGGAAAAACCCACCATTGTTTCCGATCCCTCTCACTGCACATTCAATGCACAGAATTCTCTATTCAATAAATTCGATATTTCGTTAATGCAGATAACGCATAGCCCGAAGCAGAACAAACGATGGCTCTTCGGATCGTATTCAAGGCGAAACTGTAATAATAGTTATTATGCTAAATAGGCGTAAGCTTACGACACATCACATTTCTATATACTGTGCAACATAACTAAAATTTAACTAACTAACTAACTAACCATCACGCCATTTCCCCGGAGGGGTAGGCAGAGAGGATGGATCTCCACACTGGCCAGTCCTGGCATACCTCTCGAGCTTCCTCTACATCCATACATCGTACCATGCACGCACGTCGATTGTTCCGACTTCGAATGTGGCCGCCTTTTAGTAATTGATTAATTTGGTCATGCCATGTTTTCCTCGGTCGTCCTCGGCTTCTTTTCCCACTCAAGCTGCTTGTGTACAACTTTTTAACCATTCTACTCTCATCCATTCGTTCCATATGTCCAAACCATCTCAGGGATCCTTTTTTAATTTTATTCATGATGCAGTCATCTGCCTTACATTTCTTTCTTATTTCATCGTTCGGTATTCTATCATACAACGTTTTCCCGCACATTCTTCTTAGTGATCTCATTTCTACGGCGTTTATCCTGCTTTCATCCTTCTTTTGCCAGCTCCAAGCTTCACTTCCATACATGAGGGTTGGCACTAGAACTCCATTGTGTACTACAATTCTCAATTTAACAAAATCACTGCCTAATATAATTTGAGTACCAGTTATGACTTACAATGCAAATATGACGGGTTTGATGCCAACGACAATGTTTTTTTTTTCGCATATTAGTTACTTAAATAAAATTATAGCAATACGTATTCTCCTAACAATATATTAACACTTCAAATTTTGACAAAATATTATTATTATACGTAGATATAAAGATTTAACAAAATGGTGTTTAACCATTTGAAATAACCGTTTGGAAATAGTTTTATGTTTTTTTTATTAATAGTTATCTTACATTTAATTTTATTATAAAATATCATATTGAAACAGAAAAACTAACAATATATTTTGGTTTGCAATGTTTACTCCTATGATGAACATTCCAATTTTTTTATTGAACTTTAAATTTTCGTGATGTCCAGATAAGGCTATGTACTAATATTTAACATATAATTAGAATAAAGCTATACTCGTATATTAAAACATTAGCGACCTTCGTGGCAGAGTGGTAAGAGCTCTTACTTCCATACCGAAGGCGGTGTGATCGTCATACTGTCTTTGATCTGGTGTAAAATTCACGTGACAATAAAATGGCGATAGATTGGCTACCTATCACATGTCATGAGAATCAATATACTCGTAATAGCTCAAATATATTGTATACAGTAAGTGGGTTCCAAATGACCTACTGTATACAATGGAAAAAAAATTCTAATACTCGTAAAAGTATATTAAAACATAAGTCGTCGTATGACTATAAATGTAATAGATTTTAAGATACAGAAACATCGAATGAAAATGTAAGAAGTGAATGCGGTGCAAATGATAGTATTATGAACAAAATAATGAAAGGATCATTAAGATGGTTTGGAAAGAATGAAGAGAGAATGGTAAAAAATGTATATGTTCACGATGTAAATGGAACTAGAAATAGAGGAAGACCGAGGAAAACGTGGCACGATCAAATAAATCAAATATTGAATGTCGGCCACGTGAAGAGAAATCGACACGCGTACATGACACGATGTATGAATGTTGAGGAATCGAGAGAAATATGTCAGGGAAGAAAAGTGTGGCTGTCCAATCATTCTGCCAACCTGTTCGGGGAGACGGCGTGATGGTAAGTTAGTTAGTTAGTTAGTAAATCATTTGTTATTTTCGAATCATATCAAATAGTATGCTTGTTTGATTTTTTGTAAATTTTATGTTCACTATAAATTATTAAAAATAAACATAATTCTCGTCATGCACCAATGACATAATTTAATTCCAAGTTTTCTCTTTTAAATAAACTCGCTTGATCTTTGCTCATATTATATATTCCCAACGCATCAAGGCTGCGCAAGAAAAAAATACTCATAATGAACTTTTTGTTCTGAAAATGACTATAATTTCTGCGTTGCTGTAATGCATTGCAAAAGTTTAAATCTAGTGTGTTGTTCTCATACTGAGAGTATCCAGCGAAAGAAATATTAATATCTCCATACAAACACAATACATTGCGTGTAATTACTTGATATAACTATTCGTTTTATTCAAGTGGAAACATCTCCTTCATATAACTATCTAAGTAACCATCACGCCGTCTTCCAGTGAGGGTAGGCAGAATAATGGACAGCCACCCTGTTCATTCCTGACATACTTCTCTAGCTTCCTCGACATTGTGGCCGACATTTAATTATTATTAAAACTAACCAACTAACTAACCATCACGCCGTCTCCCCGAAGGGGCAGGCAGAAAGAATAGACGGCCACACTTTTCTTTCCTGGCATATTTCTCTCGCTCTCTGACTCCACACATGCCCGACATTCAATATTTGATTTATTTGATCGTACCACGTTTTCCTCGGTCTTCCTCTATTTCTGGTTCCATTAACATCGTTAACATATTTTTTTACCATTCTTTGCTCATTCATTATTTCCATATGTCCAAACCATCTTAATGATCCTTTCATTATTTTGTTCATAACACCAACATTCGCTCCGCATTCACTTCTTATATTTTCATTCGACACTATCATACACAGAGTATCACATATTCGTCTAAGAGATCTCATTTCTACTGCATTTATTTTACTTTCATCCTTCTTTTGCCAGTTCCATGCTTCGCTTCCATACATAAGGGTCGGTAGAAGAACACGATTGTGCACTACCATTCTAGCTTTTTTGGATAGGTTTTTGTTTGCTATGACAACTTATTATTATTATTTTATTTTTTTTAATCGCTCTTTACATCAGGAGAACTTGAGCCAAATCGATGTAAACTGTATTATAGCTATCATAGTGATTCTCGTGACATGTAAAAGGTAGCTAATCTATCGACATTTTATTGTCACGTGAATTCTACACCAGACCAAAGACATTGTGACAATCACACTGCCCTCGCCGGGAATCGAACCCGGAACCTTCGGGCTGGCATTCAATGCACTCACCACTCGGCCACGAAGGTTGTCATATATAATATATTTGATTGATTTCATCGTGCCACATAATCCTCGGTTTTTCGATTTTTCATGTTCAGTTTACATCGTTAACATATTAATCTTCCTTTATTTAATTGGAGCAAAGTTGGCAGTAAATAATGGAGTTCCAGTGCCCTTATGTATAAAAGTGAATCTTGGATCTGATAAAAGAGGGATGGAAGTAGGATAAATGCTGTACAAATAAGATCACTGAGAAAAATGTCAAAGAAAAACAATATATGATAGACTACCGAACAAGGAAATAAGGAAGAAATGTAAGTCAGATGATTGCATCATAATAAATATTCAATAAGGATCCCTGGACGAACATATGAGGGAAGAATGGTTCAAATGTGGTATACAAGCGGTGTGGATGGAAAGCATGGCATGACGAAATTAATCTTATACTTAAAGGAGACCCGAAGTGGGAAAAATCGACGAGCATGCATTTAACGAGTGGAGAATCTCGAGAGGTATGGCAGGACAAAGCAGTTTTGCGGTTAGCTAGTTACTTTGGAGTATTTAAATATTTAGAAAATAAGATAATATACCTACTAGTATTGCAGTTATTGTTTTTTAAATTCAATATGAAGCAAATGTGCGCAGATGTCAAAAACATTCGCTTTCTATCGCAAAAAATAAATACTTTTACATATTTGAGGAAATTGTGAAGTGAAAAGAATATAAATCTTTACATCATGAGAAAGGCAATCCGTGTTCTATGTGCAGCTCGTTTGTGTTTTTCATTTCATCTCAAACAATTTTATTCTCACGGAACAAACAGTTTCTATTGAATACAGAATATCACAAAGAATGTACTGTCGAAGAGAACTAGTTGCATGAGGAAGATTAATGTAATTAAGAGATGTTTTAATTGTTTTGCGGAATTGTAACCATTGATTTTATTGTCCAAACTTCACCCATTACTACTCATAATAAAGCCTAATCATTATTATTTGAACATATAGAGTTAGTATTCTCAGTACAATACCGAAATACAAAGGAACAATTAAATATAAGAACTTCATATCGTAGAAAAACTGCATTTTCTACCAATTTATTTCATCCAACCGTTTAACTGCTTATACGACCTTGCAAAACTTCTACCTTCTATTTTTTATCTAAGACTTCATATATCCGTAAAAAAATAAAAATTGCATTTTTCTGTGCATGGCTTGGTGATATTTCTTCATGTGATATTTGAAATACTTTATTCAAACTTCTTCTTCTTCTTCTGATTGTAGATCTTGCGATCTGTTTATGCAGAATATCAACTTTCTTCTTGTGATGAAGACGACCAGCCTTCTCTCGATCTCTTTGGTGGTCTTCCTGGTTGTCGACAGCCCTCTGGAGTCTCGTGCATCACGATATTAGGAATTCTTGCTGGATCCATTTTCTCGATGTGGTCCCTCCAGAATCACCTTTTCTGCCATCTCCATCTCACTATGTCTTCAATTTTGCAGGATTTGCAAATTTCTTCATTGGGTATCCTATTTCTAAGGGTTCCCCCCACAATAGGTCGCAATGTTCTCATTTTTGCTACTCTTAAGAAATGTTTGGTTCTGACAGTGTCTGCTCTTGCTTCGATTCCGTATGTCATTATGGGCCTGATGCATGTTTTATAAATTCCAACTTTGCTTTCCACTAGTACATGCTTATTGTCCCAGACAGTGTCCCTTGTGCATCCGGAGATAACTGCAGCTTTATCAGTCTGGTTTTTAACTTCATTATAAAGATCGCTGCAACTATAGGTATATCCACACACAGATATCTGAACTTCATGACCTGTTCTATGGGTTTATCGTTTACAACCAATTTGCATCTGAGAGGTTGTCTCGATATTGTTAGACATTTTGGTGTGGCGACGGATATCATCATACTTCTCAGACGCAAGATGGAATCTATAAAGAATTATTTGTAGATCGTCTTCACTTTCTGTGTTGCATCGTCAGCATAGCATACAAAATTGATGAGTTTTTCTCCCATCCTTCATCACTATTTATTCAAACTTTCGTATATATAATATACTCGTATAATATGAATACGTACGTATATGCGTGGCATCTGCATTCTAAAAGCATTTTTTAATTATAATGATATATCGATATACGTATGTATAAATGCGGCAAAAGCTCCGAATTCATGGCCATCCGGTCATTTTTTACATAATATATTTACGTTTAAAAAATTACGCCACAAGCAAAGAAATGGAACAGGTTGCAACATTATTATTAATTGTCTGTCCTAATGATGGCATCTATATCACTTTCCGATACGTTTAAAAGAAGTCATTAAGCAAACGATTTAAAACTTCCACACATATAGAGCATCATCGTACACATAATGTAATATACCATACACATACATAAAACATTCATAAATGGATATTTATATATTGTACCATATATTATATATTGCGTGTTTGTATGATGTAAGCTCTCTTAATTTTATATGAAATGTTTTTAAATGGGCACATGCGTTTTTTAAACTTATCTAAAAACAAATTTTTTTTTCACATGTTAAACCATCTACAATATATTTATCACACTAGGGGAATCCTGTACTGTGACAATTATTCATAATAATTCCAAAACGTTAAGTTGGTACAACTGAATTATTTGTAACAAATAGTAAACATATATATTATAATATTAACTGTGTTATTTGGAACACTGTTATATAATATCACAAATTATTTATTTTATTTCTATGAAATTGTCGCGACAGCTGTTTCACCAAAATATATTGTCATCATCAGGGGTAACAAACAACGAGTTGTTTTTAACACCTGACGATGTTAGTTGGCTAAGCAGCTGTCGCGATTATTTCATTAGAATTTAATACATATATTGTGATATTGTAACAGTGTTCCAAATTACCCAGTTAATAATGTAAAATTATCATAGCGTTTCTGCTTAAACGATGGATTTTCTACAATATAATAAATACATGTACATACATAAGTTAGGCACTATAAAGTAATAATAATGAGTATTAGTTACGAATATTAAGAGGTAATTACTAACTTGAAAAAAAAAGTATTTACTGAAAATCATTGGAAATAAATTTGAATATATTTTGTTAATAAAACATTAATCAAATCTCTTCAGATTTCAATTATACTAATACACATTATCAATGTGCTTTTGGCTTTAACATTGTGGTCATACATCACAACCAAGTGTCATAGAATTCCTCAGTGATTTCTTAAAAGAATATGAGACTATTTTAGAACTTTTTTACAAAAAAAAATAGTAATTAATTGTAAATAATGATCAAAATGGCGCAGATAAAAACTACTACAAAATAAATGTATGTATTGTTTTCTACTTATGAAGTTAATTATATTCAAATTAGTTTAAATTTAAGTAAACGAAACATATCACTCGCGGTAGTATTCCTTAAATATTCTTCCATCGCACGTATACTATCTGTCGCCAAGAATTTTCACGGCTGACTGGCCATGTTGACATTTCTCTAGCATTTCGTCTCTAACGATAAAAAACTTTTTTTCCCTTCGCGTTGTTTAAATTGTACGCGTTAATTACCATAAAGCCTCAAAAGATTTTTTTATCGAGTGTTTTCTCAAATGTGCATAACGGATTTTTTTGTAATTCATTCTACTGATGGTCCATTTTAACGGATTCCGTTAAATATAAAATGTAAACAAATCAATAATCAAAATCTTTGTTTGTCTCTACTGCGTATTTGTCTGATTAACCGAGCCTTAAAATGATTTGTATAGTAAATTGGTTGAAGCCTTCCTTCTCCATAATAATATTCACTAGGTGAAATACTCGTATAATATTTTTTTCTTCGTATATAAATCAAAGGAATGCTCAAGAATTTCATAATTATAAATCGTTTATAAATTCGAAATCTTGAGATTAGTTTTCTAGACATATTTCGACATACTACATATTAGTGAAAGTACGTTCAGAAGACAAATACTCTTTAACTTTAGAGAGTATCTTGTCTTCCTAAAGTTGAACCATCTCTCATGCGTTCCTGATACTTTACCCTTTCTCAAATGCCTTAAACTATAACTGTGTTTGTAATATCTTTTGAGTAAGTAAATAAACTGATTTTCAAATGATATATAATACCGAATTCATTATGAGAACGAAATGAATATCGTTCAACCGATGATGAAGGTATAATAATTTCACTAACGTGTACACAAAAGTAAACTCAAAAGGCGTAAAAAAAACAACTTTAATTTACAGTTTTATAATTCACAAAAAATTCGTCAACATAAATTTCAATCTTATAAGAAAAATGACCACTGATATATAACGTTGCAAAACTAAATGAGATTGCTAAACTAAAAAAGATTTGATAAGAAGAAGTTATCAAATTAAATTTCTACAATATTTTTTTAAAGAAATACATACCCATATACCATATATTTGACTAGTCAAAAATCTTATCTCTTTTTATTCAGAATTTTTTTTTTCTGTATAAACTATGAAATATAACATAAACTAAGAAAACAAATGTACAATATATAAACAAATGTGTAGGTGAAATGTGCACAATGTTTTATAATAAATTAGACTGAGATTAATTGTTAATACAGTTCCATTTATATAAATTCATACTTAATATCAACAAACAATTCACTATATTTACATACGTGACATTGAATAATATATGAATGAATTTATAAACAAGTTTCTTTAGAATAACCCAGGTAACAAAATATGCAAATTTCTAATATGTATTCAAAAACATAATAGAATTATTTTGAATATGAAGAGGCGCTCTGTGAAGAAAATGCCACGAAAGTTTTATCTCAACGTGTATGATTCAAAATAATAATATGAGAAAAACTTTTTAGATATTTATTGGGTTTTTCGTATACCTAAGATTCTTATATTTTGCTGTTTCCTCTTTCTTTAACAAAATATCAAAATTCTTCAAATAATGAAGTCTTCAATCTATCACCATGTTAATTTGTTTGATGTTAGATATTTTATTTCAGGAAAGTTTCATTAAAAAATATTTATAAAAAAGTATCTGTCATATTCAAATTCTTGTTTTAAATTGAATACAATATATTTTAAAAATAAATATTATTTCAAATAAGTATTTCTTTTTTTTAATTAGAAACTTGAACAATTATTAAAAATATATGTCTACTATATTTCTATACCCGTTTTCTTAATCGGGTAGATTATTTTTCTTGCAAGTATTATATATTATATATTATATATGAATATAATTTGCATCTAAGATATTCACCAACAAAATGTTCTCAAACCAGTTCACTGAAAATAATAATTTAAATACGGAACCAACTGCATCAAAACACAATCCTTTGACTCGTATCCAGATGAGCCGAAGATGAGTCCGAATTTCCATAATCACACAACATTCACTGTCCGCAAGTACTCACCGAGCAAACAACACAAGGCCAGTATTCGGTACATGTCGCGCTTTGTGAGAGAACCAGAGACGACTGCGGAGCCGGGCCGCCCGGCGGACCACGGGGGCTCTGGCCCCCTCCCCGCGCCCGAGGCTGTCCGGGGCCCCTTCGACCCCCTCCTTCGAGGGCGCAGGTCTCGGCCTTGGGTCTACCCGCCATTTCCTCGCATTACTCAGAAAAGCGGATGTGATCCAGGCTATTTCGGGTGATTATTATTTTCGATGACTCCTTCATTGTTTGCTGTTTCTTGAATGGACCAACTTTTAATGAGCGTTTGACTTTTACCGCTATGAATCAGTTCTAACACCATAAGTCTTCATCGTCAAGAAAACTGTTAACCCACACATTGTACCCAATTGATTTAGATTATTAAAAACTGTTAACCCACATAATCTCCCAAATGATATTACAAATTCACATAGTAATCTCTATCATCATTTAATTTCTAACTAACTAACCGTCACGCCGTCTCTCCGAATGGGTGAGCAGAAAAAATTAAACACCACGCTGTTCTTTTCTGACGTACTTCTCTCACTTCAACTATAATACATCGTATCATGCTCTCACTTCGATTTCTCCTATTACTCAAGTGGCCGACATGTAGTATTTTATAAATTTAATTGTACTACGCTTTCCTCGGTCTACCTTAATTTCTTGTTCCGTTAACGTCGTTTCTTCACTCATTATTTCCATGTATCCAAGCCATCTTTATGACCCTATTATTTTTTGTTCATAACACTTTCATTAGCACTGAATTTCATTTGCATTTGTCACTATGATAATTATTTTTTTAAACTATTTTCAATCCTTCAACGTGTTTCGAATCTGAGATTTTTTAATGGAAATTTATTTTTCATTTTTACAATAAGTAAAAATTAATATGAGTAATAAATAATAATAATAATGAGTAATAAATTCCTCTCAGTCGTATTCCTCATGATTGAGGGTCGTATCCATCCTGTAAACTATTGACCATGGCACGCCATGCGCTCCTGTCACCTGTCAGGCTCCAGGCTGCAGCTAATGAGAGCCCAGTCAGATCGGTTTTTTGGAAGATGTATACCATATATGCTACAATGTTGGACTACACTTCACATTTTTTTAGTTCAATCTACACTAGCGCCATCTATTAAGATTGGATTAAGCATTAAGCAGAAGATCCTTATTATTTATTAAAAAATGATAACCCGCAATGGGTAAAATCCAGTATTCGTCTACAAGTATTTGTATACATTAAAAAAAAATAGTAATTATTAAAATAACATATTCAATAGGGCTCGTGTTTATCTTATATCTGTGTTACAATATTATATTACAATTTACGTGAGCGTTATATATTTGTGTGTAATGCACGTAACACTTTACTATTCGAATTGATCATCATTACATGATGTAACATCGCATACGCGTTCTACTACTCGCGTGGTTTTATCATCTGACAATAATTATCCCGTAGATTCTGCAAGTTTTGTAACGCATTGCAGTGAGCATAACTGCTGGAGTCTAAGTACAACTTGTTTTACAAAAAGCGTTGACACAATATATGTACATCAACCCAGCACACATTATAAATTGCGTTGAGAAGGTTTCTAATCTGCCAAGAATAGATTTAATATGACCAAAACCAACGTGGTGATTACCTCCACAGGTAATATTTATTGTTTGCTTTCTCTCTTTGTCCTATTGCATCATAATAAAAGTAAATTTCTCCAAAAAAAATATGATTAACAATAAATATAGACCTCTTAGTCTCACTGATTATCTCATAAATTCGTGCTTTTAAAGAAAAAGTTTTTTTTTTTAAAAGACTAATACCAGAGATTTGAATCAATGATATTAGAATTCATTTTACAATCTTCAATATGAGCAGAAAATAGCTCATTATTTTGAAGAAGGAATCTGCTCGTGTCCAGGCTCGAACCCAAGTCCCCAGGATCAGGAGCCAAGCATCCTATCCCCTAGACCACCACCCGATACAAATCAAATTAAAAATTCTTTTTTTTTTATCAATTTAGCAAATATGTTATGGTGTTCTTGTGCCGACCCTTATGTATGCAAGTGAAGCATGGAACTGGCAAAAGAAGGATTAAAGTAAAATAAATGTAGTAGAAATGAGATCTCTAAGATGAATGTGTAGTAAATTTGTATTTGATAGAGTGTCAAATGTATAAGAAGTGAATGCGGTGCGAATTAAAGTGTTATGAACAAAATAATGAAGGGGTCGTTAAGATGGTTTGGACACATGGAAAGAATGAGTGAATACAGAATGGTAAAGAAGGTATATGTCAACGGTGTGAGGCGGTCCTAAGAAGGACGGAATGGGGAATGTTGTTAACATAAAGCGATCGCTTAACCCAACCAATGACAGGTCACAAGTCCTGTAAGCGACTCGACCACCATATTCTGTTTCCAGAAAACAATTTACATCTTCGTCTCTATTGAGATACAATTAATCCTTAAATATTTTGATAACTTAAGACATAAATACTGTGGAATTCTATAACTATTATTTTATGATACATGGCTTTATTTATAAATTGAAAACGCCTTGTTTGAATTTACATATGTTTTGAATTTGTAAAAATACAACAAGATCACATCATCAGAAAAATTAATTATAAAATTCAGCTTATTTCGTTCTCTCGTTGATAAAATAATAATCGCCGACGACCTTCATAGCCAAGCGGTAAGTGCTTTGACTGCCACATCGTAGGTCCCAAGTTCAATTTCCGGCGATGGCAGTATGATACACTGTCTTTGGTATGGTGAATAATTCATACAATTCAGTGATAAGAAAATGGCGATAAATTAGCTACCTATCACATGTCATGAGAATGAATATGATAGCTCTACCCTTTAAATCGATTTGGCTCTAGCTGTAATGATGTAAAGGGCGATTCAATAAATCAAAAAATAATCTTCGATACATATCAAGATATATGATATGAAATATTTTTAATTGATCAACGTTGTTTTTTCCCACCATCGAGTTCGTACAAATGTCTTAATAAATATATAACATTTATTGCCATACGCAACTATTCGTCACACTTTGGTAGTCTTTTCTTCATTCACATAACTTGTCAATCATGCTCCTTGATTATTTCAACTCTGACTTACAGGCTGTGAGTAATTTATTAATTGAAATATGCCGCTCTCTTTTCGCTCTTTACTCCATTAGGTTTTCCAATCACATACACTTCACTTCACACATACTTTTAGTCATTAAATCGTTGCATATACTAAAAGTAACCATAAAACCCATCAAATTATCATTTTAATCGAAACGCTTTCATCTGCAACGTCATATTCTCTTATTATGCCATCAAACGAAAATACGTATTTTAAAATCTCTAAATATATAATAATTTTTTTTTTAGAAATAATGTTATTTATTATGGTATAATAAAATCTCCAATCGTCAATAAATTATTAATACGAATGAAAACGTCAATTTTCTAGAAGTTATATTACATTTTATGGGAATGCCATGTTTTGCCCTTCTAAGACATTATCAAATGTTACATTTGATAACGCCTTAGAAGGGCGAAACATGTCATTCTCATAAAAGATAATAAAACTTCTAGAAAACTGACGTTTCTATTCCTATTAGTTGTTTAATATGGAGTTTGCCATCATTGTTCAAGAAACATTGAATAAGTTATTAAATTATTATAGTTTTATGAAGAAAATGGAAACATGTCTCCTAAAAATAATTATTAATACGAATGAAAACGTCGGTTTTCCAGAAGTTTTATTATATTTTATGGGAATGCCATGTTTCGCCCTTCTAAGACATTATCAAATGTTACATTTGATAATGCCTAAGAAGGGCGAAACATGTCATTCTCATAAAATATAATAAAACTTCTAGAAAACTGGCGTTTCTATTCGTATAAATTGTTTAATATGGAGTTTGACATGATTTTTTAAGAAACATTGAATAAGTTATTAAATTAGTTTTATGAAGAAAATGGAAACATGTCTCTTAAAAATAGCACTTAATCATTTATTCTTTTAGATTATATAATAAACACAATAACCTATTAAATCTGGAGGTGTTGCCAATGGTCATTCAAATCTTTATACGAATGAAAACATCAGTTTTCTAGAAGTTTTATTATATTTTATGAGAATGCCATGTTTCGCCCTTCTAAGACATAATTAAAGGTGACATTTGATAATGTCTACGAAGGATGAAACATGTTATTCTGATAAAATATAATAAAACTTCTAGAAAACTGACATTTTCATTCGTATTAATTATTTAATATAGAGTTTAACATCATTGTTCAAGAAACAATAAATAAGTCATTAAATTAGTTTTATGAGGAGGTCTCTTAAAAAGAGCACTCACACAATGAAGCAGATCTTAAAAGTTTATGGTTTTGCTTAATAAATCAAAATTAAACTCTTGTTCATTTTTCATAGTTTTAATGTAATACTCTCACGTACTAGTAAAAAATCTACAAAATGTAAAAAATAATTAAGAATGTACCTAATTTCGCAAAGATTAGGAAAGAAAAGAGTACAAATTTTAATCTTACGTTCCTACTTAGTATACACAATAGAATTACAAAAACACACTGCCCTACTGATGAGAATATGAACTGATTAGACTTTTTTACGAACGTAAGATTAGGCAAATCTTGCAAACTGCGTATTAGCTAATTTCTCTCTAAAATCTCATTCGAATCAGATATCCAACTACCGGAAACATCTGATGAAATGCCACGAGATGTGGAAAAGCATAATAACGCAGAATCCAAGAAATGTAAAATTATGACAGTGATAATGTCATAATTGATGCCGAATTCGAGATGTTCTGTTATGTAAACATCGTTAAGGAAGTGTGTTCTGTTATTAGTGCGGGAGAAAACATTCTATTCATCATTTCACTCCCACAATCGCGTATAATCTCAATCGATATTCTAGCTATGTTCTTATTGTTGTTTTATAAAACTCTCGTTAATTAGCGGAATCAATTAAATGGAACAAATCTCATGTTTTCTAATAAGAGGCGGCGTGCTTAGTACAACACTCGAATTATTTGGGTGTAAATCTTGTTGCGTGTGTTACAGAATACCAACTCCTCCTTATTGATTTCTTAATAGCTTTTGAAGACGATAGCAAAATTCACAACTCCCACGCTTCAGCATCCGATGATTAATAATACGTAATACATACAGAACGATTCAGAGTTATTTCACCTGAGAAAGAACATGGATTATGGTAAATCATCACACCTGTTTTGATTATTGATAATCGGATGGTGGTCTACGGAACAACAAATCCAGGGAACTTGGGTTCAAGCTTGGGTACGACCCGAGTTCTTCTTCAATTATGAAAATCTCAATAATCATAAATGATATTAATTGTTCCTTGTACAATTTTGTAAAACTCTATATTAAATAATTAAAACTATCGAAAACGTCTGTTTTCTAGAAGTATTATTTTATTTTAAGGGAATGTCATTCAATCTCAAAATTTGATGATTCCTGTTCTAAAGACAACATGATCATATCCATCTCAAAAACGAAGTGTATGACATTCTCTAGAAACCAACTAAGATGCGGAATCTCCGTACGCCAAGAAAAAATTTAACAGGTAGACCAATTCAGATATCTCGGAAGCAAAGTATCCAGCTCTAATGACCTCCCAAGAGAAGTAAGGTCACAGGTAGATAAGGCTGCAGCGGTTGCAGGCTGCCTGAAAGATATCATATGGAGAAACAAGGACATGAGGCCTGCAGCAAGGTACGCATTTATAAGACCTGTGTGCGACCAATCCTCACATATGGCATTGAATCGAGGGCAGAAGACATGCTTTAAACTAAGGCTAGCTTCATAACAAATGTATATGAAATTTTTCTTCAAAACTTCTAAAATAATGTCGATTAAATCAGGAAAAACCGTTTCTTCTTCTTCTTCTTCTTCCTCAGCCTATTCCCGTCCACTCCCGTCTTGTGCAGACTGCATCCAGGTTATTCTGACATGTCTGTTCATATCATCCTACCACCGTAGTTGTGGTCGCCCTGCACTCTCTTTGCCGTTCACGGTCTCCAAGTCAGCAGTTTTCTTGTCCATTTTTCTACTGAGCTTCTGGCTAAGTGACCTGCCCATTGCCATTTTAGAGTCGCCACTCGGTGGATGATGTCAATGACCTTTGTTTTTTCTTTCACCGTATCGTTTCTGACTCTGTCTTTTAGGCTTATTCCTAAAATGGCTCTTTGGGTCACTCGTAGTTTTTCGGCACTATGTTTGGACAATGTTACAGTTTAAAGACCATGAGTACCAACTGGCAGAACACAGGCTTTGGCAAAAACCGTTTAACCATCGTTAATTACATTGAAAATTCCTCAAATGATGGCTGTTCATTTGCCATACAGAAACAAAAAGAAAACACGAAATCATTTTCTATAGGAAATTTTTAAAACACACACTACCTTTTACAATGTTTGTATACTTATTGTTATCTGTAGGTTCATACCAGGAGCATTTTCTCAGAAATCTAGTAAATATTTTTTGTTTTACCCTCACTCAAATAAAACCACATTCGGTTCACCGTGTACCTACACACATTTTTTTAATATATGATAAAAGTTAAAATAGATACTTATTTACTTGTAATTTTATTTATACAAGATAAATGTTTTTCAAACATAAAAACGCCCAGAAACAATATTACAATACAATGTATTTATGAGATCAGAGTTCCACAAAAACAAGAAATGAGGGGCGTAATTAACCAATTATCCTTGAAAATTCTGTAGTTCACCTTTAAGAGATGGTACTAATCACATTGTCTCACTCGAACTACGAATATTCACTGTTATCAACCCCCGCCTTACATCGCAATAACATCAACATACACATTGTGGGTAACACTGTTAGTATGAGATGAGCTTTTTTTAATTCCCACAATATAATGCCTGTACTTGGATATGTGCATTGAACAAGTACGTGTGATTCACAAAGATTATTGTTAAAGTTTTTTTTCTATCTTCCTACATGATCAATTATTAATAAATGTATTTTAATATTAGGCAACACAATGTAGTTATAATATATTTTTTTCCGTGTTGCCACGCACCTTCAATGTTAAATAAATACCTAAATTCAAAAATTCAAAAAAAAATCTTGCGACCGAATCGAATCGAGATAGAATTTCAGGAAAGTGTTGTGGTGGTCTATTATTTCTGCGTGCCCTTCGGAGAGACGACGATATGGTTAATCAATTAAGTTTATTTTACTTTGTATATTTTAGGGGTGTAAATTTTTTTTATAAAAAATCCTAATACAATTAATCTACCACTTAAAATAACATAATAAATCAAATTACAGGAATGGAATAAATATTCTAAAACATATTATATAATAGTATTTATCATTTCTAATGTAAAACTATACATTAAATTATTAATAATAATGAAAACGTCTGTTTTATATAAGTTTTATCATATTTTACGTGAATGATACGAGTATGTTTCGACTGTCTAAGGCATGACATAATGCCTTTTTTTAAAAAGGACTGATACCAAGGATTTAAATCAATGATATTAGAATTTATTTTACAATCTTCAATTTGAGTAAAAAATAACTCATTATTATGAAGAAGGAATCGGATCGTGTCCAGGATCTAACCCAAGTATCCTGGATCAAGAGCCAAACGTTCTATCCCCTAGACCATTGGTCCGCAACCGGTGTGCCGCGGCACACTGGTGTGCCGTGAGCCGAATGCAGGTGTGCCGCGGCCAAATTTATACTGAAAAAAAAAAAATCTAGTCGGAACTCATGAATTGCGAAAGAGTCGACACATTTGTTAATCAGTTCAGGAGACATTGGTGACTTTTTTGTTTGCTTATTTTAGTTCATTCGTGAAAAATCAGTCGCCGCTGATTTCTACTGGCTGGAAGTTGCTGGCGAACTCAATTTTTTAACTTAGCAACTACTTCCAGCTTGTAGAATTGGCGAAAATTTGGTCCTTCGATATTTTTGGAGGAGCAAAAAAACCGTCGCTGCTGATTTCTACTAGTGGGAAGTGGCCGATGAGCTAAAAAAAAACGTCTCCAAAGCTGATTGACCCCACGTCCAGACCTAATTTTAAGTTTTGGTGGGCCGCGGAATTATAGGAAGAACTTATGTGTAGGTGAGAAAATAATGTGGGGCACTGCCCTAGACCACCACCCGGCCTTAGACTGGCGAAATATGTCATTCTCATTAAATACAATTTTATAAAAATTATAGATAACAGACGTTTTCATTCGTAATAATTACATATTATATTATTGTACCTAAATCTGAGTTATTCGTAAAAAAAATTGTGAATACCTTTTGGATAATCTACTCAATTTGCAATACATGTCTATCTTCATACGAATCTTTACGTTATAGTAATAGCCTCGTACGTACTGCATGTGTACTCAATAGGCCGGTTATCGCGGCATCGTTATACCCCGTTCACGTTATATACATTTTACGGCAGCGGTATACCAAAATTAAAGAAAATTATTAATTCCTTTAAAGAATTTTACCAGTAAAAATCCCTATTCAATAAACTATCGAGAGTTCTTGTCGATTCATCTCTATTCAGTGATTCAGCGATGCAGCGGCGGTGCGGGGCTTTGAGAGCGAAAGTGATCTTCTGCTTCGGGTGACCTCGGCGGGCCTGGGAACCTAACGTAACCGATTCTCTGTCCGACCCCAAGTTAACCTAATCCTCCAGTTACGCAAATTGAGTTTAACTGCATTGTTCTAAGATTACGGTTTAATCCGACGACGACAAAAGGCTTTCGATCAAACGTTTTTATACCTTACCGAATCAACAAAAGTCTGCATAGTTTAAGTATGCGTTATTGTTAGGTCATGTTTCCCTTACTTTTGGCTTACTAAAACCTGAGTATTTTTTGATAGTTGTTAAATTACTTTTTTTTACACATGAGGAATCATCAAAATACATTTTCTTCGTCTTCTTCTTCTGCTTTAGGTAGATCTTGAAAAACTGTTTAGAGAGGATGTCAAACTTGGTCGTAGAATAATATATTTACTATTTTGGGAAAACGAGTTTTTAAATCTTCCCTCTCCTGCAATTGTAACTAAATAATTCATTGTAAATTGTGTATATCCTGGAAATTGTTATTTTAAATATTTCCACCTTTCTGTATGGAAGCGAGCTTGGTGCTGGTAAAAGAAAAATGAAAGTAGGATGATTACCGTATAAATAAGATCACTAAATACAATTTGTTGGAAAACGTTGTATGATAGAATACCGAACGACGAAGTAAGGAAGAATTGTAAGACAGATAAGTCAAATTAAAAATATCCCTGAGATGGTTTGGACATATGAAACAAATGTTGAAAAATTGTATACAAGCAGTATGAGTGGAAAAAAGGCAAAGACGATCGAGGCAAGCATTAAATTAATAAAATATTAAAAGACGGCCACATTCGAAGTCGGAAAATTCAACGAGCGATACAAAAAATAATTGTCTGGGTCACCAAACTTATGTTCTCGTATTATTTATTAATGTATTTACATATACAAGAAGAAATACAACTATTAAGAAATAAGCTGTGAGTAGACAATAAAAATAAATTTGTTAACACCGAAACACGAATTATAAATAAATTTTCGTAAAACATAAAAAAAATGCAAGCTTGGCTTCTTGGCTTGTATGGACGTACCGCCACTGTGCTCACAATGTGTATATTTAAAAATATATGGTATGTTTATTTACCATCTTAGCTCTGGTATGAGTTTAAACGGGTTTCTATCTTATGCGTTTAATTTTGCAATTCAGGATTATTCCTGATGCATATTTCCTATGAAATCATCATTCGGCTAAATTGAACGACCTGTCAAGACAGAAACTCGTTGGCGCACTTATGTGTGAATCTGCTATATTAATTGTTATGCATTAAGACTCGGACATTGTTAATAACTATGAAAATATACGATTAGTTTTTTTTTAATTTAGCAAAGTACTTTCGTTTTATTTTTCTATTCTAGCTGCTATTTATCAAATGGGAGCTTTTTAAATATTTTTTTCACTGTTGCAAATGATTAAGAATCGCATTTTCACAAACAACATGTTTTATAATAACAAAGTTAATTATTAAAATCGAAAAATTAAAATTTTTCAAAAATATTGTTTGCCTTTATTAAAGACACTCTTGTTTGTGCATCGTGGCATCAGATTTTTTACACTCTATAATGCTTTGGTATTACACGTTAAAAATCCAAATTATTAACATGTAAAGCGTTTAAAAATTCGGATTTCTTACATCTAAAATTTTTAATGAAATTATGAGATTTAATAACAATAATAAAACACTATTATATACAACATTTTGAATGTATACAAATACTTGTAGACAAATACAGGATTTTACCCATTGCGGATAAATTATTTTTTTATAAGGATTAATTGTATCTCAATAGAGACGAAGATGTAAATTGTTTTCTGGGAACAGAATATAGTGGTCGAGGCGCTTACAGGACTTACAGGACCCAATCTTAATGGATGGCGCTAGTGTAGATTGACCTAAAAAAATGTGAAGTTTTCTGCAACATTGTAGCATATATACATCTTTCATATTTCAGACGTGGTGGTCGTAAGAAGGGAATGTTGTTAAACATAAAGCGATCGCTTAACCCAACCAATGACAGGTCATAAGTCCTGTAAGCACCTCGACCACCATATTCTGTTCTCAGAAAACAATTTACATATTCGTCTCTATTGAGATAAAATTAACTATTATATACATAATAATGTTTTTTTACTAATACCTACTTCAAAAATGTTAACGTATCCTTCCGTAGTGCAAATATTCCATTGTATACATAATGTTTTTGGACAGAAACTTTGAAATAGAATTAGAAACCTCAAATACGAGTCACTGGATCAGGGAAAATTAGAATTATTATTTGAGCAGAAATATATATAATCATCTTCTTCTTCGTCTGTTTCCTTGTTGTAGACCTACGTGGTCTGTTCTCCGGGGTGTTGCTCCTCCTGTGAGGTAGATTCCCAGCTGCTCTTTCATATTTTAGGAGGTCTTCCAAAAGGACGAGTCTCATGAGACTGATTTTGCAATACAATATAGGGGAGTCTAGTTGTGTCCATTCTTTAAACATGACCGTACCAGTCCCTTTTTCGATGTCTGCTCCATCTTACAATATCCTCAACCTCACATAT
Source organism: Lepidostoma basale (assembly GCA_022606425.2). Lineage (NCBI taxonomy): Eukaryota > Metazoa > Arthropoda > Insecta > Trichoptera > Lepidostomatidae > Lepidostoma > Lepidostoma basale. The sequence continues at coordinate 264,394 of JAHDVF020000762.1, forward strand.
CTCTCTTATTATGTTGTTCCTCACGCGATCTCTCAGTGTCTTGCCTGCTGTCGCCCTCAGTGTCTTCATTTCGGAAGTCCTCAAAACTTTATCAACTCAAGATTTATAAAGAAATCATTAAAATAAATACCCGTTCATTTAAAGAGTACACTATTAAATATTTTGTAAACAAATTCGCTAAAAGCCACCACAATATCAGCGTGTCAGATCTGGTTCGTGCCCAGAAATCCATAATGGTAAAAATGGTTTCTGGACAAATGGTTATAATAAATAAAAATGTATGTAAATATTAAAAGATAACAGCTCGTAGATGTAAAGATACAAATGTACCCGCGTTGTCTCGAGTTACGGTATGAGATCGTTATGAAAGCAATGTTTATATACCCTCTAAACACCAGATCATTTTTCCTAGTGTGAAAAACATGTAATTTTAAAAGAGTGCTCTACTCAGATGTTTTAATGTTTTTTTTTTTCGGTTTATAATATGTTAATATCAAATTATAATGTGACCCTTATTTTTCAATCTGCATTTTTTTATGTATTCAACAAGTCGTTTGAACCCTATTACTGTAGACAATTTATTTTTTAGCTATTATATTGATACTCGTGACATGTGATAGGTAGCCAATCTATCGCCATTTTACTGTCGCGTGAATTCTACACCAGACCAAAGACAGTGTGATAATCACACTGCCATCGCCAGGAATCGAACCCAGCACCTTCGGTATGGAAGTCAGAGCTTTTACCACTCTGCCACGAAAGGTGTCAATAGTAAAACATTTTAACACCACTATGACTTATGTTTTTTTTTTCTCTATCAGTCGATTCAAATCGTCCTTTCTTAGCCCCCCAGATGCTTTTATCGATTAATTGGCATTCATCAAGGGATACCAAATTTCCCGGTAGCCGCACAGTTATTGGTTGGATCTACAACATGCACTTACGTAACCATAAAATTGGAATAACGGCTTCTACGTATTTCTAGACAAGCTTAATTTTTTTTAGTTTCTCGTCATTCAATATCAGTCATATTATTGTTTAGTAGCAATTATATTTAAAACGTAACATATTATCATTAATCTATTCTATTGTCGAATACTTAAAAAATATTATATTGTAGATTCTGTACGTTATTAATAATATGTCAATGCCTTGATTAAGTCATGATGGGCCATTGGTTTACGTGAAAATAGGGCTGTGATTTACCACTTTGAAAAAAAACATCAATAATATAATAAATTGTTTTTCACTTGTATTAATTTATTTAAGTTGATTTAATTTCAATATATTTTATCATCGCCGTCAGAATACCAATTAAATTGTGATTATTATGATAAAAAGCTTATATATATATGTAATAAACAGCATTTTCATTGATAGCAAATGAAAAATTTTGCGATTAAAACATTACAAGTGTATAGGCGGGAAAAATTCGGCCCCGAACGGGTTGGAAGATTTTACAGGCAATAGAAACAGCAACACACTGACCTTTGCAGGAGGCTATGGGAACATTTTAAATTATAAATAAAATTATTACGATCATCAGGCATGCCGGTAATGGTGATTTTAGGAAGAATTAAATGCTATCGCCTTGAATTTTATGCATAAACCTAAAATCGTGATATGGTTCAACGATTAAAATATCGTTACTTCTATATTAACCGAGATCTGCTCTCAACAGATAACATGAAAAATGACCAAAACGTTATGAAACCTTCTAAAATTTACAAATGATTCTGCTAAGTGGAATACCCGTAGCTAATATCTGCTTGGTTTAGAACACGGATTCCTAAAGTGGACGGTACTGTCCTCCCAGTGGGCGATAAAACTATCGAGGGGGCGATAGTGGGTCTAGAAGCTTTTGGGTATATTTAAGCGTTCTAGGGGTCGGTGGCTCAGTACAGATGAAGAATATATACGGAGACAAAAATCAATAATAATAATAATAATAATGATTATAATTTAATTATAAAAACAAACATAATATGACTTTTTATTCTTCATTTACCCATCTCAATCAATCAATTTTATTTTTCAATCATTTGAAGATTGATCATGTCTGATGGAAATATGTGAATAATAATTAAATAAAACGATGTTTTTTAACTACTTCCACTTTTGTCTTTATTTAGACAGCGACCGGTTTCGCCAGGCTCGCTGGCATCGACAGACTGGTAACACTATTGTAAACTTAGTCCTTTATATACATACAGATTTCTACATCATTGAGAAAAATCACATTTATTATTTATTGGACCAATATGGATATAACGCTAAGTTCAAGATAAAGCGCACATTTGTTACTATTTTTTTCAATAATTTTTCGAGTTAATTAGTTATCAGTATTTAGGTACGTCAAATATATCGAACGGCCTTTACACGGAATACTTTTATAATGGGGAAGGAGTAACAAAATTGATATCATGCGAAGGGGGCGATGGCCCGAAAAAGTTTGAGAACTTACGGTTTAGATGTACTGTGTACATAATACACGTGTTATTGTATAACTCATACCGTATATTTATTTATTGCTAACACGTGGGAAATAAACATGTTTTGTTCATCATATAAGAATAACCAGCACAGCAATAATATAAAAGAATTTATCTAGAAGCATTATTTTGATATATGCGTTTTTGAAACAAGTATTTTATTCAAATACGTTTTTAAATCATCTTTGGTGCAACCAACAAGAATAAAAATAAAAATCGTTCTCGAAGATTGCCATTTCGAATTTAATTATGTATGGATACATATTAACAATACTTCTAAGATATGTTAATTAATTTTTTTTCAGGTGTTTTGTGCATATAATTTATTAAAGGAAACATTTAATGTGTTAGTGACATTTGTTTCTTTGGTAAATTTTAATTCATGACTTAAAACAGTTTTTTCTCGACATGTTTCGAAGATTTCATAACTTCTTCATCGAGAGAACGTTATATAATGAGAGTATGAAATTTTTCAAAATACATCGAGAAAAATAAACTCAAAAGTAGATAGAACAGTGTTTGAATTAATTTAAAATATTTTTTTTATTATGGTGTTACTACAAAGCTAACGCTTTACGTTTATTAAAAGATAGGTAACATTTGTTCTCTTTTTTTCCCTTTATTAGTTTGCTTTTGATTTTTCATTATTTTAGTGTCTTTTAGCATACATTTCTCCTCCTAATATCTCCGCTGTATTTTTTATTTAACCTATCGTTAAGTACAAATACTTTTCCTGATCTCTGGAAACTTTCCAGAATCAGTCCTATTTTCAAGAGCGGCGCAAAAGAGTCGGTCGAAAACTACAGACCTGTAGCGATACTGTCGGCTCCAGCCAAACTATTTGAATCAATTTTACACAAATTGATATTTACCAAAGTCGACCCCTATATTATAACAGAACAACATGGATTCAGGAAGGGGCGCTCGACTGAAACTAATCTCATGGTATTCACATATTACATTGCAAGGGCCTTGGATGATGGTCACCAAGTTGACTGTTCATATAATGATTTCTCAAAGGCCTTTGACACTGTGAACCATGACATTCTGATAGCAAAGCTATCTCAAATTGGATTCTCTTCTCAGATGATTTTGTTTTTCATTAGTTACCTCGAGGGGAGAAAACAATACGTCTCATACGGAATTTTTCAATCGGAACCTTTTCTTGTAAATTGGTGGTGACACCGGTGGGAAGAGCAATTAGTCTGCTGAACGCGGTCTCCTCGGAGATCGACGTCTTTCGTGTTAGTGAAAGTACGTTCAGAAAGCAAATCTATATAAAAATATTAAAAAACACATGTTTCGGAGGATCTTCAGGTGTAAAAATATAATAAAAACTAAACAAAGAAAGACTAATATAAAAACGCATTCAAAATTCGATACAATAATTCAAATCATCGCAGGTATCTGAAGTTTTTTTTATATATTTTTAATAATTAGTGGATTAAACAAAGTAATTTTTTTATTTCCTAATTTTTTTTAAGAAAAGGATAATTTATAAACAATATGGTTTTACTATTATAATACTGACATACTTTGCTGATATGCAGGTTTTTTTTTTTAATTTTGGTGAATTTCTGTTTACGTGTATTATGTAAGTCATACTTATCTCTTCACAGCCTACGCATCGGAATTCAGTTATATTATTTATATTTCTTTGAACCTATTAATCAAAATAACCAGTCTCCTTAGTAGCTATCCATATGTATAAATGTATCTCGGAGTGTTTCACAAATTCGATTATAAATTGGAGGCTTGTTTAAGGTGTCGTAAATCTTAAAGTTCAGTCATAATAGGTGTTTATTATAGAATAATAATCATATGTATCTGTCGTTTAGCTCTGCGGGGAGTTTTACTATAAAGAAATTCATAATTTAGAGAAATTTTTGATAGTTAAAAAAGCAACTTTTTTTATGAAATATAATAAACAAGATTTTTTTCTATCAAACTATAATACCCCTCCGGGGAAACTGTGTGACGGTTAGTTAGTTTTTAGTAAGACAAATCAGAAATTAAAAAAATTGTTTTAAATTAAACGGGAATGACATATTTCTCCTTTCTAAGGCATTATCAAATTTCTTTTGATAATTCCTTAGAAAGGCGAAAGATGTCATTCCCATTAAATATAATAATACTTCTGGAGAACCCACTTTTATTTTATATACTTAATTACTACAAATTAAAATCAAATTGCATTTTCGTCACAACTTCCAACTAATTGAGCCGAAAAATGTAGAATGTTGTTTTTATGGTGCAGTATATTATTTTAAATATATCTAGTAATTATAATTAAATTAAATTTTAGTTTGTAATCATAAAGGATGTATTTTATAAATAGGTACAGAACAAATAAAAAATATACGAACGTTTGAAGTTTTAATTATAAATTGTATTACAGATGAGCGTTGATACTGTGGCAAATCAATTCAGATTAAATATTAAAAATATTTCTTTTAAATTATAACATTCTAAGTATGTATTGAAACAATCAATACTGGTTGTTTAACAACAACAACAAATAACTCCATACTGGACCAAAACCCAAAAGCTTGCAAACCGATTGCGGTGTTTTAAACCAATCAAAGTAAATAAATAATGTACTTGTATCTATAAAACGAGTAAGCGTGCTTTTTACACATTCTCTCTCTCTCTGGTTTCAATCCTGGGATTGGTTTGCAGCAATTTCCTCTATTCTTCATTTCCATTCTTCCCTGTCTTGTGCGGCTCTGCGTGCGGCTCTGTTTGTAATCTGCATATGATGAGCAGCGTACGTCCACCAACAGGTCCTCCAGGTACTCTCGGCATGGGCGCCCCCTAGAGTTTGTCCCCTCGGTCATAGCCTCCATTATGGCATGCGAGAGGCTTTCTTGTCTTATTACATAGCCGATCTATCTTGCACGCTTTTCGGAAAAGGTCCTGAGCAGGTGCCTTCCTCCTTCAATTCTTTGGAGAACCTAACTAACTAACCATCACGCCGTCTCCCCGAAGGGGTAGGCAGAAAGAATGGACTGCCACACCTTTCTTTCCTGACATATTTCTCTCGATTCCTCAACATTCATACATCGTGTCATGCACGCGCGTCGATTTCTCTGACTCCTCACATGGCCGATATTCAATATTTGATTTATTTGATCGTGCCACGTTTTCCTCGGTCTTCCTCTATTTCTGGTTCCATTTACATCATTAACATATAATTTTTACCATTCTTTCTTCATTCATTCATTCCATATGTCCAAACCATCTTTATGATCCTTTCATTATTTTGTTCATGACACCATCATTCGCACCGCATTCACTTCTTATATTTTCATTCGACACTTTATCATACACAGAGTATCCACACATTCGTCTAAGAGATCTCATTTCTACTGCATTTATTCTACTTTCATCCTTCTTTTGCCAGTTCCATGCTTCCATACATAAGGGTCGGTAGAAGAACACCATTGTGCAATGCCATTCTAGCTTTTTGGATAGGTTTTTGTTTGCGATGACAACTTTAAGTGCACCATTCACTTTGTTGCCTGCCCCAACCCTTCTTTCAATATCCCTCTCCACTCTCCCATCTCTTGTAAACATACTACCCAAATACACAAACTCAACTACGTGCTCCAAGTTTTCACCATTCACGCTAATGTTGCAGACTGTCGTGGTTTCTTCCTTTTCAAAAAACATTACCTTGGACTTATTAACATTCATCATCAGATCATTTCGCATGCATACCTCATACATACAATTCACCAGGACTTGTAGTTCATGCTCGTTGTCAGCAAGTAGGACAGCGTCATCCGCATACAAGAGACAGCTTACTGACACTCCACTCATTTTGGCACCTACATCCAATCCTTTCAGCTCTCTCATACAATTGTCCATATACAGATTAAATAACCACGGGGACATTACGCAACCTTGTTTGACACCTTTATTGAAATCAAACCAGGCTGTAAGATCTCCATTTACTCTGACACTAGCAGTGCTTTCCGTGTATAGCGACTTAATGGCCGTGATCAGTTTTGTACTTATTCCATATTCAGACAATATTTTCCACAACTTTTCCCTATTAACGTAATCATATGCTTTTTGTAAGTCGACAAACGCACAGAAAAGCTTGCGATTTTTGGCCAGAAACTTCTCTGTCAATGTACGAAGTCCAAAAATTTGATCCATACATCCTCTGCCATTCATAAAGGCACCTTGCACATCCCAAACTTTGTCACTCGTCAATTTTCTTACTCTTTCTATTAAAATTCTGAATTGGAGAACCTCCTCATTTGTAATGTGGAGAATGAATTATTTTCATATTATTCCGTTACTTATTTCATAAATACTCTTAATGAATTTTGCTTACATAATATAAGATGATTTGAAAACCAAAATATTAACTACTAGTTGCAACCCATGAAATATTCACAAAAGTAACGATTTTTTACTCAATAAAAACTTGGTTCATTGTACAAACGTTATCAGTAATAAGTTTTAACTTAATGCAATTTTTTTTTTCATGTTAGTAATTTCACTATTAACAATACCAAATTATTATCTTTTTGTTTTCTACACTACTGCCATACAACAATTATCAGAAGAAATTTCAAAATAATCCAGAAACGTTCTCGGTCATGCGCATCGTGTGCATTTCGAATAGTTCGAATTACTCTCGAAGAGAATCGAAGTATTCCTCTCTTGCTCTCTTGAATTTAAAATATTATCATACTCTTCCTTGACGACATTCGAGTTTTTGCTATTTATATTATGATTCTAAATATGAATATTCAAAATAAACATGTGCTTTTGCGGTCTATAAAATTACCAAATTTACGCTCAAAGCAGATTTTAAGATGTACACAATTGTACAAATTGTTTATTTATTCAACAACTAAATCAAATCTTTTGACTAGCGTAACAGATAAGTGATCATTCTAAAAATATAGAACGATACAAATTACGTAAGAACTACAGGTATATCACACATCTGCAGTACCTAAATACATTGTATTTGGTATTTGTAACAAAAACAACAAATACGAATTCCATTACAAAAGCGTTAAAGCTGAGAATGAAAGTGCCGAGTTATACGAAGATAAATCATTTACTTATGTAAATTTCACTTCGTAATCCAATCATAAGGCTTGCGTTCTGGTCAAATATGATACATGTCCAAATACGTTAATACCGAAGAAGCGCTTAAGAATAATGGACACTTCATTTACATTAGTGTATTTATGAGTGTGCCAATTTTCCTCGCATGCGTCTCCGTCCGTTTAACTTATCTCCAAATTTCAAATGTCATTTTAAATGCTAAACCATACTGAATAATCGCTCTTGGTTATAATGATTATATTCAAATTCGCGTGACGAAGCTTGAGAGAAGTTGTGTGTTTACTCGCCTGTTCAATTTGACCTTTGTCAAGTGGTGGTGGAAATATCCGTATATTCCGTAATTCTTTATGATATTCAAACAAATGCATGACTAATATCATTTACTAAGTATATTTATGGAAAGAAAGCGCACGACTGTATCAATGCCAATATTACATTGTTTGTAGTTTCATGTGCTGGCAAGAATTGAATATATAAAATTTAACGTATTATCAAATGTTTGTTATCCTAATGATACACATCTTTATTTAGGTTATTATGAAATATTTCTATTCAATTTTTTTTAATTCTTTAGTTTATATTTATTAAAGTGGAATAAAAACAGCGTTGTCAATTCCATTCCATGGTTATTACATTGGACACATCAGTTTAAATTATTTTTATTATGTCAAAATAGAATGACATGCTTTTATTACGTAAGCATTTTATATACAAGTCGTCTGTATGCGTATCTACAACCATCATAAAACCAGTGGTCTCGTTAAGCTTAGAGTCATGAACAGTGTCTCTGAAATAGTCGCAAATTATGTATTTGTTTGCAACAAAGTCCTGGCGATAGTCTTAAGATCAAGACTGGGTGTAGTAGCTTGAAAATGAAAAACAGGATTTATAAAAAAATCATTCCATAATCAGTAATGCCTTATACCAAGAGCAGAGTGGCTGAAGTCACTAAAGCTATGTTTACCTAAAGACCAATTAAATAAGACTATTGGGTAAAAAAATCTACAACGTGTTGACTGATCTGAATAAACGAGCGAAGATGGTTCAGATTAAAAGACGTAAAATCGTAAGACGTTGATAATATCATGATGGAGGTACAAGCAGAAGGATTGTTTTATGCATTTAAATAGTCTCGCCACTTTGCCACCAATTTTATGTTTAATCCTTCGGGTGAGGATTTTTAGAATGGAATAACTTCCAACACGATTAAATTTTTTAGAAGAGAACTTTATTCAAGTAAGAAATTACAATGGTATAAAGATGTGTTATAAGTAAAGAGTTGCAATTGTATATAGACGTGTTACTATTAATGAGCTGCAATTGTATCTAGACGTGTTACTATTAAAGAGTTGCAATTATATCTAGACGTGTTACTATTAAGGAGTTGCAATTGTATATAGACGTGTTACTATTAAGGAGTTGAAATTGTATCTGATTTAATCCATGATGCGGTTCAGCTTAAATACTGTGCATTTCTTTGTTCGATGACACGTGTACCTGTGGGAACAGATCATCAGATTTGAGCCTTTATGTTTACAAAAATATTAATATTATAAACAAACCTTCAATGAGTCAAACGATGACGTGGGAACAGATCAATGCATCTCGTGAATCCCCAAATGTTTACTTAAAATCTTGATTCAAAATATAGGCGTAGGAAACGATTTGTGTGAACGGGTGGTAAGGTATATAATAGTTGTAAGACCATCAGCAGAAGTGAAAAAGAGAGAAGAAGAAGAAAATTGTCAATTTTTTCAATAACTTCAATTTTATTCTTATTAACGTATAAGAATGCAAGTAAAAATAACTGGGTTGAGACAGTTAGTGACGCTTGAAAATAGAATAAATTAATTTTTTTGTTGCATTGTCACAACAGTTGAAATAAAATTTCGTATCATCAATGAGCAGACAATAATGTGGTGCTGGTACACTACACCTGCAAGAGAAAATCAATCAAAACAAGTAGGTACCCGCGGATGCAATGAACTTTTACTCAACTTCCGTGTCTGCGAATTATATTGCGCACGATTTTAGCACAAAAAACGAATTTAAATTGCGTACATACTTAACACAAATTGCAGATGCTGTGGACTTTTTCAAGGAACATTATATCCAACTAATTTATTTCTTACTAGAAAATAACGTCTGAGAAGACATAACCATGTAACGAAATACTCATGAAATCCATTTTAATTATGATACTGGTTTTGTTCCATAGAAATCATAATAGTATTATGTAGATCAGAGGTACTCGACCTTATTTAGCACGCAGTATGAGAAAAAAATGCAGCACTTAAAAATCTAACAATTGAATGAGAAAACAAACAAAATTAAATAATTTGTGTTATTTTACACATCTCTATTTTTATTAAGATGGTTTGGAAATATGGAACGAATGGATGAGGGAAGAATGGTTAAAAAGATATATGCAAGTAGTGTGAATGGAAAAAGAAGTCGAGGAAGGCCAAAGAAGACATGGCATGACCAAATTTATCAATTACTGAAAGGCGGCCATGTTCGAAGTAGGAACAATCGACGAGCGCGCATGTCACGATGTGTGAATGTATAATAGAAGCGGCGCGAGAGTTATGTCAGGATAGAACAATGTGACTATCCATCCTCTCTACCTACCCCTCCGGGGAAACGGCGTGATGCTTAGTTAGTTAGTTAGTTAGTCTATTTTTATTCACGCTTTTACAACAAAGTAAGATAAGTCTGAGGTGGTGACCAAGCACCGGCCAGACCACAAGCAAGTTTGTCTAATGATTTTAAAAAAGTGGCAGGATGTCTATGATATATATTCCTCAGTCCACGTGAGAAGTCGGAGAAATTGACGTGCGTTCATGACACGATGTATGGATGCTAAGGAAATCGAGAGAAGTATGTCAGTAAAAAAAATATGGCAGCCCATTGTTTCTGCCTACTCCTTCGGAAAGACGCCATGATGGATAGTAAGTTAGTTTTTTTATATCTATATTTAACCAGTTATATCGATGGAAATGTCTATTTTCTATAAGTTGTATTATATACTCATATCATGTGAATTATATATTTCGCCTTGCTAAGGCATTGTATTGCTTCGAAACATATCATTCCATCAAAATATAATAACACTTCCAGAAAACAAACATTTTCAATAATGTTAATTATATCTGATTTGGTAGAGATTTATATTAATGCTCGCGTGATTGAATTCTAATTAAACAAATACATGACAATAAATATTGAAGAAAATATGCAATTCTGACCCGTTTGAGAAATTGATAATAGCAATTGAAACTAGGTGTATTTTATATTCCAGGCCGATTCAGTTTGATCGCCATTTTGATTAAGCTGCTATTTGTCATTTCATATTAGCCATTAGTGAATAGATAACAATTTATGAAATTGAAAATTACTTTGTTTAATCCACAAGATATTTGTTTTAAAAACACGACATGTTTCGGAGGATACCTCTATCTTCAGGTGTAAAAATATGAAATAATAAAAACAAAACAAGGAAAGACTAATATTAAATCGCATTTAAAATTCGATACAATAATTTTAATTTAAAAATTAACCTGAGCTTTTTGTTATAAGTACTAATAATTATTTTTTTATCAGTAAGAACTAATAAATAATAATAATACATGATGATAATATACAAATAATTTAGAAAAAACATACATTTGAAAAGACATAAGATCGGGAATGGGAGATTACATGTATACAAAGTATTTAAGGAGAAAGGATTAAACAAAGTTATTTTCAATTTCCTAAGTATATTACATTATATTTTGGATGAAACAAAGTTATTTTCAATTATTTTGTATATTACTATGGAATTCCACAGTGTTATAATGCCTTAGCGTTCAATAAGATAACAATTTATCGAATTTGAACAGGTAAATGAGGACCAAACAAAATGGGAACATAATATTGTGTACAACAGCTTTCGAAACACAATTTTTTTAATTTCGATTTATTATCGGAGTATCGTGAGAGGTCTCTCATTATTGATGCGTTACTATTTATTACATAAATTGCTCTTTTAAACAATATTCGAGCCCGTAGCATAAAATTACTTTAAATTTTATTTTTTTAAATATGCCTACCTACTATTTATTATTTTTACTATTTATTATTTCTACTTTTTATTATTTCTACTTTTTATTATTATTACTACTATTTTTACTTTTTATTTACTATTTATTATTTTTTAAATGTGCATACTTAAAACTAAAAAATATAAGGTTAATCTAACACTCAATCTCTCACATCAATATTTGTCTTTTTCTTTTTTATGTACTTTGTATATACAACACTATTTAAATTACATTTCTGACATGTTTCGAACAAACAGTCCTTCTTCAGTGATACATATTATAAAGGTACATATTTAAAATATTATAAAATTGTTTACAAATATGATCAATTTTGACAAATCGTCACCTGAGAGTAAGAGGGTTTCAACTAACAAAATTTCACATTTGGCTTTTTTCGTGAAAAGGGTTCTTACTAACCTTATCTATACATACAATTAAAAAAAACATGTAATAGTATCGTCATTTTGATGTTACGAAAAGAATCAAGTTCCATCAGATCATTCAAAATACACGATTCACTGAAGAAGGATTCATTTAAACTTCGAACTTTATTATTCCAACTGTTGCCAGACAAAATTTACACGTTTCTCGGTAAAAAAAATCTCTGGAAATTGGAACAAAACCCTTTTATTCCAAGATACACATCCGAAACCAACAAAACTTTCACTTCATTTTTCTCAGCTTTTTACTTTTGTCAGTTGGAACCTTCTTACTCTCAGGTGACGAAATTTTGATATGTAATTTTAATAGTGTTGTATATACAAAGTATTGGGTGTTTTTTTAGAGGTACCTATACAATAAATATTCAAAATAAAAAAAAAGCACATTAAAATAATGTAAATGTCTATGATATTGGCTTTATTTAATAGATATTTTTATGCCATTATTGTTTAAATATGATTTCGGGCATATGAATGCCACGGCTAGCTCGAATGAAGCGCAATCTTGAAGTCCAATTTTCGACAATTGTCGTCTTTGTGGATGCGTATTATCCACTAGAGTTTACGTAGTGCGAAAACGATTCATGGTCTTCCGAATAACTTGCTCAGATGGACGATTATGTCGACCGTAAATGGACGTAGGGCACGATAAGTTTGGCGAACCGAACCATGATTTTCAAAATAAATTTGCACAATTTGCAAGCGCTGTTCTAACGTCAGTCAATTCATGGTAAAATGGCAAAACGTACTGACGATAAATCAATATTTTTTTCAAGAAGAAACGCATCAATATTCAAAATGGTTGTTTTAAGATACCGAATTAAATAATAATACATTTTAAAGTGATTTGTTTACTGTAAGATTAAATTAATACAAAAGAAAAACCTAGAGAACTACAGAGGTATCTCCTTATTATGCACAATGCTTAAGCTATTTACAAGTTTTCTGAAAACGAAACTTGAGCAAAAGATAACGAATAGGGAAGAACAGCAGGGTTTTCGACGAAATCGCTCCACAACAGATGCAATCTTCATTCTGAGGCAACTGAAAGAGAAGGCAATTGAATATAATAAAGTAGCCTATATATGTTTTGTCGATCTGACTAAGGCATTTGACAGGGTGTTGTTAAGAGATATTGTAAGAAAATTACAGGAAGGAGGAATATCCAATACATTGATAAAGACTGTCCAAGATCTATATACCAATTGCAAAACGAAAATTAAGGTTGACAATGAACTGTCTAGGGAAATTCCTACAAGCAATGGTATAAGACAGGGAGATAGTTTGAGCCCCTTTCTGTTCAATCTTATTATGGACGAAATTATAGAAGAGGTAGCTGGCCTGGGACTAGGTTATAAAATGGGCAGTAAAACTGTGAATGTCATTTGCTATGCGGACGATGCCGCATTAATAGCAGAGTCTGAAGATGACCTGCAAAGAATGTTGTACAAATTCCACACAGTATCCCAAAGGCTAAATATGGCTATATCAGTCAACAAAACAAAAAGTCTCACTATATCTAGGCAACCTGCAAGATGTAAACTGACTGTTGATGATATACCTGTGGAGCAGGTGATGAGTTTCAGGTATTTGGGAGTGGAGATCTGCAGCCAAAGTGACCTTTATACCGAAGTACGTGAACAAGTCAGTAAAGCCTCTGCCGTGTCAGGATGCCTGAAGAATCTGGTCTGGAAAAACAAGCACATGCGTATCGACAGCAAGATCAGAATATACAAAACATGCGTGTGACCCATCATGACGTACGCTGTAGAGACGCGGGCTGACACTGTGCGAACCAAGGGACTACTTAGAACATCGGAGATGAAGGTCCTAAGATCAATTACTGGAAAAACCCTCCGAGATCGTGTCCGCAACGCAGACATAAGGAAAACCTGCGAAATAGAGGATATCGTTCAGTGGAGTAGATCCAGAAGAAGATACTGGAGGGACCATGTAGCCCGAATGGATGGTGACAGACTCGCGTATACAGCCGCCTATGAAATCCCTTCCGGACACCGCCCACCTGGAAGACCGCCTAAGAGATGGAGGGACAGCTGGATCTCATCATCCGACGAGATATGATTTCTGTGTCACAGATCGTCAGATCTATCAAAAGAAGAAGAAGAAGAAGAAGATTAAATTAATGCATTTTTTGATTACATTAAATATTATTATTTTGTATTATGCATTACGATGTATCTCTTTACTTATGTATAGTTAAAAATTAATCATTGTTATTTAATTTATAAGTACATTCAATACAAAACTTTTTTTTATTATATTCGTGAGATTGTTTCAAAACGATTATCGTTGTTATGAAAATCGAACCCGTGACCCCGTGAATACAAAGCGAGAGCGTTATCTGTAAACGACTACCTTTCCATCAATATTTATGCTTGCTAAAAATCGGTTAATTAGGCAATTATTCTAGCTTACCATATCATTCAATTAACACAGCTTTTTACAAGGGAGAGTCAATTAACCCGTGGATTTTGTAAATTGAACGAATTAAAAAAATACAAGTTTAGTGACGATTTGAGCATTTTGCAATTCATTGTACTTAATCGGTTTCATGATATTCATACTCTATAATATCAAATAGTCTTTAATTTGGTAAACTAAAAATGTCTGTTTCAAAATTGTATTTACTGAAACACTATGCGAGAGAACCACAAATGAAATTTAGTTTTCTCGATGTGATTTCAATTATGATTCATAGTTTTAGATACCAAGTGATGAATGTCTAATTAAATCAATGTATTTTGCCTCATTAAAATAGTTTTTTTCAAAGTCATCAACTGAGCAATTAAACAACGAGGCAATAAAGGCTACTGAGGGGTACAAGAAGGGGCCTCTACGTGTAGTATTTATAGAATACTCGGAGCCTCTGGAAACGACGCAAAGTCTGCTAAACCTTCCACCACAATGTCAAATGTAAAATGAGAAATATAGGCGATTTTAACGCCACCTCTGCGAAACATAAAGCTTTCTTGTAATTGATACTAAGAAGAAGAATAACTTTGGTATTTGTTGATATAGGCAATTTTATAATAACAGGTCATAACAAACAGAAAAAAGTACAGATAAAAATAATGAAATCTTTTATTTAGATAATTTAAACAAAAGAAATTATGCAAAAATTATTCATTATTATTTATTTAGTATGATTCCACTTGCGTTTATCATCGTCCGGTTTCGGCAGCTTGCTGCCATCTTCTGGTGGAAGATCTGGAAGGAGATGGAAGATCATCTTCTTATTTTTAGAAGCAAGTGCGAGTTCCAAAATTCATTATTGAAAAATACACTATTAAACATAAAAAAAACATTGCCATTTTAGAAAAAAAAAATTTACGTACTACTAAATACAGATTAAATTTAAAAAGTAACAACAACAAAAAACTGTATTTTTTGTAATTTATTATTGTATTTATTAATATGTATGAATAAACGATAGTTTTCAAGGAGTTTTATTATAATGTTTATGTATGACATGTTTTGCCCTTCTAAGGCATTATCAAATGTTGTCAAACAACATTTGATAATGCCGTAATTAATAACTCCCTGAAAACTATCGTTTTTTCATACATATTAATAATTTTATAAATAGTTTTACATCATTGTTCAAGAAACAATAAATATATTATTGTAATAGTAATAAAATATCTCTGTTTTAAAAATAGTGATTTTAATATTAATCTATATTTATTTGACAATATAAATATATAAAATAAACACAAATCGCGATACAATAATTATAATGCGATAATTTCAAATGTACTTTGAATGTATTGTATATATGTAAAAATAAACAAGATGACAAACGTCAATATTTCTTTAGTGTCATCTCGCTAGAATAAGCTAACACAGTTGAGAGGCAATATTGAGGCCTGCATGCTTTGTAAATCTTCTTCTTATAGGTCTGATGACCTGTTATTCGTAGCATTTCCGTCCTCATCTCCATCATCCATGATAATGGATCTAAAAAAATCATTTACTTCATAAATGATTGTTTTTAATCCATAATCATATTGTCCTCCCCTTGCATGTTATGTTATAGAATGAGTCTTGTATTTCTATGTAGACTTAACGAATATCTCAATGCCGTTTCGTTAATTCGCTTTACTAGGGTCTTGGAGATTTTTATCATCCTAAGATTCCTTGGCCTTATTCTGTCGGCGTTATCTCTCATGTAATTAAATGAATTTTTACGTTTTGCACATTCACACATCATCGCAAATTGCCCCCGATTTATATCAGTGATTCATTGAAACTCCTTGTTTTCAACTCATTAATGGCCTGTTTCCTGTATTTCCTCTCGGCAGTTGAAGTGAACAATTTTTCAAAATATATGTATTTCTTCTATGTTCGCCATACTTTGTGTTGTAGATGTTTTATTGGTATTTTTCTTTTTTTTATATACTTTGTATATACAACATTAATATTTTTTTTAATTAAATATCAGACATGTTTCGGACAACCCGGTCCTTCCTCAGTGATATTCTTAAGATATTTAAAATATTATGAAATTGTTATCAGTTTTGACCAGTTTTGACAGATGGTTTTTCCAAAACTAATCATATTTGTAAACAATTTTATAATATTTTTAATATCTTTATAATATCACTGAGGAAGGACCGGGTTGTCCGAAACATATCTGTTATTCAATTTTTTATAAGTTTAGTTGTATATACAAAGTACCTATATAAAAAAGAAAAAAACAAATATATGTATTTGTTTTTATTATACACAAATGAGACATAACAAACAAAAAACATTGAGGCAACTCATTTGGAATATGTATAAATATCGATACTTCTTCTACCTCGTGTCAATGTTTTTTTTTCTGTATATCGTATGGCCCAGAAGTCTGCCAGCCGCGGTTCTGGATGCTCGAGCCAGGTCCAGAGGGGGCAAGGATGATGACTCCACGTGCGGTGTAAATACAAAAAAGCGGAAAAATTCAATTATCTTTCTAACGAACATACCAACTGTAAAAAATGTCAATACTTAATCTGAAATAATTTGTTATTGTTTACGTTACAGGGTATTTTTTACATTGAAGACAGAGTGATGTCATTTTCAACTGATGGAAAAAAGGTTCGTTTGAGAAGGGCAGAAACTGAACAAGAGATAAACGAGTATATCGGACTGCGATCGTTCTTTATATAACCTATAGATGTTGCTAATCATTCTTAATGTTGCTGCAGCAGAGTTCTGCTCACGCCAGACGGTTCTGGGGGCCCTTCCAAGAAGAACGATTTGTCACCTTAGATTTCCTCAGTCATCTGATTTACAGGTAAAAAATATACATTTAACTTGTTTATTGAAATGAAGGGGGTTTTTGAAAAAAGGAAAGTTGTATTTTCTCTAAGGCTGAATGGTGTTTATATGTTGTATCCATCCTTTATTGAATAACATTATTTTAGTAGTGTAATATCAAAGATAAATATCTCTCATTTTTTTATGATTTGGTGCTAACAGCATTTTTTGTTTTGTTTCATCCGCTGTTAAAGTAAACACCAAACTGTAGTCTTTGTAAAAACCTTTGATAGCGCAGTTTTTAAGAAATCAAAAATGTCTAAAAGAAAAGATTTCTATGTTGGTGACAAATATCCAGCTCGATACTACAATACTCATTAATACAGACAATTTGTGTATATTTTGATAAGAATACTTTGTAAATGGTTAAACTTATAATTCGACGTGGTTGCATGACACGCGTAAATTTTAAAGACTCGAGAGAACTACGTATATCAGATAAGAACAGTGTATAAATCTGATATGAATGAAGTTTTATGATATTGTTTAATTATATAAAATAAATGTTAATTAATTATTTCCTGCCGATAATAAAAGAAGTTCGTGCTCTCAAATGCAATCGTATCGATTTCAACACTAACTAAGACAGAATCTGAACGTAGTAAATTTTGTCAAATAATTTTCTTTCTATTGAAATCATGATTTATAAACAGGCAAAGTTGCAAGTAGATAGACTTGGTATTCTAAAAGGAAATGGCAAACTCGTCTGCCTGAACTTTACGGAGAAGGTATGGGACCCTTGTGACCTCTTGATTGTCTTTTGAAATGATATATATTTATCGCTATAGAAAATATCTCCCAAGTATCATCTCAAGCACCATTGTTGATCGTAAATTTAACTAATTTTTTATTGCTCTTTGGGGAGAATTCATCATTGGAGTGTTTGTAACAACGTACAATTTATAAAAAAATTAAATCCAAATTGCATAAACTACTTTTACGATCTATGGCTATACGAGTATGATTAGAAAGGATCTATTCTGCTTCGAATTAATTTATTACTTTTCACAACTTCTCCAAGCATTATCGACACTTAAGTGTATGGATATGAAGTTTATAAATAAATTATTCGTATATAAAGTTAATTTAGTTATTATTCATTTATTTATGCTAACATTCTTACGAGTAACTTTGTATTTTTCTAATATTGACATATGCAAGAAACTTGTTCTGATTTGTCTGCGCATCACTGTGCATCACCTCTGCATTGTTGCAATTTTGCTCTTTATACAAGTAAATAATTTTATCTACATATATGTTCATAAAAATCTGGTAACTAGGTAATATAGAGTGTTGTTTTAGAGGTTAGCTTTTTAAACTGGCAACATTGTTTCTACAGACTGCCAATTTGACTGTTGATAGTTGATTTGTAGTCAGTACGCTTTGCCATTTTACCATAAGTAGACTACCGTTAGAATAGCCCTTGCAAATTGTGCAAATTTATTTTAAAAAACATGGTTCGGTTCGCCAAACTTATCGTGCACTACGTCCATTTTACGGTCGACATAATCGTTCATTCGAGCATGTTATTCGGAAGACCATGGATCGATTTCGCACCACGTACTCTCTAGTGGATAATTCGCATCCACAAAGACGACAATTGTCTAAAATTGAACACGATTGTGCTTCATTCGAGCTAGCCGTGGCGCTCATATTCCCGAAATCATATTTAAACAATAATGGCATAAAATTATCTATGAAATAAAGACAACATCATAGACATTAACATTATTTTAATGTGTTTTTTTTTCATTTTGAATATGTATTGTATATTCACTCCTTGGACTCTCTTGAAAATAGACGTACTCTTCATGATATGTTGTTGCTTCATAACATAATTCACTTTGAAATTGACAATTCTGAACTTCTCAGTAAATTGTCACTCAATACCCCCATGTCTCGCACGAGACACACCGCGAGCCAAGTTTTCCATCTTCCTGTTTATCGCACTAACTACGCTCAGAGCGCGGCATTGTATCGAATCTGTGATAACTACAACAAGCATTTTTAAGACATTGACGTATTTCATTTGAGCGAGCGAAATTTTAAGAAAATGATCGGAGCAACATTTCAGCGTAGATGTGATCACGATGTTACGTGATGTTATATTTAATACTCGTATATTACTTTTTTTATTTATCTTTATTTTATTTTTTATTTCCAGTACTATAAGTATTTTAACTCTTAAATATTATGTATACCTTACTTTGTCATAGTTTAACTTCAATCTTGTTTCACACTATCATTTGTTAATTGTTAACTATTATTTTATATTTGTGGTAGCATGTAATTGGCCTTATTTTAATTATTCTTAATGTTTTGCTTTTATATATATATATATATATATATATATATATATATATATATATATATATATATATATATATATATATATATATATATATATATATATATATATATATATATATATATGTATATATATATATATATATATATATATATATATATATATATATATATATATATATATATATATATATATATATATATATATATAGTATATATATATATATATATATATATATATATATATATATATATATATATACATATATATATATATATATATATATATATATATATATATATATATATATATATATATATATATATATATATATATATATATATATATATATATATATATATATATATATATATATATATATATATATATATATATATATATATATATACATATATGTTATTGATATCGCGATATATTACATAAATAAATACCTCTAAATAAACACCCTATACGATTTATACATTTCTTTATTCAATATAAATATTAATGAACAAACATGCTCTATAATGTGAAGATAATTAAAAGAAAAAACAATTTCCAATAGACAAATTCGTTGGTTATTATCACAGGATGTCATTCGATATGTTTACCATCCCGTTATTTCCTCCGTTAAGGCTATTTATAATACATATCTTTAAGTCTGCTTTGCTTCATCTGTTCACCGCCGCAACTTATCTCAGATATACAATATAATAATTAAAGGTCATTTTGTCACTTTGTAAAAGTGACCTAGTAATGAATGTGTCCAAGTCTAAAGTGATGGTATTAGAAAAAGAGGAATGTATGACAACTTGTGATATAAGCGCGAACGGTGAGAAACTGGAGCAAGTTACCGAATTTATCTAACTGGGAAGCATGTTTACAAGAGATGGAAAAATGGAGGAAGATATCGAAAGAAGGGTCGGAGCTGGGAACAAATTTAATGGCGCTCTCAAAGTCATCACTGCAAACAGAAATATTTCAACTAAAGCAAAGGTGGGAGTACATAATGGAGTTCTAGTACCAATCCTTATGTATGGAAGTAAAGCTTGGAGCTGGCAAGAAAATGATGAAAGGAGGATAAATGTCGTAGAAATGAGTTCACTGAGAAGAATGTGCGGGAAAACTATATATGATAGAATACCAAACGACAAAATAAGGAAGAAATGTAAGGCAGATGATTGCATCATAAGAAGAAATTAAAAAATGATCCTTGAGATGGTTTTGACATAAGGAACGACTGGACGAGAGAAGATTGGTAATGTTGTATACAAGCAGTGTGAGTGGAAAGAGAAGTTGTGAAAGACCAAGGAAAGCATGACATGACCAAATTAATCAAATATTGAAAGGCGGTCACATTCGAAGTCGGAAAAATTGACGAACATGCATGTTACGATTTATGAATATGGAGAAATCTAGAGAGTTGTGTCAGGACAGAACGGTTTGGCGGTCAATTTTCTCTGCCTACCTAGTTAGTTAGTTATAATGATTAAATAAAACGATGTTCACTAAGAGCGTCTTTCACTTTTTAATCTGAGCTTCTTTGAAGCATGCAGTCTAGACATTGCTATAATGTTAAAAAGTGAATCAAATACTTAGCCAACAGCTGTAAATAATTTGTTAATTGGCTTTCATTTAATTTGTTTAATATCTGTGTATATTGTGATAATAATATCTTGATATCATAAAGATCTTTAATTTTCCACTCTGGACGTCATATAAAATCACAACTCAATTATTCACAGATTTCAGATCAGACAGTTTTAAGATTTAAACTGCAAACCCATCTTTTTCATATTTCATACCCAATTTAAACATTTATACTTTGTTCTACTATACTTTTTAACCGATCGCGAAAATTTAGATTTTTAGATTTAAAACACGTCTTAATGCGCCCTTGAGGTGATTACATCACAAAAACGGCGCTATAAAAGTTAGCATATTATTATTATTCCGAAAATGAACAGGTATATTTCGTTTAGTGTTCAAACATTTTAATTGCACTAAACAAGCTGGGATTACTTCAAAATTTCACAACTCTAATAAGACAACAAAAAATCACAAATTACACGCAAATTGTATCACAGTTTTCGTGCAACATCCGTCTCTCCTATTAAGACAATTGTGTTTGATCAGTTGAATCTCAGATCTTCTCTGTAGCTTTGTACACAGCCGACCCGATTAAATAACACCCGGCTATTTGGCGTATGGCCGCATAAAGCAATTACACCTGAATGTAGCAAACAGATCTCCGTAGCCACTTAATACCCCGTAATTATGTTCACTTTCGTTTTCCTCGACAATGTTAATTTGCAAACACGGCGATTAAACTTCACTTCCCGCAATGGGAATGCATTGTTCAAATGGCGGAAAAATGCGAAGTACTTGTGAAATTATTAAAATGGCTCTGGTTACTCCACCGTGAAAAGTAGACCCTCTCCTGCGAAATGGAACACTCGCATACATAATATTTATTTTGATTAGACGAACCGAAACGACCACGCGGTAACCAATTCATCTCGCGTTCGTTTTTTCTTTTGTTTTACGCACGACACTGTGATGTCATATTTTTACGTCAATTTTATCTTCTACAGAAGATCATTGTATATCTATAGACAGATATTAAAAATATCGCCGACGTATGTTGATATTTATTTATTAAATTCGTCTTTCTCCTTCTATAATTAAATGAGCGTTGATCTAGTCTGTTGTTGCGAATGGTGGAATATTGGTGATTTCCTAAATATAAAATACCAAATCATTTTTAAATGCTCCATCGCAGCCAGAACTCTCATAGATCGTATCAGTAATGAGATAATAAATTCTCTCTATAGTATTGAAGATATAGTGAGGTGGAAAAGAACCAGAAGGCGTTTTTGGAGAGACCGTGTGGACCACATAGAAGGTACAAGACTTGCAAAAAATATTAAAAATGAAAATTCCCGCAGCACGAGAACACCATGAACGCCGCCGAAGAGATGGAGGGACGACTGGACGTTTTCATCCCAAGACAATTAACCGTCACAAACAGGTCATTTTCTCTTCTCCGGTCTCAATCTAATGATTGGTCTGCAGCAAGGCGACGCATCTCCTCTTCCACTCCGCTCGGTCCTCGGCAACTCTCTTCAACTCCGCAAAAGGGGTGCAGCCCATATCTCGGCAAATCTGGTCTAAGTATTCCTAGCGAGGTCGTCCTCTGCCAATCGATCCCTCGACCATTTTCTCCAATACATCATGCAGGTCATAATACGACCTAAATCAAGAGGAGGAAGAATAAGATTTTTTTAAACAATCGATTCATATACTCTACCAGTATTCTCTTCTGCTTACACATACATTATTAAAATTGCAATAAATACGGGTGGTGAATTCCTTTGAACTTTTGAGAACTGTATTAAAGTTGTTTTTAGATATTCGTTTTTTAATATATATGAAATACTAGCCTTCTAATATAATTAATCTCACACTTATCTCGTTAATTAACTGGTGTTAGAATTTTCATTTGCCACCATTATATTCCAAAGTAAACATGTCTGAATGGGGACTTTGTTCGAGAAAATTCAATTAAATCAAGGCAGCCATTGCAAAAGCGCATTAAAACAATAAAATGCTTTTCTTATGCCAAATTTTATCCTTGCATTCAAGACAAGTAATTCGCAGTACGGGGTACAATACAAGCCGCAACACAATAGAAAATCCAACGTGTTTACTCCGCTGAACAAATCCCGCATGATTAATTAGTTTAAATCGATAATTACACGTATCCAAAGTAAGACAATGCCCGAAGTGTGAGACAAAATTTCATTTCAAAACAATTTCCTTCCGATTGTGACACACGATAATATTAAAGTGTTAAAATGCCTTGCTGTTATTAACAAAAATATGAATGCATATGAAATTATCAAAACGGGTTTGTTCCTATATGGACATTTTTGCAAAGTGTTTTTCGTAATATGATTTCACTAATAGTTTCAAAATTAATTAAAATTGCAGTACACAATGGTGTCCTTGCACCCCGACCCTATGTATGTAAGTGAAGCATGGAACTGGGAAAAGAAGGATGAAATTAGATTAAATGCAGTAGAAATAAGATCTCTTGGACGAATGTACCTAAAGACGGCGATTAGGTCCGCCACCCATCACGTCGCTTTTTCCGCGAGGGCGAACAGAGGAGAGTCGGTACTTGGAACATTAAAGGAAGTATGGAAGGGAAGTTATGAGATGTGCGATGAATTTGATATCCACGTGCATGTATGACTCGCTGTATGAATGTGGAGGAAGCTATAGAGGTATGTCAGGATAGAGTAGTGTGGCGGTCTATTCTCTCTGCCTATCCCTGCGGTGAAACGGCGTGATGGTTTGTTGTTGTTGTTGTTAGACAAATGTGTGTAAATGTGTTTCTTGTCTTAGTCTTGTTTACCTTGTTTTGTCATCTCATCTTGTAATTGTTTATCTCGTTTAATTGTTGTTTTAATTGTTGTTTAACTCGTTTAAATTCTTGTTATATAAATCTGTCAGTCCATTGATTGTTCCACTGCTTGTGCCTCTGCGTGTGCTGCTCCTCTGTTCTGGTTTCTGAGTGCCTGGGCGACCACCCAGGGACGACAGCTACCGCTGGCTCCAGTTGCCGGCTCCGACCCAAAGTCAAAACTGCCCCCTGGTGGGGTGGCCCAGCAAATACTGTATAAACTGTTCTTTGTTCTTAACTTTGTATTGTAAAAAAACCTTTTGCACTCCATTGCCTCTCCGTCCACGCCAATTCATCACTTGTCCTTCCCCTCCTGCCCCTCTCATATCCATTTACCAAATATATGTTGTTGTTTTTTTTTTCTATTAATTTTCGTGTGTACCCTAATTTGACTTTAATTCTCACTGTTTTTCTTTTGTAAATGTCCTTTTTGTTGTATATCTATTTGTGCCTAGGCTAAGATTATTGTATTGATTGAATTTGTAATAAAGGTTTCCGAGTTGGGGCGGGAGATAGAAGGTTAAAATATTAGATTAAATGTTGGCCTGTCATCCTTAACTGGATGACAAGGAAATTAACGTAACGTAAGTCCCGGATGGACGGGAACAGGCCTAGGCAGTGCAGCGAGACTGACGAAAGGGCGTCGCTGCGTCCTATAACAGTCTCAGGTGGCGGTGGGAACCTTCTATCGAATGCAAATACAATAATTGAATGCAGTGCGATTGAAAGTGTTCTAAACAAAATAATGAAAGTATCATTAAGATGGTTTGAGCACATGGAAATAATCAATGAAAAGAGAATGGTAAAGAAATTATATGTAAATTACGTAAACGTAACTAGAAATGGAGTCAGAGGGAGAAAACCGTGGCATGATCAAAACAATCAAATATTTAATGTCGGCCACGTGAGGAGTCGGAAAAATCGGGAAGCGTGCATGACATCATGTATGGGGAATCGTATGACGTATGTTGAGGAATCGAGAAAAGTATGTATATCAGTAAAAAATAGTGTGGTGAACCATTCTATCTGCCTACTCCTTCGGGAGACAGCGTTGTGGTTAGTTAATTAGCTAGTTAACTAATTTAGCAATAAGCGTGTCGTCATCAAAAATTTATTTCCTCCGAGACGGTATTCGAACCCATTACCGTCAATATTCTTGCGTAAAATGTATCAATGTTTCTAAGATTCCAAAAAATGGGTGTACGCGTAAAGTTTCTCAAAGTAAATTCATGTTCAAATTTTCCTTATAATGAAACGATTTTTTTTACCTATAACGAAAACGTATTTTAGTGATGAAATTTAAACACAATAATACCGTAAAAAAATTGTATAGCTTACCAGAACTTTATGGAGTTAAACCCAACTACTCTATATTATTTGTGAAATGTATACTTATATCTTGTATACGAATCCTGGATTTTCACCTGTGGGTGGTTAATTTAAATTTTTAATTGTATCTCAATAGAGACGAAGAAACAAACTGGAAACTGAATATGGATGATCAAGGTGTTTACAGGACTTATGACCTATATTAATATCTGTCAAAACTGACTAAAAAAATTATAATATTCATATTATATTTATTTATTTATTTAATAAAGTTATAAATAAATAATGGAAAATTTTACAACTTATAAAACAAAATTTTATAAATAATTTGTAAATAATATAAAAATCGCAAATAATAAAAACATTAAATATCGGCACTTAGAACATATTTTCGCATTTTCGACGAAAGATCGCGAGAACCGGCATCTCTTACCTCACTTGATAATTCGTTATATAATTTAAATCCTCTATAAAAATATCACTGATGAAGGGTTTTTGTGCCCGAACCATGTTCGTTTTTTTTTTTTTTTTTTAATTTTTAATAATGTTGGTGTTGCGTATAAAGTTAAAAAAAAGAAATATTGTTCTAATAACTATCAATTCACATTTTAAGTAAACGAAAATCATAATTTTCCTCGGCCCCAAAATGTTTTTGTTTTATCGTATTATTTGGAAAATTGACCCGAATGACTGACACGTTACATATCTGGAATGTTCGTATATTACAGTTACAAGGAGATTCTCCGGTATATTACAAGCGTTGCAACACAATTTTGAGATGATTCCACCACATCAGTACTGACACATCATTATTGAACAAGAATGTGCTATTTCCACACAGCACCTACATAATTACAATGATTGTTTAAAGATAATCAAGAATCAAAATTATTAACTTCTATACAGACATCCTTTTTCACAATAGCAAAATAATGTATCAGTACTATTTATGACCAATTATGAGCGGTCACAGTAGCTGGGGTACTGCCTGGGTTGCCCCATCAACAATTCGTAACTATACTATTAAATTTTATAACTGTTAATTCAAAAACTTTGTTTTATATCACAAATTGTATTTATTTTACTTTACGACAGCTGTTTCATCAACCAATGTTGACATCATGAGGTGTTACAAAAATATATATCAAATGTGCAATGTAAGAACTTCAAAATTATATCAAATAAATTATTCAAATTGACTTAGGAACAAATACACAAAGATTCGAAAAATTACGAAAAATTGACATTTGATATATATTTTTGTAACACCTGATGATGTCAACATTGGTTGATGAAACAGCTGTTGTAAAGTAAAATAAATACAATTTGTGATATAAAACAAAGTTTTTGAATTAACAGTTATAAAATGTTAAAATATATTTGTGTTTCGGCCAAAACAATGGACTATTTTATTAAATTTTACATACGTAAAAAGTATTCTCCTTCTTCCTCGTGGTTTAGGTCGTATGTCCTGATTATGGCGGTTAATTATCCAGAGATTATGAAGTCCAACCATCCCTTCATCTCCCCGGTAGCCTTCCTTGTGGGATTTAATTTTTTTTAAGTCATGAATCTTCCATGCGGTCCATATGATCTCTCATTCTGCTTCTTCCCCCCAGTTTTATTCATTTCTCAAAAAACAGTAAAAAAAATCCTAAAATAATTAAAACCTTAATTTAATACATCCAAAAAATCTAATATTTTACTCATAAACTAAATATCAAACAACATAGAAGCTATTTCGTTTAACTTATGACTCTACATTGTTGCTAGATTTAATGTGTTTTACAAACCGCTTTGAATTATGAGAGTAATATCCAACTTCTGTTTGAAATGCCACGTTTTTTTACTAGTATCAATTACATTTTCCATCTAAAGCCACTGTTCGAGATGGGTACCTAATCTGAAATAATGGGAAGACGAAATGAAAGTGTTGAATTATCATTGCCGCATTAAACCAACATCTCTGTATGTTACGTAATGTAACATACGGTTCATTGTAAAAGGTTACCAGAAGCAAACATGTACATTTACAACAAAATAATAACTTTGTATTACGTTATGTATATGTAACCACTTTAATAATTGATTGCGCCGACCGGTTTCGTTCGAAATGTTTTGCCGGCTATTCAGTTTTTAATTATTCGTGTATTTCATAAATCACCTATTAATATGGACCCATGATCATTTAATCATTTTAGTGTTTTAACACTAGCTTCCGATCCAATGTATTTTATAGAAATAGTCAATTAGTGCGTTGGTTATGTGAATTTTTCAGCTGTCGTAAACTTCACAATAAGTGTGAAATTGCTACAATAGAAAATATTTTAGCAATCAGAAAAACGATTTTTAGTTTGGTGTCCAATTTAAATGGTTAAACTTGTTAAATTTGCATTAAATGTGAAATAGATAGTACTTTAAATATTTTAAATATATGTAAAAAGTATGATAGCATATCTAATGATGAAGTAAGAAAGGATTGTAAGCAGTGGCGGTACTTCCATAGAAACCCAGAAGCCCGGCTTGCGTAAGAAATTTTGAATCAAAACCCCTAAATCTAAGTAATAAACCAACCGAATAAACGAACAACCCACCAAATCACCTTCCAACATTGTTCCCATCAGAATGTAAGGCAGATGAATTAGTCCTAAATAAAATTAAGAAAGGGTCACTAAGATGGTTTGAACGTTTGGACATATGGAACGAATGGATGTGGGAAAAATAGTTTAAAAGATATTTACAAGTAGTGTGGATGGAAAAAGAGGAAGACATGGCATTACTGAATTAATCAATTACTGAAAGCCGGCCATGTTCGAAGTAGGAACAATTGACGAACGTGCATGTTATGATGTGTGAATGATGAAGAGGCGCGAGAGTTATATCAGGATAGAACAGTGTGGCGGTCTATCCTCTCTGTCTACCCCTCCGGGGAACCGGCGCGATGGTTAGTTAGTTAAAAAGTTTTAAAGGTATTCTAAAATTTGCAACAATGATCAATTTGGTAACATCAAATGAGATTTTATTTTTGAAGTCACAGAAATAAACTGATGTACTTTTTTTACTCGTATGTAACGTAATTGCAGAAGAGAAATGTACAGAAGAAAGAAGATTTTACTCTTTCCGCATTTGAACCGGTTTAATCAAACGACCATAAAGTGTAAAGGTAAACTGGATGTTTTTAACGCAACATATTTGGTACAGTAAAACACAGATACAGGTTAGAAAGGAGCATAATATAAACCCGTATTTGTCTTTGTACGCTTGCGTTAAAATGATCTTTTTGACAGCCCAATGTGATTTATGACAATGTCTACAAATTGTATAATATAATACAATGACAAGTACTAATTTTGCCTGTGTAATCAGATTCTAGGGTCTGATATTGTTTCATAATCCATATTCCCACACACTCTATTCGGTATGTTTCTTTATCAGGTTTTGTTGCTCATATAAATATATTGATAGACAGTGTTTAACGTTCTCTATTTTATATATTATATAATTAATACGAATGAAAACATATGTTTTTTAGAAGTTTTTTATAGTTCAGAAGTTTTTTATAGTTTTTTATAGTTTATAGTTCAATACTCGTACATTCAGTTATAGTAAAATGTATTTCCAAAAATTATATAAATAATCCATTGAACTATTCATAAAAATAAATATATTCAATTTGTGATTGAACTGTCTCAAACAGATAAAATATTGCAATACCTTTAAAAGTTTATTCAATAATGTAATACCTCTGCTATAAAGTGTAACCATTGAAAGTTTGAGCCAATAAATACAACTTTGAAACCCTGTATATAGTTGCTGCCACAGGTAATTGTAAATGATGTATATTTTAGAAAATTATTTAGTTCTAAACGTTCCAATTCAGATTATCTCTGAAGGTCACGTGGTAACTTATATTCTTATAATAATTATATATTGCTACCAATAAAATGATTTATTATGAAAACTTCTTCTTATACCTCTTAGTTTAGGTCGTATGACCTGTCTGTGACGGTGGGCTTTGGACGGTGGACATCTTTGACAATTTTTGCAATTCTTGTATTCTCCATGCGGTCCACGTGGTCTCTTCAAAAGTGCCTTCTGCTTCTTCCCCATCTCACTACGTCTTCAACAACACAAACAGACCTTATCGTTTCATTTCTGATCCGATCTCTTAGGGTTTTGCCTGCGATGGAGCGTAGGGTTCGCATTTCTGCTACTAAGAAGGTTCTTAGTTCTATTGGTATCGGCTCTGACTTCTATTCCATACGTCATGATGGGGCGAACGCATGCCTTATCTTATACATAAAATGAACTGTAACTGAATATTTTTAAGATAATGAAACAATTTGTAATTCTGTATCTAATTAGTAAACTTATATATGTACTATTACAAAATAAGTCAAACTAAGCTTAAATACGTAGAAGTTCATAAGTAACGGATATCGTCGTAAAGGTAGCTAAGCTCAAATAGTCATTTGCGGGACATGTTGCCAGACTACTATACCAAAGATGGATTAGAAAGGTAGTGAAGTGGAGACCTCAGGAAGATAGAATAAGAAGAAGGACCCCACACGATGGTTTGATGACATTAGAAAAATTGAGAGTGACTGGATGCAGAGGGCACAAAATATTTATATTTAGAGAAGTATGGGGAAGACCTACGTCCAACAGTAGACGATATTGGCTCTATAATACAAAAAAATTGAATTTGTATTCAATCATTTATCTAAATTTAAAAAATAAATTAGAAACTTTGAAGTCAAAATTTTAATGAATTAGCTTTTTTTAATATTGGATTTATTTTTCTCGACATGTTTCGAATAGATATAACTAACTTATATTTAAATGCGCGTTAAAGCCTTTATAACATCTAAACAAATATAATATTACGTAGAAAATATTATCACAACAGTAAATGGAAATGCAATGTATAATTTACAATAGATAGACTAATAATTACACTTTTCTCCCTTACCCAAAGCCTCAGATCTCTCCACTTATGGAGACTCCACCACCCCTTCCTCTCATTAGGCACCTTTTACATACTCTTATTTTACTTAATCTTTACGGATTTGATCAATCTTTACAGAAAAAAACAGTGGGGCAAAAAGTAAAAAAAATACTGTTTTATAATATTTTCGTTACCAACAAAGAATTTTACTAAAAATGTAAATAACTAACAACTTATTGATTTATTTACCTTGCAGACGATATCTGCACTATCTCCACAACCTTCGATAAAAAGGTAAACATAAGACACGGACACCCAAAAAAACAAAACTTACCTTCATTTAACCAAGTATTTTTTTTAATATCATTTTATTTCTTATTCAGAATGTCAAGACATCATTACAACACAACGGATATTTGCAAATGAATTAAATATTTATGTACAATTAACAGAGCGCTTAAATAAAAATTCAATACTAATAAATAATAAAATTTATGTCTGTAATTACAATAGTAATAAAACGATTTGTGGCTATATATTATGTTAGTAAATAGTACAAATGTTTCGAATAGTATTATTATGATGGGTAATTTATTAAGGTCGCCGATGACACGATAATGAAATGTCTACATAAAAATACCTTCGTCTGTGGACGTCTCGAACAATCTCACGGACATTAATTGCTCCGAGATTGTTTCGATAGCGGCACACATAATATATCCTGATGCCGGTGCCGGTCAGGCTAAATTGCTGATTACCTTCACCCGTTTTAGTATCATCGCTATTTGCCGACGTTCACCATGGCGCTTTTGGACTATGGTGTTCTTGCGCAGTGCTTTAGCGGGAAACTTGCTAACCCAAACAACGGAACATCCGATCCATCTAGAACAATCTCACGGATATTAAGTGCTCTTGAATCTTGAAACATTCATCGTTTCCAACTACCTGGGGTAATATTTTTAAAGTGTAATACGCCTTTATATAAATTCCTCTCACTCTCTCTTGCACACACACTCACACCGACCCACACCCACCCACACACACACACATACGTGCGCGCGTGCACACGCACAGAGACACACAAACGCTCGCAAACGCGCACGCACACGCACGCGCACTCACACACACACACACACACACACACACACACACACACACACACACCTTGTCACTATCATTTTCAAGTTTTACCCACCTACCCTATATTATGTGTAACCCGACATTTCAAAATAAAATAATTATAATTAATACCAAAGAGTTTCATGGTTTCATCGTGTTGTGTAAATTAATATTTTATAAACATACGAAATGTTTTCGTGCAGTGTGAAACGAAATAAATTTTGTTTAAATAATGTGAATACCGAAAAAGTATTCATTTTGTTTTCATCTATGCATAACTAAAATGGAGAGCTGGAGAAATATTATTATATTTTTGAATTAATATAATAATTGTTACATTTTTCAGACTAAGTAGTCAAAGAAATTAACATACTAGCACAGTAAACCATACTTTCGTTTTTTTTGTAATTTTATTCTCGGTCCCCCACAAATTAAAAAATCGTTCAGCCCCTGTATCACCGCTCTATCACAGGCAGACCTCTCCGTTATTCGGAATAATTAGAATGCCCGTGTGAAGTTCTTCAGATCAATGAAATGTTACACATTCATTATTAGCTGACTTAGTAGCACTGACGTAATCATTATTGTGGTCAACGATTAGCGAATTCTTACTCGCTAATGGTTGCTCTGCAAATTCCTAATCAATGAATTATTATTCAACCATCATTAATAAACTCATTAAGTCACTGTAATTCGTTATATAAAAAAAAACACATGAATCAATCAACTCAAATGTGTTTAATCCGAAAAGGAATGTTTCTATCAACGTTTTTATAATACAAAAAATCGCACGCAATTCAATCAACAAGACAAGTTAGAGTTGTTCTGAAATTGTTTTTATGTAAATTATATTCAATAATTACTAATAAAAACTCATTAACAAACAATCGAGAAATTGTACAATGAGAATAAAATACATTTACATGAAAACTTCTTAAGACAGTGACCAACGAAACAATCAAATCTACGAATGGACACCTCTTCGATTCTTATTTATTCTTCTTACTAACTAACCATCACGTCGTCACCAAGAAAAGGCAGAAAGAATGGACTTTTCTTTCCTGACATATTTCTCTCGATTCCTCTACATTCGTACATCGTGTCATGCACGCGCGTCGATTTCTCTGACTCCCCACGTGGACGACATTCAATATTCGATTTATTTGGTCGTGCCACGTTTTCCTCGGTCTTCCTCTATTTTTAGTTCAATTTATATCGTTATATTTTTTCATCGTTCTTTCTTCATTCATTTTTTCCATGTGTAAAAACCATCTGAATGATCCTTTCATTATTTTGATCATAACACCATCATTCACATCGCATTTACTTCTTATATTTTCATTCGGCACTATCATACCCAGAGTATCAACACATTCGTCTAAGAGATCTCATTTCTACTGCATTTATTCTACTTTCATCCTTCTTTTGCCAGTTAAATGCTGTGCTTCCACACATAAGGGTCGGTACAAGAACACCATTATACTTATAATACACTTCTTATTATAATATCTTGACACGTCTCATTACAACCCTAATACTTATTTAGGCTGCAATTTCATTCCAAAGAATGTAATACAAAAATAGTTTCATTTTTTACAGTCAACTTCTACCAATAAATTTTAGTTTAAAACAATTATATTGATAATAATAATAATTAATATTATATGCTAACTTTTAAAGCGCCGTTTTTGCGATGTAATCACCTCAAAGGCGTATTAAGACGTGTTTTAAATCTAATAATCTAAATATGAACGCTGCATTAAGAAATGTTTCATGATATTTACGCTTACAAAAATATTGCATTTTTTTTTCAAAATTGTGCATATTTACATGTCGTACATTTTATACAACATTCCTTTATATATATTTTTTTTAAACTCAAGTTAAAAAATAATATTATATTTCTTCTATATTCACCGTTTCTTTGTGTTGCAGATTCGTAATTAAACAATATTTTTTAATTTTAACACAACACTTAATTTAAAATACAAATTATATTAAAATTTATAATTTTCTTTAACATAATAAACTGTTCAATTAAAAAAAAATTGTTTTATATATCACAATTGTATTTTTATTTTTTGCGAGAGCTGTTTCGTAACCAATGTTGACATCATCAGGTGTTACAATAATATTTTGATATATTATTGTAACACCTGATGATGTCAACATAGGTTGACGAAACAGCTGTCGTGAAAAATAAAAATCAATTGTGATACATAAAACAATTTTTTTTAAATTTAACAGTTTATAATGTTAAAGAATCATAGTGTTTCGGCCAAAACAATGCACTAACTTAAACATGTTTCGGGACACAGAATGCTCTTCATCAATCATTTAAATATCATCTGTCAAAACTGGCCACATTCATGAAAAATTTGTTTCAATATTTATTTTGGTATACATAATTAAAAAAATTAACTACACTGAGGATGGGCTTCTGGGTTCTGATACATTTTTGCGTTAATGTTACTTTAATTTGTAATTTGAGTAATGATGTTTTACAAAATAAAAAATATTGTTTATTATTATATTTCTTGATTCTGTTTTGTTTGCCACATCCAAAACAAATGCTGTCCCAGAAAAGCATGAAATCAGCTCTTTATGGCACACAGTTGACTCTAATATAATTCACGATACCCACACACGTCCACGAATATTTTTATTGTTCAATACACGTAATATTTCGTAAAATACATCAATTTACGTGATTCATCAAACGAAAAAAGCTCCATAAAAATAATGTATTACAATGTTCATATTTACATTATGTAAATACATACATGTGTAACGAATTTGCATTTAGGAATTTATGTATTGCGATGTTCAACTATCAATTTTTATATTCAAACATTTCTCACATCGTGAATAAGTCACGGCCGATATTTATGTAGAACATACATTCTGCTGTACAAATGTTACGCGTGAAATTATAATATTTTAAATATGGAATGTAAAAAAATTTTACAACGTTAAAAATCCGGGTCGAGTTATGCTCATGACCCCAGATTATTGGATGTGGTATTGTCCTTACTGCAAAATGCATCCTTCCTAAAAGAGCATACGATCTATAATGTTGTCGTTTGTGGAAAGACATAAAACTCCATTAACCTAATGAAAAATGAGTGTTTCCGTTTTTTTTATTTGCACTTGAAATTACATATTTTTTTATTGACGCAATAAACGACGACCTTCGTGGCAGAGTAGCGAGATCTTTGACTGACAAATCGAAGTTAACGGTTTCGATTCCCGACAATGGCAGTGTGATTGTCACACTATCTTTAGGGTGCCTGTTCACCGGAGCGGAGCTAGGTTGCGGAGCGGTGAGCGAGGTAAAAACTCACCAATAGAATTGCATAAAATCTCCGCTCCATAGTCTGGTTCTGATTCACATGACAATAAAATAGCGATAAATTAGTAGATGCATTCAAACGACCTGTTGTATTAAAAAATTTTTAGTAATTTTAGTTTAATAAATAGTTATATATTCAATGTACGAGTACATACGAGTATAGGATGTTTTTTTAGAGGTATACAATACATATTCAAAATGGAAAAAAAAACACATTAAAAATAATGTTAATGTTTATGATAATGGCTTTATTTAATAGATAATTTTATGCCATTATTGTTTAAATGTGATTTCTGGAATATGAGCGTCACGGCTAGCTCGAATAAAACGCAATCGTGAAATCCAATTTTCGACAATTATCGTCTTTGTGGATGCGTATTATCCACTAGAATGTACATGGTGCGAAAACGATCCATGGTCTTCTTCAACTTGCTCAAATGGACGATTATGTCGACCGTAAAATGGACGTAGCGCACGATAAGATTGGCGAACCAAACCATGATTTTCTAAATAAATGTGCACAATGAGCAAGCACTGTTTTGACGTCAGTCTATTCATGGCAAAATGGAAAAACGTGCTACAAATCAACTATCAACTGTCAAATTGACAGTCCGTAGAAACAATGTTGCCAGTTTAAAAATAAACCACTAAAAAAAATACTACATATAAGGAAGCGAAATATAATTTTCAAATTGTGCTGTGTAAAAATTATTTGAGAATAAGAGAATACACAACAGTCACGTATTTCACAACATTTCGTCAATAAATAAATAATTATACGTTGGTATAAAAAAAAAACTCTTATGATTTGTGCTACTATTGAAGATATCAACTTTTTTTCGATATTTCACACCGATGGGAATAATGATAATTTTAATCTGCTTTCATCCATCTTCATTATATGATATAATGATTCCAAACAAAATCGCAGTGTCGAAATTGACATAAATGTTAATTATAAATTCCTCCCGAGACTTCTGCAACGGAGTCATTTTAATAGCGCGAGAGTGAAAGAGAGTACGGGTCATTAGTCAACGAACGCTTTGAATTATTTGCCCGCAAAGTCATATAAATCATTAATGACCTGGATTGGATCTCGCATTTACATAACAGATTAGCAGGGCCCGCTAAACTCGAATGTACATTTTCACATGTCAATTATATCGAACTTTTACATAAATATATGTATTTAGGATTTCTTAAATAATGGTACGAAACGCCATATTTAAGCACCGTATATAAGTGTTCTTGTGATTATGTATGAAAGTAAAGTGTTGTGAACAAAAAGGATCATTACAAATGGAAATAATGAATGAAGAGAGAATGGAAAAGAAAGTATATGTAAATTACGTAAACGGAACTAGAAAAGGAGAAAGAGCGAGAAAACCGTGGCATGATCAAAACAATCAAATATTTCATGTCGGCCACGTAAGGAGTCTAAGAAATCGACGTGCGTGCATTACACATTGTATGAATGTAGAGGAAGCGAGAGATGTATATCAGGACAGAACAGTGTGGCGGTACATTCTTTCTGCCTACCTCTTCGGGAAGACGGCGTGATGGTTAGTTAGTTAGTTAGTTTATTGATTCTAGAAGTTTTTTTTAATTCCCTATTACTCCCAGCAGTCCCTTTCCCGCAACTTACAGAAATCGGTCAGAACATTATCTATTAGGCGCTCCCTATGGCTTCCTAGAGGTATACTCTGGCTTATCTTGATGCATATATGATCTTAACTTTTGAAGTCTCTCTAGCTCGGCAAAAGCGACCAATCCGTACTATTCGAGCAGCTCTCACGTTGCAAATTAAAAGATACTACTAGGTCATTTTATGCGGATCTCTTGATTGCTTCTATGCCTCTAGGTTTCCGCTGCAACACCAAGTCTGGGTTCCAGGATCATTCATAAGATGATATTCTCAAACTATTAGATTATTTGTTGTTCTTTAAGAATCATTGTCAATGGCTCAGAATCATGTCGCCTCTGGTTTAATGGTGTTATACATACACGCAGCTTGGTTTATCTAGAGAGGAACTTGGACTTTTGAGAGGCTGCAGCACGAAGGCCTGTTTAATTCCACGTGATATGATTGGCATCGGGCATGACCATGTCATGATAAGTTAATCACTTGCGTGATTCTGACAACTTTAATACAACTATCTCTAAGTTTACGACTCACTTTCATATAATTAGTTATATAAAAACTAGTAGAAAACTGTTGTTTTCATTCATATTAAATAAAAATGTTACGATACAATTTCTACGTAAACGATGTAATATGAATGTATTTTTAGGCGGAAATTTTGTTCAATATAACAGATTTTTCAAAAGATAAAAAGAGAATTCGAAACAGATCCACCAAGCAGCATCTAATATTTGTGATGTTGAAAGGTGAACCGTTAGAGTAAAAAAAAACAATAAAAAACAACGGGCGTATTTAACAGGCATTTCTTGGCAGCTATGCACAAAGTCATATTTTCGCTAACATTTGTGCTTAGCTGTAGATAAATGTACTTCTTGTGGAGAAAAAAATGAAGAACTGTGCAACACCGGGTGCCATGCAGTTTGGTTACGGCTCTGCACACCAACATATTTAGTACAAAAAAATAACGAATTAATCAATTTTAATAACGCCATAGTTCTTGAGATTTATAATATTAATAAAGAAGTTTAATAAATAAGATCTTACTCGTATTCTGTCAATTATTGCATAAAACAATTCCTCACATTTAATTTCATTACATATTTTTGACAGAGCAATTAAATTAGATTTATCTAACGATTTTTTTTTTCGTATATATTGATGAAATCTAACTTAAATTTCTTATGCATCAAGCATTTGTGTATACATTAAAAAACTATTTCTTCACACTTACTCATTTAAATATACATTAAAAAACGAGTTGTTTATTACACAATGCCCTAATTTTATTACTATCATAATACCATTTATAGATAACTTATAATTTTATAATGAAATTTAATTGCAAAAAGTTTTATTGGCAAATTAATATTGTTTTAATAAAAATACCGATATACTTGACTATAAATCATTTTAATAGTTTCTAAACGTTTTAAAAACTTGTTATACGGGTTATTATAACGCTTTGAAAAGACGACACAGTGGTAATTCAGTAAGCAAATAAGATTTCTTGTATTAAAAATGCGAAGTTATCTGATGATGAATGTTAATAAGTCCAAGTATATGATTTTTGAAAAAGAAGAAATCACGACAGTCTGCAACATTAGCGTGAATGGTGAAAATTTGGAACAAGTAGTTGAGTTCGTGTATTTAGGTAGTATGTTAACAAAAGATGGGTGAGTGGAGAGGGATATTGAAAGAAGGGTTGGGATAGGCAACAAAGTCACAGTGCACAAAGTTGACATCGCAAACAAAAACCTTTCCAAAAAAACTTGCCTGACCTTTACAATTTTATTAATTTGATCATGCCATGTTTTCCTCAGTCTGCCTCGACTCCGTACTCCATTTACATCTTTAACGTATACTTTCTTAGCCATTCTTTCTCCATCCATGCGCTCCATATGTCCGAACCAACGCAGCGATCCTTTCATAATTTTGTTCATAATACCTTCATCCTCTCTACATTCCTTTCTTATATCAGCATTTGAGATTCTGTCGTATATCGTTCTACCACACATACGTCTTAGGGACTTCATCTCTACCGCATATATTTTAAATATTTTAAACATCTTTATTATATCAAGGACCGGTTGTCCGAAACATAATTTTATTTTTTTTAAAGTTAGTGTTGTATATACAAAGTACGAGTATATAAAAAAGAAAAAGACAAATAAAACATTTACAACACAAAGTATCGTGAACATAGAAGAAATTTAATATATTTATTACAAATGATCCAATTAACTTTGGCCTTTAATCAATAGACAAACAAAAGTTATGTACTGTTTAGGATACACACTATAAATGAGATATATTTTAGCTCACTTTAACATCGCAAAAAAAAACATTTTATTTAACATAAATATTTTGTTACAAAGTGTGCCAAAACCGAAAATATATTTTATCAATAAATATTTAAAATTAAATAAAAAACTAACTAACTAACTAACCATCACGCCGTCTCCCCGAAAGGGTAGGCAGAAAGAATGGACTGCCACACTTTAATCGATGTGGCACTCCATACTTCTCTTTTCGCCATCGCGAGAGACGCGGTGTGATGGGTTGCGAACCTCATCGCCAAATTAAATAAACACTTTGTATTACCTTGGAATTGCAATTATGTTTAAAGCCAACAAATCGCACTTCAATCCAAGTTTTATCAGGGCAATATAAACACCCTGCCTTTTAGGAAGCTACAAGCGAAACTATAAAATATTATAATAACGTGTGTGTGTGATTATAACGTTAAGTCGCGTTTACTATCCAGAAAGACAAAGACCACGCTGATTAGACCAGTTCTAACATATGCCTCGAAGACTTGGACACTCACTAAATGTGACGTAATAAAGATGAACTGCTTCGAAAGGAAGATCCTCCGCAGAATCTTCGGACCCATTAAGGATGGTCAGACGTGGAGAAGGAGATACAACACAGAGCTCTACAATCTATACCAGGACGTCAGCGTGGTCTAGTTTATAAAGATTAACAGACTGCGCTGGCTAGGGCACTTATACAGTATGAGGGTTCTGGAGTTCCCCAAAAGAGTGTTGTATGTCAATCCAGACCGATTCTGCGATGGTTGGATGGTGCCGTGGCAGACTGTCGGGTCCTGGAGCCGCAAGACTGAAAGGTGGCGGTCAAAGACAGGACGGGATGGAGAGGTTTCCTGGAGGAGGCTAAGACCAACCAAGGGTTGTAGCGCCGGAGAAATATGTAATTATAACTCAAATATAATTACGAGTACAATTCATTGGCTTCATAAATGCGAAATGTTTATTTTATTTTATATATTTAATAATTTTAAATGTCTAACCACAAATTACGTATGAAAAATTGAGAAATATTACATTAAACACGCCCTAATGTTTTTTTTTTCTTTACAATATTGTCTAATACGCACAACCGTGCAGACTATTATTTATGAACGTGAATCGAATATTTTTAAATTACAAACATCATTAGATAATATTATAATAAAAGCAGTAAAACTAATCACAATTTGTCCCTCCCCCTATCTTACGTTGTACGAAAAGTCATGGGAATTGAATTAAATGAATATATTACATTCTCTTACGAACGGCGAGAGGTTAAATGTTCATACTGCCCGTCACCTCTCAGCCATACCCACAATAACCCAACCCTTTATCCGCCATACAAACTTAACGCTGTTATCATTAAAAATTTTGCGAATTATGATTAACACAATTTTGGTAATAATTTATATGCGGTCTAAGCACCATGGTTGCCAGTATTAATATCCTCATAATTACAAAAAAATCTCAATTGAACGATAAACCATAGGCCTCCAATTCTCATTATTATTGTATTGAAAATATATTTCGATTCAAATTTGTGCTAGAAATAAATGTTACATTTGTTTTTCGCTCATTTGATATTTCACAAAATAATTCATAATTATTAACCAAAACGCTATTTGCCTTTCATTTAAACGGGTTGTTTTTTTTACGACATGTTTCGACGGTAGGTTTACACCAGTTAAACAAACTGTGATCGGTGGAAAAACAGTGTTTTAAGTAGCGAATAATTAAGTGAAATCGATATTTTAAAAAGCTTGCGCTACTCTTAAGGACAGCAAAAGATTAATATAATAATTTTAATAAATACAACAACAACAACAAACCATCACACCGTTTCCCCGTAGGTGTAGACAGAGAGAATGGACCGTCACTGGACTCTGTTATACATATTTATTACAGTTTAATTCCAAGATGCCATGTTTTCCTCGGAAAACATAGCATGACCAAATTAATTAATTATTAAAAGGCGACAATATTCGAAGTCGGAATAATCGACGTGCGTGCATGGTACGATGTATGAATGTAGAGGAAGCCCGAGAAGTATGCCAGGACAGAGCATTGTGGCGATCCATCTTGTATGCCTACCCCGCCGGGAAATGGCGTGATGGTTAGTTAGTTAGTTAGTTTAATTCCATTTGGTTTATGGTTTCGACCGGTTTTCCCAGCTCGCTGCCACCTTCTGGTATTACTCCTACAATGACTATTTACAATGAACTTCTACCAAGAAATATCAATAACCAACATTAATATTATAAAGTGCCACTTAATATTTAGGTTTCTAATGTTTTTCTTTAATATTCTTCTTAAAGTGCCCTGTCAGGTCCCCCCGACGTTGGCGGTCACTCTGGTAAACTCTTCCCTATCCTGCGATGTCCGGAATAGCTCCTCCACATTTCTGATTCCCGTCCATTCCCTCACATTGCGCAGCCAAGATATCTACCTTCTCCCTGCCCCCCTGCGGCCCTCTATTTTTCCTTTCAATATTAGATGCAGCAGGCGATACTTCTCTCCTCGCAGAACGTGACCCAGATATGCAATCTTGTGGACTTTGATTAATACTTCATACTTTTAATTAATTCCTTAGGTTAGCAGTAAGCAGTTAGAGGGTCTAAGAGAGAGAAAGTCCTGAGAGTCACGCGGATCTCAGATCGGTATTTCACCGCCGCTTCCGTACCAAAACCAAAAAAAACCCTCACGACGTGATAAGGCCGCCACGCCCTCCGATCGCCGTTTGTTTAGCGCCATAATGACTCGGTAATAAATCACCGAGAATCCATCAGTGAAGTAATCGAATCTCAGGTGAGCCTCATTATAAAATCGTGACCTTATATTAGCCAAATGCTACGCAGTTCAATGTTTGCCGGCCGTGTTAAATGTGATTGACACCTGAGATTAATTACTATTGACATACGAATTAGCCCGTTTT
This sequence comes from Lepidostoma basale, assembly GCA_022606425.2. Taxonomy (NCBI): domain Eukaryota; kingdom Metazoa; phylum Arthropoda; class Insecta; order Trichoptera; family Lepidostomatidae; genus Lepidostoma; species Lepidostoma basale. The sequence continues at coordinate 306,231 of JAHDVF020000762.1, forward strand.
TATTATGTTGGTATCTAACAGCACAATGTTTAAAAGGAAATGTTAAGCGCATCGAGATAAGGTAGGTTACCCAATCAAAGATTGATTGATAAAAAATGAGCTATTCGTATATAAATCAAGGTAAGTAATCATCAGAGTCCGCCTTTCGATCGTGTAATGATAGACAATAGGGAATGATTTTGATCAATTTACCTGTAGTTCTGCGCACGCTCAACTTCAATCTCGCTAAGTAACTGGGGGAATTAACCAAAGCTTATTTAACAAGTCGAGATCTCTTATCTGTTCAAATCTCTCTGATCAATCCAGAAATGGCAAACCGGGCAAAGATAATATGAATCTTCTTGAATTAATATATTTTAGACTTAATCAATTAATGGAGTTTATGGGATTTAAATGAGAAAAAGTGAATTTAAATCATGACAACATGGCAAATCTAAAGTTAAAAATTCAGCCATTGACATACAACAATAACAACAATAAATCATCACGCCGTTTTCCCAGAAGTGTAGGCACATAGAATGGACCGCCACACTACTCTATCCTGACATACCTCTCTAGCTTCCTCCATATTAATACAGCGAGTCATACACGCACGTTGATTCTTCCACTTCGACTTTAAAATTTGATTAATTTTGGTCGTGCCATGTTTTCCTCGGTCTGCCTCGACTCCGTACTCCATTTACATCAATAACGTATACTTTCTTAACCATTATTTCTCCATCCATGCGCTCCATATGTCCGAACCAACCCAGCGATATTACCTTCTTTCGCTCTACATTCCTGTCATACATCGTTTTACCACACATACGTCTTAGGGACCTCATCTCTACCGCATTTATTCTGCTCTCATCATTTTTCTGTCAGTTTCATGCTTCATTTAGTGTTGGGACCAGAACTCCATTGTGAACGGCCGTTTTCACTTTCATTCGCCGACATTTATATTTTGATTAATTTAGTCTTGCCATATTTTCCTCGACTTTGTACTCCATTCACATCGTTAACGTATCCTTTCTTAACCATGTTTTCTTCACCCATACGTTATATGTACCCAAACCAACGCAACGCACTGATTCATTCATATTTTTTTCCTAAGCAGTACATTTCTTCCTGATATAGCATTTGAAATTCTGTTTTTTTTTTATGTATACAACAAGTCATTTGAACCCTATTACTGTATACAATTTATTTTTTAGCTATTATATTGATTCTCGTGACATGTGATAGGTAGCCAATCTATCGCCATTTTATTGTCACGTGAATTCTACACCAGACCAAACGACAGTGTGACAATCACACTACCATCGCCGGGAATCGAACCCGGGACCTTCGGTATGGAAGTCAGAGCTTTTTACCACTCTGCCACGACACCTTCGATCTTTCGACCGATCGACGATCTTTCAATAATATTGAGATACTCATGAACATAATATGTTATAATCATAAAAAAACAGCCTTTATCGGTCACATGGATAAGGTTGATGATGAAAGCTGTGATCCATTCCAAATAGATCTACGAGTAATTTAGAAATAGATAGACTTAATTGATTATGCATTATCGAAAAAGACATAATACCATTTATGGACTTTTTATTTGACAGTAAAGATTTGGTGTTACGTTATTATTCAAATTAGGTCTGATTGAATCATTGCCCATTGGAAATCGTAATAAAGTAGTAGCAGAAGTATTATTGGCCATTTGCTTTAATTTTATGGACAGTTTATTCTAATTCTCGGATACCTTTAGTGCCCAATTATCCCTTCAGACCTAAGTTATGGTTGGTTACTATAATATTTTTAATACTAACTGCATATTGAGAAATAGAAGAAAAAAACTATTAGTTTAATTAAAAAATACTCTAAGAGTATTCTCGTACACTATACTCGTATACTTAATTTTTAAAATCACATATAAATAGTGTTTAACCCATAAACGCACTAGGAGCGATAAATTGCTGACTTGTATACAACAGGTTGTTTGAACCCAATTACTGTATACAATTTATTTTAGCTATTAAATTAATTCCCATGACATTTGATTTTTAGCCAATCTATCGCAATTTTATTGTTACGTGAATTCTACACCAGACCATTGACAGTGTGACAAATGAATCGAACCCGGGACCATCTGTATGAAAGTCAGAGCTCTTACCACTCTGCCATGAAGGTTGACATATATTACAGTTATGTATTACAATAATTCGAAATAAATATTGTTTTTATTCCATGTGCAGTAGTTTCTCACTATTGCTGATACATAATTTATAATCATAAGGCATATTGTTACAATAAATAAAGATTTAAATAATATCTGAAAATAATTCATAATTAATAAAACTTTCTATCTGCCAATGATAATCATTATTTTTATAACATTAGAGATGATAGCTTAACATAATGAAAATTCTGCTGAAAGATATAATTCATTCCAGTAGTCAATTTATATGGTAATTCTAGTAATTATGTATATAATACTTGTAAAGTTTTCAAATTCCTAATTTATTGTGTTTGGACTTCCTCGTATTTAAAAAGCACACATTATTGTAACTAACTAACTAACCATCACGCCGTCTCCCAGAAAGAATGGACTGCCACACTTTTCTTTCCTGACATATTTCTCTCGCTTCCTCAACATTCATACATCGTGTCATGCACGCGCGTCGATTTCTCTGACTCCTCACATGGCCGACATGCAATATTTGATTTATTTGATCGTGCCACGTTTTCCTCGGTCTTCCTCTATTTCTGGTTCCATTTACATCATTAACATACAATTTTTTTACCATTCTTTCTTCATTCATTCTTTCCATATGTCCAAACCATCTTAATGATCATTTTGTTCATTATTTTGTTTCATTATTTTGTTCATAACACCATCATTCGCACCGCATTCACTTCTTATATTTTCATTCGACACTCTATAGTATCCACACATTCGTCTAAAGATCTCATTTCTACTGCATTTATTCTACTTTCATCCTTCTTTTGCCAGTTCCATGCTTCGATTCCATACATAAGGGTCGGTAGAAGAACACCATTATATGACCACTATTGTATGAATACTAATCTCCAGTATATTTCATCCAAAGTGTGGCAAACATTCATAACAGCCTCGATCTTTACTCGTACACTTATTGATAAATGTATAATAAAATTTTAGTCCTACTTTTCTACTACCAGAACTAACTAACTAACTAACTTACCATCACGCCGTCTCCCCGGAGGGGTAGGCAGAAAGAATGGAACGCCACACTGTTCTGTCCTGACATACGTCTCTCGCTTCCTCTACATTCATACATCTTGTCATGCACGTGACCGACATTCAATATTTGATTGATTTGATCGTGCCACGTTTTTCTCGGCCTTCCTCTATTTCTAGCTCCGTTCACGCCGTTTACATATACCTTCTTTACCATTCTGTCTTCACTCATTCTTTCCATGTGTCCAAACCATCTTAATGACCCTTTCCTTATTTTGTTCATAACACTTTCATTCGCACCACATTCACTTCTTATACTTGCATTTGTCACTCTATCATAAACAGATTTGCCACACATTCGTCTTAGAGATCTCATTTCTACTGCATTTATTCTACTTTCATCCTTCTTTTGCCAGTTCCATGCTTCACTTCCATACATAGGGTCGGCACAAGAACACCATTGTGCACTGCCATCTTAGCTTTTTTGGATAGGCTTTTTGTTTGCGATGACAACTTTAAGTGCACCATTTATGTTACAGTATGTTTAAAGGATGGGAGGGTGGAGAAGGATATTGAAAGAAGGGGTTGGGGCAGGCAACAGAATAAATGGTACTTAAAGTTGTCATCGCAAACAAAAGCCTATCCAAAAAAGCTAAGATGGCAGTGCACAATGGTGTTCTTGTGCCGACCCTTATGTATGTACTACCAGAATATTGTTTAAATTGGTGTCTGACGCATGAGTCAAACATAACCCAACAAACATAATCTCCTAATTGTATTGTTCTACGCTCATATACTCTTCATTATATTCTTATTAGAATTATATTTTTATTTATTCAAATAAATATTTACATGAATGCATAGTAAATTAGATTAACGGATAATACGAGTTTAATACGTGCACTATCTCTTTATCTGGGAAAGTTTCAAATATTCATATATTTTTTTTGGACCATTGGGTTATTTTTATGAATTGTCTTTTTCCGCTTTTTAGTTTATTTTTCTCGGCATATCTCAAAGATAATAAACCATTATCATCGGAAGAATGATGGTGAATGTTTTATTCCTACGATACATGTTGAGAAAATAAACTCAAAATGAAAAAAACGGTAAATTCATTCATAAAAAACGTTAATTTTGGATTCCACAATTTAAACGTCTTAAGTTTATCAAAAAAATATTTATTACTGTTAAAATTTATGACAATGTTAAAATATCACAATTTATTTTTATAACTAACTAACTAACTAACTAACCATCACGCCGTCTCCCCGAAGGGTAGGCAGAAAGAATGGACTGTCACACTTTTACTGATGCGGCACTCCATCCTTCTCTTTTCGCTCCGCGGGAGACGCGGTGTGATGGGTTGCGAACCTCATCGCCACCAATAGGCATCTCCCGCGCACACTTCGATCGTCCAACACCCACAAAATAAATCTAAACAAATAATATAAAATACAATGATATAAAATAAAATAACAAAATAAAAATAATTTAACACAAAATGTTCTTTTTAGATGGTGCACAAATTGTCTATTTAATTTATGTTCCACGAATCCACCTTTATAATTTAGCACATAATGTAATAACACATAATATTTTTTTTCGATGTTGCACATGTTGACATGGACGATCCGGACTTTTCTGTTTATTTAATTTATGTTACACGTATCCACCGTTTTTTTTTAATTAGCTGTAATTAGGCACTTAACCAGCAAGAACTTTAAAATAATATTGAAGAAATTATTCAAATTGTCTTTGGAACAAATGAAAATTTTATTTTTACACCTGTCAAAATTCTTTATAAAAACGATAAAACTAATATAATTTTAACAGCAAAACAATACAAACGTATTACGTGTCACTATTAACTATTACAAAGTGCGGCAACAGTTAAATTGAACAAAACAATTCACTTATACGCGAAATATTTCCAAATTGACAGGAGCACCACATGAACCAAACCAAATTTTCATAATCAGAATATTTATTTTTATTCATTGAGAATATCGCGACAGCTGTTTCGCCAACCGATGTTGGCATTATCAGGTGTTACACAAAACTGGTGAACATCCCGTTTTTTGGAACGCCTGATGATGCCAACATCGGTTGGCGAAACAGCTGTCGTGACATTCACTGTGAATAAAAATAAATTCTGATATTTTAACAGGGTTGTAAATTTTAACTGTAATAATGTTGAAGTATCCTAGTGTTTCGGCCAAAACAATGAACTACCATATTTAAAAAATATATTTGTGTTATGCGGTAACGCTAGTAGACACAATGCCTCATTGCCTGAAAAGGAAAAAAATTAAATATGTGTAAATTAAAAATAATATTTTTTAATTATGCTTGCATGCGTACATGTATTTTAACTTCTTCGAGTATGCAGAATTTAATTTATTATATTAACTACGCAAAAGTATTCGAAGCACGCAATGTCCACATCTCGACACGACTGTACCGATTAACACATCACATTCACTGAAAGATCCCTGCCGCAACCAGGAAAGTATTCGAGAACAATCTCATCTGTGTCAGTATTCTAATTTACATTCTTTTTAAACTTAATGATTTTATGGTCTGTAATTAGTCGAGAGTTTGCCGGGTGAATGGGTCCAATCGGAGAATCATTAAATCGGCGATTACCATCTTTGTTTACATCACACCACTTGCTTCATTTACTCCGCTCTGGCGAAACATATGTTGCTTCCGATCTTCTTGAAAATAATTTCTTATTACGCGTGCTAGATTATCCAAAAGCAAAGCTGCAATATTCCAATTATTTGTTTTATGAAATATTTTCGCCATATTGTTTTTGTTCAATCTGCTTTTGTAATTTCTTCTATGTTCGCCATAACTTGGTGTTCTAGATGTTTAATGTTCATTTTTTAATATACTTTGTAATGTACTTACATTTCTTAAAAAAAAAATTTAAGAAATTTCAAACATGTTTCTGACTAGCTAGCCCTTCATCAGTGATATTATATAAATATTTATAATATTCTAAAATTGTTTACAAATAAGGTCAGTTTGGTCAGATGTTATAATTATTGTTATAATTATAACATCTGTCAAAACTGACCATATTTATAAACAATTATATAATATTTTAAATATTTATATAATATCACTGATGAAGGGCTGGTTAGTCCGAAACATGTTTTAAAATTTTTTTTTAATAAATGTGAGTAAAGTACATAAAAAACATGTTTTTGTTATTTTAAAACCTTAAGATTTTTCAAAAACCAAAAGATAAATTAATTTATTTTCCTTCCCATTAATGTAGATAGTGCGATATGTTTATGCAGGATATCAAATTTCTTCCTGTGATAGACGACCAGCCATGGAATTCCCACAGATGGAATCTTCGGTAGCCGTCCTAGTAATAGACGACCCTCTGGAGTCTCGTGCATCACGATCTTAGGAATCCTCGCAGGATTTATCCTCCCCGATATGGTTCCTCCAGAATTGTCTTCTCTACATACTCCGTCTCACTATGTCATTTTTTTGCAGGATCTGTAAACCTCTTCGTTGGGTATCCTATCTCAATTTGGTTATATACACGATAGGTTGCAGTGTTTTCATTTCAAGGCGAATTCGTTTAATCATATTAAAAATGTTTAATAATTGTATATAATAACATGCCTAAATTAGTGTTAACGAGCCATTTTTTTAACCTTTAATGAAAAAAAAAATCTTAAATTTAATTTCCTGTTAGAAGTTTATCCTGAATAATCAAAATTATGAACATTTATCTTGTGAAGACCTACATATGATGTGATATCTACTTCAAATGACGTTTTAAAGAACGATAAAAACTCCATCTTTAGGGTAGTCTACATGTAATAAATAATATTTAAGCGAACCAAATATTAAAAAAAAAATAGACGATTTTGGATACATTCACTATTATTTTCACACTGGTTTCATCCAATCTATTATAGAAAAATAATTAAAAAAAAAAAAAAGTATTTCTTACGCATAATTTTTTTTTTAATTTTTAATACTTTACTTAATTCCATCTAGTGACAAAATTATATAACACAAACAGAAAATTTTCCTCAAGTTAATAGGGGAATTACTGTAAGCTGATTTCTCCAAAAAAAATATCTCTGAAGAATCTGAAGAGAATTATTATAATTATTATTATTAATATTTTATGTTCAATCGCTCGTTACATCATTGCAGCGCGAATCAAATCGATGTAAAGGGTTTAGCTATCATATTGATTCCCATCGTTCTTTTATAGTCACATGAATTCTACACTAGACCAAAAGCAGTTTGACAATCATACTGCCATCGCCGGGAATCGAACCCGGGACCTTCGGCTGGCAGTCAATGCATTTACCACTCGGCCACGAAGGTCGTCATACTATCCATCATTCCGCCTGCAGTATGGTAGGTTCCACTGCAGTCTTGTTTGTATTGCCTTTGGTACGCTTTACCTGGTATCATTAATAATAATACAGAAGATTACATATAAATATTGAGTAAGCGATACATTAAAAGACTTACTTTTGTAACGGAATATTCTAAAGCCAAACTAAACCTCATGGATTCAATGCAGTGAAATGAATGACATAAAACGTGCATTAGAGATAATGAAACGAAACAAATTTAATACGATTACACGATATTTATCCATGGGATTTATTTCGTGTGACATTATTAATTTCCGTAAGTACTATGACGCAACTTTTGTCAATGCGTTTCCGAGATTTCCTACCTTGGCTCTTAATTCCCCACATTACCGCTCTTATTGTGGTTTGTTCCATAGCTATTATTATTTTTTAATGACCTTACTCAGTTACCTAGATAGCAGTGACGGTACTCCCATAAAAGCCCAGAAGCCCGGCTTGCGTAAGAAATTTTGAACCAAACCCCCCAAATCTAAGTAATCGTGCCCCCGCATAAACCAACAACCCACCAAATCACAACAATGTTCCCATCAGACGTAAGAGGAATAGCCACAAGAGCTGAACCTCTGTAAGCCAGAATAGGTTTTAATTCAAAATTTCTTACGCAAGCCGGGCTTCTGGGTTTCTATGGGAGTACCGCCACTGTTAGATAGTCAGTCATTTGTAAATTATATTTCGACGCTGTTTCAGAAAAAATAAACTCGATTACTGACTTTATCTCATGTTTGTTTCTGTATTATTCTGTGGGGTAGAACTAAATTCTGTATGTAACGCCTAATTATAAAATTAAATGTAAAGTAAAGTTGTCATCGCAAACAAAAATCTATCCAAAAGAGATAGAATGTCAGTGCACAATGGTGTCGTTCTACCGACCCTTATGTATGGAACCGAAACATAGAACTGCCAAAAGAAGGATGAAAGTAGAATAAATGCAGTAGAAATGAGATCTCTTAGACGAATGTTTGGATACTCTGTGTATGATAGAGTGTCGAATAAAAATATAAGAAGTGAATGCGGCGCGAATGATGGTGTTATGAACAAAATAATGAATGGAGGAAAATAAAGAAAAAAATGGAAAAAAAAAATATATTAACGATGTAAATGGAACCAGAAATAAAGGAAGACCGAGGAAAACGTGGCACGATCAAATAAATCAAATATTGAATGTCGGCCATTTGAGGAGTCAGAGAAATCGACGCACGTGCATGACAAGATGTATGAATGTTGAAGAAACGAGAGAAATATGTCAGGAAAGAAAAGTGTGGCGGTCTATTCTTTCTGCCTACCCCTTCGAGGAGAGGGCGTGATGGTTAGTTAGTTAGTTAGTAACTCGCGTGATATGATATTATCGAATACACAGGCGTAGTTACTAACTTTGTACATTTGTTTCTCTCTATGTCTTATTTTGTATTATAAATACATTAAAAATAAAAGAACCTTTAAAGTTTCATGAAATGGCGTATGGAACAATCTAGACTGGAGCGGCAAAATGTCTCAAATAGACGCGTCTGTGGCTTAAACAAAGAGAAATGTTCGCTGAGCATCTTTCAAGTGTCTTTGTAATTGAAGAAAGTCATGTCGGGAGTTCCGTCTCGATATCGCGTGGGAAAACCGTAGGGTAATGATTTACACTTCTAGGCACGTACTAAAGCTTTATAGCGAACATAAAAATATAACTTCTACTCGTGTGTACATACGTGAAATTCGCTATTTGCGCATTACTGTTTATTCTCGTTCTTCATCGAGATTTCTTTCGTGTCATTGACCCCAGAGATTTACTTCACACAAAATAAAACAAGTGTCTTCTCACACGAATAACACGTTTTTACATAAATCAAATTCTGGTACAACATATACACAATGCGTTTATATATTTAGAAATATCTTTAGGGAAAAATCGACAAGACCCGAAAAAGGTTATTCTGAAATACGAAAGGTTAAGTTTTTTTTTATGAATTCCGTTGGTGATATTATAAAAAAATGTCATCTTCGATTTTAAAAATCATATATTATAATTATATTATGTGGCACGATCAAATCAATAAAATATCAAAAGTCGGCCACGCGAGGAGTCGGATAAATCGAAGAGTGTACATGCACAATGTATGAATGATGAGGAAATGAGAGAAGTAACTAACTAACTAACTAACCATCACGCCGTCTCCCCGAAAGGGTAGGCAGAAAAAATGAACTGTCACGCTTTTACTGATGCGGCACTTCATCCTTCACTTTTCGCTCCGCGGGTGACGCGGTGTGATGAGTTGATGGATGAGAGAAGTATGTCAGGATAAAACAGTGTGGCGGTCCGTTATTTCTGCCTTACCCTTTGGGAGGCGGCGTGATGGTTAGTTAGTTAGTTAGTTTTATATATTGTATATCAATATTAAATTTATTTGTAAAATAACGTAAACTTCACAAATACGTAAATCCCAATCGTTTAAAACTATATTTTCACTATTTTTAATGCATTAGAGATAAATTCGATCTGAGGGTAGCCTCTCTATCGTGAAAAATTTCCTCATTTGAAGCAATGCTGTTTAGAAATAAAATTACCCTTCATGGGCATTACCTTGGGTAAATTTAATTGATTCTACATAGAGGCAATCTATGTTACTGCTGCTGCAGACTTAATTTTTAAGTAGACTTCTCCGCTACTTACAATTGCCCATATACCGAAATTTACGTCCCCTGACGAAGATACGGATTGTAGAGAAACCGATTAGCAGTGAAAGTAATCACCGTGTTTAGCAAAATAACTTACTTTACTTAGACAGCCGTTGTCGTCCACTGTTGAACATAGACCTCCCCCATACTTCTCCACGTATTCCTGTATTGCACCTTTCGCATCCAATCACCAGCAATTCTTTGGATATCATCGGACCATCGTACGGGGGTCTCCCTCTGTTTCTTTAATCTTCGCGGGTAGCAAAATAAATTAGCAAAATAAAATGTATATAAAATACTGATAATTTATTAAAAATTCGTTAAAATTCATATTACCCTGATGAAGGACTTCTGTGTCCGAAACATGGTTGTTTTTTTAAATTTGAATAAAGTTTGTGATGTGTATATAGTTTTAAAAAAAACATTGTTCAAAGAATCTGCAGCACAAAATTATGGCGAATATAGAAGAAATACTTATCATTTGTTTGATTAATATTACAGAATAACCTACGTATGCTGGTATTCATCTATGTATTGTATATTGTTTGGTAGTTATTAAAATGTTACATACTTTTTATTATTCTCGAAATCACGTAAGGCAATAAATGACGTTATCACAAAAGCTTTCAATGCTTCATTCAAATCACGTATCATGATCTCTCTGTTGATATTTTCACCAGAATCTCGGATCGCTATCAGATGCGAGAGCACATTATGATCTGAACATGCATGCAGAATCGTATAATCTAGAGCCATTAACATTTTATCAAAGCGCTCCACAATGGCGCAAGGCTCGGTACCTAAGCTCATCTTGTGCACTCGAAACAATAGGAAGATATTCCATATTGTCCCGAAGCAGATTATAAAGGCGATATTATAAACAGTTTCTCAATATACAGATCTAAAGCCGTTCTCGAAGATTCTGTTCTAACCTTGTGGCGGCTTTTATTTTCAAAAATGCATGTACATAAGATCAATCAATCAATAGCATTTTTTTCAAAATACAACTTTCAAGACTGTTTTATGCCAGTTACAGTGAGTATTTCCTTTATTAAATCTCCACGTGTCCTGATCCGCGTCGTACCGTTTCTATTCATACTGTGGATGGTTTTGATCATTGATGAAGAGATATTGTATTCTCTCATTATGTTTACGGCATCCTCCAGCAGAACTTTGTCAAAAGCTTTATACAGATCTATAAAACACACGAACAGTGGCTTGTTAAACTCCAGTAGTTTGTCTTTTAGTTGTCTGATGATAAATATAGCATTCGTGGTTGACCTGTTAGCTAAATTTGTATTTTTAAATTAGTTATTTAAATATTGTTTTATTTTCGCAATATTCCAAATAATTTAATAATAAAAAATTACATTTCAATATTAAACAGCTTATGCTTATTATTATTATACAATATAATACATTTGATAACACCATATCAAATTAAAATATGACACCCCATAAATTAGATCAATAATTCTATAAAATGAACGTTTGAGTACTCGTAAATATAATATTTAAATTTAATTTTAGACTGTTGATTAAGAAAACTTTTTATTATTCTTGATTAATCATTCCTTTTTTTTTTTAAATAGGAAAAAATATTTAACATTCAAAATTTCTTGCGTAGCACAATAAAAAAATCGGTTATTTGCGTGAAACTTATTTAATACAAAATGTATTATAATAATGGAGTACTGTCGCGTAATACAGCCCTCGGTTATCACATTTCAGCATTCACTTTCCCCAAAGCCATGTCTATAGGTGCCTACGTACATAATATTATTAATATGGACTCGCGGCGTGATCTTCTTACGCCCTCGAGGGCACATTTATACATACTAGGTGCTCAATAATCATAATTATCAAGAGTGTCCGTATGGATTCAGTAATAATTATACCGCCTACCATTATCTTCTTTACCGGGGAATATCGTGCCACAGTTGATTTCTATTCGTTTTCAATCGAAGACATTGTAAATGTCGTGGGATCAACGTGAAAAATCCCTATCGTTATAATTTTAAATTGTAAGCAGTTTTATAATAAAAGCGATTTCGCTCCTATCTGAGAGCAATCAAACAATTAGAGTCACGGGTTTACATACTCCTATATCAATTAAAGTAATGGGGTGGGGTAGATACGAGAGGGGTGTGTTGAAAATAAAAATAAAACGATTCTCGTCCAGAAAGATCCTCGATGGAAAATAGCTATGCAAAAATAATCTTCTTGCTCATCCACTCCTCTTCCATTCCGCATACTCCGCATACTCCTCTTCCATTTTTGCAATGCCCCGATAGATATCTCCGACAGCGACAGCACAGATTGTTTTACCTACCAGCCGCCAGAACCAATCTGCCTCTGGTGACACCGGTGGAAAGAGCAATTACAGCTCGTTCCCACTTGCCGGACGTCGGATCCGTTTTTTAATCGGATGCCGGCGCCTTCTGTTCACACTTACAGCTCGTTCCCACTTGCCGGACGTCGGATCCGTTTTTTAATCGGATGCCGGCGCCTTCTGTTCACACTTAAACCGATTATTAATCGGTTGCCGGCCACGGTCGAAGCTGGATACTACGCGAGACGATGGACGTCGACGAAGTTGTTGTGATGTATTATTATTTAAGAAGAAAACAAATAAAGAGAGCTAAGGAAAAAAAATATTGGAATCTTGGCCAAGAACTATAATAATATTTAAATTCAGTAATAATAAAAACAAAATTACCATTTTTTCAAACAGTATATATGAATATGTAAGCGATAATAAAATTTAAAATCCATTGTATTAAATACGAACCTCCAAGAATACCTGTAATACCAATATTTAAATTCAGAAAATTTTACATAAATATTTGAAGATTATTTTTGTATAGAATCATCTTTACCACCCCTGATCTGTATGTATATAAAGGACTAAGTTTACAATAGTGTCACCAGTCTGTCGATGCCAGCGAGCCTGGCGAAACCGGTCGCTGTCTAAATAAAGACAAAAGTGGAAGTACTTAAAAATTACATCGTTTTATTTAATTATTATTTAAAATTAACTTCCATCGAGAGATTTCAGTAAAATCATTTGATTATCTTACAAGATTTAGAGATTGCATTTGTACTGAAGAAAGGTTGTCGATATTTCTATGGTAAGATAATTATACCAATTAATTTCTTTAAAGGAAAATATAAAAAGTCACTTTTAGTTCACACGTATTTATTTAAAGAAATAACTTAATAAGAAATAACGCACGCACGGGCGGAACAAGGGGTAGCGGGGAGAGGGTTGTCGGACCCGGCATCCGGCAAGTGTGAACAGCTCCATACTTACTCATAGGCGAGCGAGATCCGACCCGATTTTTTTCCGGACGCAGACGGCTGGCAAAACACCCGGCATTTCTTGTCGGCTCCGACAAAAAATCGGGTTCCGGCAAGTGTGAATAGCTCCATATAAAATGTTCTGCCACTGGATCACCCGATTAAAAACCGGACCCGACACCCGACAAGTGGGAACGGGCTCTTGTCTGCTGAACGCGGTCTCCTCGGAGATCGACGTCTTTCATGTTAGTGAAAGTACGTTCAGAAGGCAAATACTCTTAATTCTGGAGAGTATCCTGTCTTCCTAATGTTCTCTCATGCGTTCCTGGTAGTATACTATACATAATATATTATTTTACCTGTTCTCAATAGATGCCTTTAAAATAAATTTTGTAATGTCTGTTGATGAAATAAACTGATTTGATTTGATTTGATTTGATTTTTATTTCATTTCTTATTGCCCTCTGCAATCGTTTCTATTGTGTCTTGCATTTGCGCCTGTCATTCATCAATTCCAAGTATGATCCGTCATCCAATTATTTTTCTTTCTATATCATCAGCTCTCAGATTTCAGATTGCAAAAAATGCAAAAATAATAACCACAATAACAAGAATAAACTATCACTCCGTTTCTCCCGAAGGGTAGGCTGAAAAGGTAGGCTGTAAAGAAAGGACCGCCATATATCTCCATTCCTCCACATTCATACAGCAACTCAAACATGCAAGTGGATTCTTCCGACTTCTTACATGGCCGATCTTCAAAATTTTATTAATTTGGTCGTGCCATGTTTTCCTCTGTCTTCTTCGACTCTGTACCTACTTCATTTATTGTACATGATTAACGAATACTTTCTTAACCATGTTTTCTTCACCCATGCACTCGATATCTCCAAATCAACGTAGTGATCCTATTATAATTTTGTACATAATGTTTTCTTCCGCTCTTCATTCCTTCCGGATATTAGCGTTTGAAATTTTGGCATACGTCGTTTTATTATCAACTCTCTGCAGCTTCGAAGAATGGGCATCTCATAACACATTTCTTTAGATTACTCAGGGGATATTTCGAGAACTCAGCGGTGCTAGATGGTGTTAGTCTTTTTGTCCCTGATAGATTTCTCCGACAGCGACAGCACAGATTGTTTTACCTATCGGCCACCAGAACCAATCTGCCTCTGGTGACACCGGTGGGAAGAGCAATTTGTCTGGTGACAGCAATTTGTCTGCTGAACGCGGTCTCCTCGGAGATTCTTCTTTCATATTAGTGAAGTACGTTCAGAAGGCAAATTCTCTTAATTCTGGAGAGTATCCTGTCTTCCTAATGTCGAACCACCTCTCGCGTTTCTGGTAGTACCTATACTATACAAAATATATTATTTTGACTGTTCTGAATAGATGCGGTAAAAAAATATTTTGTAATGTCTATTGAAGAAATAAACTGATTTGATTTGATTTGATTTGATTTGATTAAACATAAGTCTAAAGGATCTCATATCATTAAGTATTAATTGTATCTCAATAGAGACGAAGATGTAAATTATTTGGAAACAGAATATAGTGGTCGAGGCGTTTATACAGGACTTATGACCTATCATTGGTTGGGTTAAGCGATCGATTTATGTAACACAACATTCCCCATTCCACCCTTCGACGATCACATTTATTCTACTCTCATCCTTCCTCTGCCAGTTCCATTTACCATACTTTGCGTTTGATATAAATGTAAAACATACATTTATTTAATTAAACGTCAATTTTACATTACGAATACATGAGTTTAAACTAATTGGTACTCTTTATAAACCATTCTGAAGAATCAATTTAATTTTAAAAGGTATGTACTCGTATACGAGTGTAAAGATTGATGTTACACCACTCACCAAATGTAATAAAAGCATCGTAACTAATTTAATATCATAAATCAATAAATACATTAAAACGTTTTATAATCATTTTAAAATCGATATTGAATTTGCAATTACTGGCTATTTATAAAATAAACAAAAAGTGGCTTGATTTAGTGTGGTATATATATTTAATTACACCTGAACCGGATTTAATTAGACAAAAAAATTAATAAAAAACACATCGTAAAACGGTTCGTGTAAGGTGAGCCACCCTATACCAGCTCTTGACCTTTGTATATTAGAATGTATCGAAATTTTCGCACGAATCTAGTAGGATATCCTCCTCATCGGTGAACTATTGTTTATGATCGTTAACACTTTGAAAAAGTTTGTATTGTGTGTATAAATATATCACACAATTGATACTATTGAACTCTATATAACTCCTTAGTCAGAAGCAGGCTCGAGGGAGGTGCCGTGTTATGGAGTCCTCATGAGGCTCAGTATTCTCTCATGTTGGAGAGGGTTCAAAAGAAAATCTCGAGAGCCCTCTACATGAGAGAGTACGGGGTATAATCCTTGGCTCTATCTAACGGCATTTCTCTTGGGTATGCTGGGATATAACTCCCTCGAACTGAGGTGGGAAGGATTAATGGCAACGCATTTTTTCAAGCAGATTCCGAGCTTTATTGAGAACTTTTCTGGAGCAAAAATGTATTTTTGCTCCTGATAATTACCTACGACCTCACCGACTTCAATTGTTCTACGCTCCGTCATGCAGAACCAACCTGCCTTTGGTGGTGCCAGTAGGAAGAGCAATTCGGACGTTGAATCTAATCGTCTCGGATTTGGACATTTTCAGTGTCAGTGAGGCAGTGTTCATAAAAATATATTACAAATTCTGTAAAGAGTACTGCCTCCTGACGTCGACATATTTGGGTTCCTTCTGATATGCATGATTTTTGGATTTCATAACGTTGTTTTATCTTTGTTACACCGTTTTGTGTCCAAATGAGTCGCCTTAGTTTGGTATGTCTCATTTGTGTATTATATATAAATAAATAAACACAAATGGACCAAATGAACAAGTACATTTATTTGGATAATTCTTCTTAATCAGAATGCAACATGTAAACAAAACTTTAACTACATTATATTATTATGTATGTGTTGTGTCGAGTCTCCTCAACGTCGATTATCACTTGAGAGTACATGATCCTGTCTTGGCAGTTCTAAGCAGCGCCTCGAATATTCGTATCCCCGTCCAATCACGTATGTTCCGGAGCTAGGAGATCTGTCTTCTCCCCACACCTCGACGACCCTCTTTTTTGCCCTTTGTGATTAGGTGCAGCAGCTCTTCGTACAGAGTGTGCAATAAAGAGCAAGAGTTGATAGATAAATGAAAAAAACGCCAATTAATCACTCAGACTTGTAAGTGTAGGAAGACGAAGGCAACGCTGCCCGGATAGAGTAGTGTGGCGGTCCATTCTCTCTGCCTACCCCTACGGAGAAACGGCGTGATGGTTTGTTTTTGTGTTGTTGTTGTTGTATATATTTACACCTGAAGATGGAGGTATCCTCCGAAACATGTCGTGTTTTTTTTTTTAATATTTTGTAGATTATAAACAAAGTTATTTTCAATTTCCTAAGTGTATTTCTTCTTACTTTTCAGAAACCATGACATTTTCGACATTCAACATTAAATTGTTTTTATTTAAAATGTTGATTTAATAAGTCATAATGTATTCGGCGTATATGCCCACCGCTTTACTACATATAATATTAATACATTTTACAATACGCATACGCAATCGTGTGATGTAATTAAAAAAGGGAAATTATCAAACCATCCAAGTGCGGTAATAAAGTACCTACGGAGAACGTATGACGCCGGATCCCGACGGACGGGAGATCGTGCAAAAAGAGACGCCACAAGCGACAGTCGGCTGCGGATACCCGGCGGGTCGACCTTTGTGGGTGACCTCTCCACTGTACCGTTACATGAGAAAGTGTACCCCGAACGATTCCCAACAATAGGCCGCCTGATCGATGGCTCGCCGAAGACTGCACACAATTTATGCGCTGCCTACTGATTCAATTTAAATTTTATACCTTTGTCCATCAATATAATACGAACATTGAAGAGACTCATTACGTAAGTTCATCACTCATTATCGTGAGTACAATACATAGTATTTGTATTATATATGCATTATATTTTTGAAATCTTGGGATAGGTTAGGGGAGCCGGTTGCGCAGAGAGCTTAGTTAAATTAATTTAGCTTAGCACGATAGCTGAGATAAATTTTCATATTAATGATATATTATTATTGTGAATTTGTGTATTTTGGTAGCATGTTCACAGTGGATGGCCGAACGGATAGTGACGTCAAAAGAAGGGCTGGTGCGGGTAACAAAGTGAATGGAGCTTTAAAAATAGTTATTGGAAACAAGAAGAGAAAATACATATTTTTAAATCGTTGCTTTTTAAATAACCTTTAGAATTTCGAACAAACAATGTGCAAAATTGAAGTATGACTGTCAAATTCAATTCAGGATGTTTAAGAACGAATATAAGTACTCTGACAGCTCAATAAAAATGAGCAGGTACTTACAAATACATTTATCACAGATCTCCAATGAACCTATGTATTATTATATCCTGGATATTCCATTGATTCTTGTATAAAATGTAGTGCCGTGGATTCTTCAGTACACGGCCAAATTACAGAATAATGATATTTTTTTAGTAAACAGTTTTTATTCATCTCTAAAGAGTTATTTCTCATCATTATGACAATTGAACAGATGCTAACACCGTGGATTTCCTGACTTTATATTTATATTTAAGATGGTTTTAAATTGAGAAGTTAATGTGATTTATTCATAATGTACAAGATGATTAATTTCTATGACGCACTTCTTGACTTCTAGTTACTACAATTCTTTCCATCTTGTCATACCATCCATAAATGAACGCCTGAATATTCGGAAATAGGAAATATGTACTTATGTACTACTTCCACTTTTGTCTTAATTTAGACAGTGACCGGTTTCGCCAGGCTCGCTGGCATCGACAGACTGGTCCAGTCTGTAGTAGACCTGTCTGTCAATGTCAGTGAGCCTGGCGAAACCGGTCGCTGCCGCATTAAAGAAAAAAGTGAAAGTACTCGTAGTTTAAAAACATCGTTTTATTTAATTATTAATTTTATTTAAAATTAACTTCCATCAAAAATATGAGAACTGACAGTAAGGTCAGAATATATTATAGAAAACCTGCGTAAGGCCTATACTGACATACACTATTGAGACCGGAGCGGATACCACAATAATGAAGGCTAAAGTACGGGTGGCAGAGATGAGGACGCTGAGGATGATTGCAGGAAGGACTATTCGAGATAGGGTGAGGAACACGGCTATCCGCGAGATCTGCGAGGTGGGAGATGTCGTAAGATTGGGCAGACAACGCAGAAGATACTGGAATGCGCACGTGCAAAGGATGGATCCCACCAGAATCCCACACGTTGTGGCGCATCAGATTCCTGCTGGCTGCCTTCCATTCGGAAGACCGCCGAAGAGATGGAGAGATAGTTGGGAATCAACCTCCCAAGTGAGGCCAGCCTGATTTCAGGAACACACCAAAGGTCTATAAGAAGAAGAAGAACTTTCATCAAGAAATTTCAGTAAAATCATTTGACTATCGGAAATATATACTATAATGGGGTTCAAAAGCTAGGAAAAGTTCCGGTGATACCTACCTGTTCCGTTGGACCGGCAGGTGTTAATAAATGCCGATAAATGCCATGTTGCACAACACCAGAAACACTACCATCATTATCCTACTCTGTAGCTCTTCGCACACTCTGAAAATGGGATCTGTATAGGTCACAGCCGATAGAAAGAGGGTGTTGACGAGATTTCGTGGCCAAAAAAACTGAAACAAATTCAAATGAAGGAAGGAAAATCCCAACCGAAATACCCTTAACCTCTAGTAGAGGGACTTAGGCGAGAGGCACATAACCTCTCCCTGTGAAACACCGCTAATTTAAAACCTAACACATAAGTTCGACCGAACGATGAATAGTACAGCATATACCAGGCCCCTATCATCTCGACATGTATGACAGTTCATAGATAAAGATTTTCCGGCATGTACAGATAATATTAGATTAACGCATCCCTAAAATAATGATGACCGGATACCCAGACGATAAGAGTTTAGTGGGAAGATCCAGGCTGAGATGGAAATATGACGTGAGGAAGAATACAGCGCAGCTTATCTAGATGGCGAATAGGAAAACGGCGACTGAGGACAGAGGGAGTTGGTGGGGTTAGCTGCAGGAGGCAAAAGCTCGATATGGGCTGTAGCGCCATCTGAGAGAGAAAGAGATGAAAAAGTAATATATACTAGTATTGTGAATATTTTCGTTAGGAAGCTTGATAATAAAACTATTCATAAATAAAGTTTCCATGGCGCGTTGGGCGACCTTGAATTTGTAGACTAGACCTTTTGTCAGTGTTCACGTCTCGGCTCCGTACGTCATGACTGGCAAGATGCACTGGTTGAAGAACTTAGTTTTGTTCTATATTCGCCATACTTTGTGTTGCAGATGCTTTATTTCTCTTTTTCTTTTTTATGTACTTTGTATATACAACACTTACATTTAAAAAAATTACATAGACATGTTTCGGACAACCAATCCTTCTTCAGTGATGCATATTATAAAGATACATATTTAAAATATAATAAGATGGTTTACATGAACTGACAGATGTCTTCAATTTTGAGCCATAGAAAGAGCCATGCTTGGAATAACCTCGAGGGACAGATTTAGAAACGAATTTATTCAACAACAAACCAAGGTGGCTGAGGTGGCTCTGAGGATGGGCGGGCTAAAATGGCGATGGGCTGGACTTATCTGGCCATATCATATCTGGAGAACAGACGGCTAATGATTATGATGATGATAAATTTAGTTTAAAAATCTCCAAATGCAAAGTGATCGCGTATTTCAACTACTATCGTAAATATTGTTCACTCAAACAATCTTTAATTTTCCTTTGTGATTTTTGTTTTCGCCATTTCCCCGCCTTTGTTATAAATGGTGTTGTAATTTTTACCACTAACAAGTTCCTACGTAAACACGGTATTACAAAGGTTCATGAAACCACTTTCGGTGCTTCTTTTCCGTCGGATTGACAGTGCAGACCTTGCATAGTGCGATAACAGTTTTCCGGAGCCCACAATGCTATCAAGATGGGAATAAGAATGTCGACATTTTTATTAAGACAACACATTTCAGGCCAGACTATTACGCGTAACGGACAAGTTACTTCTCAGATAATGCACACGTAACTCCACTGTAATTGCTGATGAGACAGAGAGAGCAATCGGAGATGTGAAACAAAATGAAGAAGATACTTTTGATTCTAGTGATGTGACGACCTAATCAATTTGTGTCGATGTCTTATAAATAATCGATTACGTTCTATAATTGAAATTCGGATGGCAACGAGTGAGAACTTTTGTATATTTAGGATAAATAAAATATTTAAATTCAAATAAAACATTTATTTCTCACAACATATAAAATTATTTATTATTACAATAACGAACAAACCAACATTATCAATGAATCCGAGAATGAAAAAATAATTAATTTTGTTTCAAATAATACGTTTTTAGTTACTATGATTCACTAAATATTAGGTCCTTACATATGAAATTGGCGTTTTGTATGGGAGGAACATAAAGTTGTTTTTTTTTTTAAATATAATATATTTATTTAATCAAAGTATGTACCATTGCTATCTATGCACTTTTGCCATCTCATAGGTAGTTCATCGATCCCTTTACTAAAAAAACATTCGGACGGTAATCAATAAAATCTTTGAAGTCGGTTTGGACTGCCCCATCGTAGTTGAATTTTTTACCTTGCAAGAAGTTATCCAAATTTCGAAAAAAATAGTAATCTGTTGGGGCAAGGTCCGGAGAGTACGGTGGATGTCTTAGACATTCCAATTGAAGCTCTTCTAATTTGGTAGCCGTCTGTTGTGCAGTGTGTGGTCTAGCGTTATCATGAAGCAGCAGTGGCCTAGAGCGATTAACCAGCCTCGGTTGTTTAGCAGCTAGCTTTTCCATCATGGTTTGCAGTTGCTGACAATAGACATCTGCCGTAATCGTCTGGCCAGATTTAAGAAAGCTGTAGTGAACGACACCAGCACTTGGTCCACCAAACGCTCACAAGTA
The DNA here is from genome assembly GCA_022606425.2 of Lepidostoma basale. Taxonomy (NCBI): domain Eukaryota; kingdom Metazoa; phylum Arthropoda; class Insecta; order Trichoptera; family Lepidostomatidae; genus Lepidostoma; species Lepidostoma basale. Next base: position 327,909 of record JAHDVF020000762.1, read on the forward strand.
ACTTTTTTGGAGTCAATTTTCGTTTGGGGCATGGTTTGGCTGGTTCGGCAGGGTTCAGCCATTGCGATGAGCGCTTCCGATTATCATACAGGATCCACTTTTCATCACAGGTTCATTCGATTCAAAATCCCTTCATTATTGTGCCGGTTGAGTAATACAACAACGCAGCAGTCAACGTGCGTTTGTTGATTTGCTTCACTCAATTCGTGAGGTACCCACCTTTCAAGCTTTTTCACCTTCCCAATTTGCTTCAAGTGGATTAAAACAGTTTTATCACTAACACCGCAGCCTGCAGCTAACTCGGACGTGGTTTGCGATGGATCCGCTTCCACAATAGCCTTCAATTCTTCATTATCAACTTTCGTCTCCGGCCGTCCACGCGGCTTGTTCTGCAGGTCGAAATTTCCAGAACGAAAACGATGGAACCAAAAACGCACTGTGTTTTCTTTTGCGGCACCGTCGCCATACACATCAGTAATCCTTCGAGCCATTTCTGCAGCACTGGTGCCACGGTGGAACTCGTACTCGTAAATAACGCCATATTTCAAGTTTTTCATTTTGTAAACTGAGTGACGCAAAGAAAAAAAAAACAATTGAGGAAAAAACAAATGAATTATAATTTTCGAAACACAAATACTTGAGTAAATAGCTGTATAAATTTGAATTTGGAATTCCTAACCAAAGAGAAGATATTTGAGATCAAAGTTGCCAGTACGGCAAAACGCCATTTTCATATGTAAGGACCTAATATTTTTGCATCGTTTTAATTATTTTCAAGAGCATTCAATTTTATCTATCAAGAGCATTTTTTCTAAACTTTTAAAGTATTTTTTATAAACATTTTTTTTCATGTTATAAAACAAATACAAATAAAAGGACCGAATTAAAGTATCGACCTAATATCCTCTGTAAATTCACAATGAATAAATGATTTATTTAAATATGTTAGTCCATTGTTATTAACTGTTAAATTTATAACACTGTTATAATATCACAATTTTTATTATACACTTTTTAAGAATGTCGCAACAGTTGTTTCGCCATCCGATGTTGGTATCATCAGGTGTTACAAACAACCTTGTTTGTAACACCTGATGATGCCAACATCGGTTGGCAAAACAGCTGTCGATGCAGCCTCAAAAAGTGTTTAATAAAAAAATGTGATATACCTAATTATAATTTACAGTGTTGTTAATTTAACAGTGAAAATTTATTTATTTTTTAAGATTTTTCTTTTTCTTCTCAGTCGTATTCCTCATGATTGAGGGTCGCGTCCATCCTGCAAACTATTGACCATGGCACGCCATGCGCACCTGTCACCCGTCAGTATCCAGGTTGCAGCCAATGTAAGAGACCTGTCAGATCCCTGATTTGATCGGATCAGCGGCTCGGTGGTCGTCCCTGTGGTCGCCTTCCCTCAGCTTAGCCCATGATGATGACCTTTTCAAGGTTGTCCTAATCTCTCCGGGCTATGTGTCTAAAATATTTCAGCACCCTTTGAGAGAACATCCGCGAGAGTTCTTGATACCCAGCTGATCAATGATTGACTGGTTTGTTCTTCTTGCCATCCAGATTTTTAAAATAACTTTTTGGGAACGTTTACTTAAAAGCTTTGAATATAAATATGTATATTATTAATATCATTATTTCTACTTCCAAAGTAGTAATAAGTTTTTATTTATTTAATCTTGCATTTGTTGTATTGAAATCGATTAAGTCTTCCCATCACCAGCGGTACCAATACACCAAGTGAGTACATTACGCGGAGAATACCATCAGTCGCTATAAGATGATCGCGAGTTTCTCTTTTACGTAATCCAAACATGGGAACCGTACAGACTGCAGGCGATTGGCAAAGAAATGGCACACGTTCTAAATACACATAATATAACCTTTGCTCATTGTTTAGAGTTTAGAGCGTGAATTTATTCATTCCAAAATGATTCTCAATCATTTGATTATCGGCGAATGGCATTTATTGGGCGATCCGAAATAGACAAATTACTAACCATTTTTGAATAATCGTAAGAAGTTTTAAAGTATTTATTTCACTATCATAATATATAGTATACATACGCAGATATGAAATGGTTATCTATTTCTAAAAGGAATCAGATTATCTTATTTATTTAAACAAATATTATTATACTACGTATAGAATGATATAAAAAGATTTAAATATATATATATATATATATATATATATATACACATATATATATATATATATATATATATATATATATATATATATATATATATATATATATATATATATATATATATATATATATATATATATATATATATATATATATATATATATATATATATATATATATATATATATATATGTATATATATATATATATATATATATATATATATATATATATATATATATATATATACTCTCTCTTTCACTATACTCTATATATATATATATATATATATATATATATATATATATATATACTGCTATATATATATATATATATATATATGCTATCTGCTCTCTTACTCTCTATATATATATATATATATATATATATATATATATATATATATATATATGTATGAGTAGGAAAATAATCAAGAGATCATTGAAAAGTATGACCGTATATACGGTGTATGATAAGTACCGAATCTATAAAGAATAAATTAACATAAACTATTTCAGGTAAATAGAACTAACAGGAAAAGTGTGAATATGTTCTATTCATTTAAATTTTGAAGTTTGTATGTTTTAAAACTAACTAACTAACTAACCATCACACCGTCTCCCCGAAGGGGTAGGCAGAAAGAATGGACTGCCACACTTTTCTTTCCTGCCATATTTCTCTAGCTTCCTCAACATTCATACATCGTTTCATGCACGCGCGTCGATTTCTCTGACTCCTCACGTGGCCGACATTCAATATTTGATTTCTTTGATCGTGCCACGTTTTCCACGGTCCTCCTCTATTTCTGGTTCCATTTAAATCGTTAACATATAATTGAATGTTTATTATTCTCACATGGAGAGCAAATCCATACTTATATATTTTTTCAAATGACACTTATAAAAATTGCTATTATTACAATATACCTAATTCAAGAAAGGCCAAGGATAAGATTATATGAATAATAAATTTATTACTAAAAAGCGATTGTCTTTGAAGTCGAAATAATCGATGAATTAAATATCTAAGATGTAAAATAAACTTTAAAGGAATGTCAGAATAGATATGTATAGTGGTCCACCCTCTCTTGTTCTCCCTTAATTTCAACGTTATGAATAGTTTGTTAGTTTACGTTAATAATAATATAATATTAATATTTGTATTTAAACCACTTTATTATTTAAAACAAACAATCGGTTTCTCTCCCACCGGAGCTTCGTCAGGGTTACAAAAGACACTGATAAATTCAAATTTATAACTAACTAACTAACCATCACGACGTCTCTCTGGAGGGGTAGGCAGAAAGAATGGAACGCCACACTGTTCTGTCCTGACATACTTCTCTCGTTTCCTCTACATTCAAACATCTTGTCATGCACGCACGTCGATTTCTCCGACTCCTCGCGTGACCGACATTCAATATTTGATTGATTTAATCGCGCCACGTTTTCCTCGGCCTTCCTCTATTTCTATATCCGTTTACATCTACCTTCTTCACAAATCTGTCCTCACTCATTCTTTCCATGTTGCCAAACCATGTTAATGAGCCTTTAATTATTTTGTTTATAACACTATCATTCGCACCGCATTAACTTCTTATACTTGCATTTGACACTCTATCATATACAGATTTACCACACATCTTGGAGATCTCATTTCTACTGCATTGATTCTACTTTCATCCTTATTTTGCCAGTTCCATGCTTCACTTCCATACATAAGGGTCGGCACAAGAACACCATTATGCACTGCCATCTTAGCTTTTTTGGATAGGCTTCAAATTTATAAGTATATTAATATTACATTTAATAATTTCATACCACAAATTAAGTGCTTCACATCGATAGTATTAATAACAATACTTTAATTTATGTTGTAAGCGTAAAATAGATCCCCAAAGGCGCACTATAAAGACAGGGCTGTTACAGTCATTAAGATGACATAAATTTTAAATTATTTAAAGTCATAATCCTCATTATCAATGGGTACTAACAGGGACATAAAATGACAACGGACCCGCAACGCTGAAAGCACTTTTAAATTAACTTTCTATATTGTCCCTTCCTCTACTGATATTATTGTACAATATATTGTTTTGTACATTAGTTTCCACTTATAAAAGTAAACGTTGCCATTCCGTTGATATTACTGTCACGCTGAGGTACAAATTGTATCCTGGTACCATATTACGTCGAATCTTATAATAAATACTATCAAGCACAATACAAATGAAAACGTCTGTACTAGGACATTCAACGAATTACGTACACTATATAATGCTAGTTATTGGAATCATAATATTTACTATTATTTTATTACACATTTATATCACACTTCCTACAAACTGGTTTCAATACTATCCGTATCTTCGTAAGGCACTCAATGAAGTGATAATGTTTTTTGAGAAACCTTTACTATTATAATAACTACTGAGTATTCAAAAATGTGGATAGTAATTTTACCAATTATAAAATGTTCATTTTTTTTGGGAATAGTTTAAAAAAAAGAACTCTTGGAAAGATTTACTTGTGAGTATATGAAGTTTTATATGAATATATTTTTTCCAGCAATATTTTTCATCTAATATGCGTATGTCCCGTCACTCCTATAAAATTTTCCTTTACACGTTTTAGAGTACGTAATTTATTTTCAATGTAAAACACTGAGCAATCACATTATATATTCTTCTTTTATCTGGCTCTACAGTCCTGGGTGGACCTCGGCCGCCTCCAAAAAGTTTCTCCAGCCGACCCTATCCTGAACTCACGACTTTCACTCCTCCAGTCTAACTCCCAACAATTGCAGGTCCTTCAGAACACCGTCATGCTGACGAAGCCGCGGTCTTCCCACGCTGAGCCTTCCCTCTGGTCTTGTAAATGTCAACTGTCAGAGTGTTGACAGCTCCTCCATTCGCACCAAATGTCCAGCCCACCTAAACCGTTGGAGTTTTATAAATTTGATTTAATTTACATTATATCTAAATATATATTTTTTTAAATCGTTGTTTGTGTGAAATATACATGGCATTTACCTGAGATAGTACATTATTACATATAACACATTTAATTGAATAAACATCATTACTATCAATTATGTTCATTTATTTGCATAAAAATATGAGGAAGTCTACAGAAAAAAAAGCCGAACATTAAAATGCTCAAAAATATAGAATCTCACATCAAACTAATGCACAAATAACTATTAATAATACTCACAAATCAAATAAAATCAGTTTATTATCTCAAAAGACATCACAAACAATAATTATAGTTTAAGACACCTATTGAGAACAGGTAAAATATAATAAATATGTAATACCACGAACGCATGAGAGATGGTTCGACATACAAGATAGTCTCCAAAGTCAAGAGTATTTGTCTTCTGAACGTATTTTCACAAATATGAAAGACGTCGATCTCCGAAGCGATCATGTTCAGCAGTTTGATTACAGAGGCAGGTTGGTTCTGCATGCTGGGAGATGAAACAGTATATGCTGACGCTATCGAAGATAACCATCCGAAACATAAAGATGGATAGCCTCCAAGATGATGGAATTCTCAAAGAATCCTATGATGAGTCCGAAGAAATGGGTATGTGTACCATCATCCCTCCTTATCTGCAAACTATCGGTCCCCAGCATACCCAAGAGGAATGCAGTGGGATAAAACCACGGATAGCTTCCAAACTCCCTAATGTAGAGATATCTCAGAAATCTTTTCTGAACCCTCTTTAACATGAGCAAGTATCTCGCCTCGTGGGGACTCCGTTCGAGCCGGCTCCGAACCAATGAGTTAGACAAAATTCGCATGAAATGAGCATGAAAAGTCAACCTACTTTCATAAACAATACCAAGATCCTTTATCGTTGAAACACGCTTGTTGCTGGTTATCCATATACCTGCACATACACCTGATACCAACACGCCGATCATTCGGCACCAGCTACATATATTGTAATACTGTGGCCATAGAGATTTTTTATTCAAGCAAACTGACCGATGCAAAACATAGTTGAATCGTACAGTTCATGGGCAGGATGAGTTTCTATCCGCTTGCATATGAACAACAGACAAAACCATCCAAGTCTAAAAATATTTACTTTTTTTTTAAATTTATATAAATTTACTTTTATTAATTATTCCTTCCTTCTGTGTCTTGTCAGGTCTCCCTAACGTTGAATAAAATTTAATAAAAATAACGTATAAATAAATAAACATAACTAATTGTATTTAACATACAGTAGAACCTCGATTATCCGGATCTCGTTTATCCGGATTTTCGATTATCCGGATTGGTCAAAATAAACAAAAAACAGCGGACGTGCTGATTTGCACGTCAAATCACGCGACTCTGTACTCCATTCACACCGTTAACGTATATTTTCTTAACCATTCTTCCTTCATATATCCGAACCAACGCTGTGATCCTTTCATAATTTTGTTCATAATTTATTTCATTTATTTTGCTAATAATCACAAACATTACAGACATACAATTCCAAATCATTTGCAATTACATTATAAACAGAGAAGCATTAAAAAAAATAAAAATTAAGCTTAAGAGTAAGAAAAAATCATAACATTGATATTGCATCCCTGAGGCAACTCACACTATCACGAAATATGTCGACCTCCGAGGCGATCCGATTAAGCAATAAGATTGCCCTACCCACAGGCATTACCATTGGCAGGTTGGTTCTGCAGCGTGGCAAATAAAACAATCTGTGCTGTCTTTGACGAAGGTAATTATCAGGGACAAATAGACCTACATCACTCAGGACATCCGAGTTCTGTATACGGCCGCCAATCAGCTGAAAGAAGTGAACTCCCAAGTGAATGTTCCTCCTTCTCTCCAATGATTGGTAGCTTAGCATACCTAGCAAGAATTCAGTCGGAAAGAGCCACGGGTAATAACCGCGCTCCCTGAGGTAAAGAAAGCGCAGAAATTTTTTCTGCACTCGCTCCACCATCAGAGAATATCGGATCCCAGGCGGTGACCAAATAACGGAACTATATTCCAGCCGACTTCTTACCAGGGAATTATACAACACCCGAAGTACCTGTGTGTTCGAAAATATCTTGGCATTCCTGAAAACAAATCCAAGCATTTTAATGGAACTATTACATAGAGCAACTATGTGAAGATTGAACGATAATTGAGCATCGAACAGAACACCGAGATCTCTGGATGTAGAAGCTCTTTCAAGCTGTACCCCATCCATAAGATAGCGAAAGTATAATGTTTTCGATGCCCGTGTGTATGACATAACAAAGCACTTGGAGACGTTGAAGAATAATTTATTACGTTTACTCCATTGGGTTATGCTCTGAATGTCACACTGAAGCTTCAAGCAATCTGAGGGATTCTCTATTTCAGAGAAAACTTTTATGTCATCAGCAAATAATAAAAAATTTGAAAACTTTATTTCGTTAGAAATATCATTTATGAATATCGTGAAAAGCAATGGTCCTAAATTAGACCCTTGTGGCACCCCTGATGAGGTGTGAAAGGCCGAAGACTGAAAAAGTCCATATGACACATATTGTTTTCGAGATGTTAGATAGCTAGAGAAAAGCTTGAGCAGATTGTCACTAAAGCCAATCCTTTGAAGCTTTCGAAGCAAAAGTTGGTGGTCCACCTTATCAAACGCTTTTGAAAAATCGCTATACGAGCAGTCGACTTGTGCACCTTTATCAAGGCACTTAGTGACAAAGTTCGTAAATACCATCAAATTTGTAATGGTTGAACGCCCTGATCTGAATCCATGCTGTTCATTAATTATGAATGGTTCTATCTTTGGGTTAATAAAACGATGTATTAACGCCTCAAATACCTTCGCAGGTGTAGATAAAATTGCTACTGGTCGATAATTTTCAACACATGATTTTGTGCCTTTCTTGAAAACTGGAGAGATTTTAGAAATCTTCCAAAGTTCCGGAAAGACACCCGTTTGTAGCGATCGATTAAATATAATGGACAGTGGTTTTTTGAAAATGTGGTTGCAACCTTTTAATATAAAGGTTGGAACAAAATCTGGACCTAATGAATTCGTGTTTTTGAGTTGATTAATAGCCTTGAAGACTTCACATTCACTGAAAAAATCTATGGAAATATCTTGAGCGCCCTGAGTCGTATTCTGCGAATCAGCATGGACTGCCTCATTTGATGGAGTACTGAACACAGATTTAAAATGTTCAGCGAACGCATTCACAACTTCTCTATTGTGAACCTCTTGACCTTGCCACGTCATTGTATCAATAACACCACCATCATGGCGTTTGGAGTCTATATATTTCCAAAAATCATTGGGATTTCTCAAGATATCGGCTCCAATGTTGGATATATATGATTTGAAAGAAGATCTCATTTTACATTTTACCGTAGCTCGAAGACTACTAAAGAGAGTGTAGTAATGTGAATTACCAGAAGACTTCCACTTTTTGAATTACCAGAAGACTTCCACTTTTTGTAATAATACTTTCTTCCGCCTTACATTCCTTCCTTATATCAGTTTTAAGTCGTTTTAGTACACATACGTCTAAGAGATACCATCTTTACCGCATTTATTCTGCTCTCGTCCTTCTTCTGCCAGATCCATGCTTCACTTCCGTTGGGGTTGGTACTATAACTCCATTTTGAATCGCCAGTTTTGATTTTAATAAAAAAAAATTGTTTCCAATAACAGTCGATTATATACATAACACCTAAAAACATGCATAATTATTTACTACGTATAGTGGCAGTAAGCGTAAAAACAGAACTAGCCCGTAAAACAAAATCTTCCAAGAATCACATAAAATAGACGGTGGATATACCAAGACCGTTTTTGTAGACACACAACATTATATTCCAATCACTATCCCGCATTTGTATGTTCATTGTTACTTAAATGTCACGGCCATAAAGATGCCTCAATTTTCTTCTCATGAGAAGAATGTTAAACATCCAGCCACACTATGTGTGAGGATCGTTAAATTTCCCAATAATACTTTAATAATACCAGGCATTGGGAGTTTTATTGGTGTTTAATAATAAATGCGAAAGGTCGCCAAGGAACACGAATGCCTGGCAAGGGAAAGATTATTTATAACTTATATACGTAGTTTATGGTCGGACAATGTTTAACGACGTGTGGCCCGACATCTACTCGTATACAACATTTCGATGGAAGACATAGTGACAAAATTATTGTTAGAAATAGTAAATTAAGGAAAATGACTCAATAAATATGTGTTAGTTTCCATTGGCTGACATTTTATAAATATAATACATGCGCGGTTCTTATATTAAAATGTATATCTTAAAAAATGTTGTCAAAAAAATATGTCCATTAATAACAACACTTTGCAAAGGTTTTTATATTCTTTATTGTTTCCTGAGCAAAGATGTAAAACTCTACATCAAATCATATATATTAAATTCGGTTTAGTTTACAAATTCTTATTCTTCTTCTTTTTTGTGTCCTGTCAGGTCTCCCCAACGTTAACTATCACCAAGTGACGACCTGGGGAAAAATATCCAGAGTGGTTATCCCCTTGCCTTCTCTGGAAGATTTTCTGTCAGGGTTATCTTCCCTTAGCTGGGTATATCCAGTTTTATGGCGCTAGACGCTCGCCATTCGTCCTCTCTCTATCTGCTATGGCACTAAGTAATATGTGCCACATTGCCCGGGGTTCGCGGGGTCTTTAAAAGACCTCTCGTGGACGCTAGAGAGTTGAACTTGATAGTAGTGTTGCTGTTGTAAATGCAACATGGCGCCTTACGACATTTTGTAGAGGCATGCTTTCCAGCAAAACATACCCCATCGTAGCCCTACTACCCTTTTGAACCCCAAAATAAAAAATATGATGCATGTTTAGCCTTGATATGACATTTTATTAATGTTAATTATGCAAAATGTTTAAACTTTTAAATAATTAATATTTTTAATTGAAATTTCTTGGTAGAAGTTCATTTTAAATAATGAAAACAAAAAAAATTAATACATAATTATTTTATTATTATATATTTAGTGTGTTTCCACTTGTGTTTACGACCAGAAGATGGCAGCAAGCTACCGAAACCGAACGACGATAAATACAAGTGGATGCACACTAAATACACCTATAATAATAAAGAAATTTTGTAACAAAATGTTTTTGTTTTCATTGTTTAAACTTTTGGTGATTTGTTAATTGTTCAAATCTATTACTTAAATAACATTTTAACTCTAATATCTAAAAAGATAAATGAACTAATTAAAATCATTATATATGGGATAGAAGTGAAAGCCAATACCAACAGGACTAAAAACCTTCTCAGAGTGGGAATAATGAAAACCCTACGCTCCCCCGCAAGTAGAACTCTCAGAAGAGATCGGATCAGAAATTAGAGGATACGGTAAGTGTCTGGTGTTGAAGACGTAGTGAGGTGGAGAAAAAGCAGAAAGCGATTTTTCAGGGACCATGTGGAAGATACGAGATTTGCGAAAATTGTTAAAAATCAAAACCCCAGTAACAAGAGACTACCAGGAAGGCCGCTGAAAAAATGGATAGATGGCTGAACGTCATCAACTCAAGACAACTTGCCGTTACAAACATGTCATATAACTTCGATCAAGAAAAAGAAGAAGAAACAGCTATTAAATTAATTTTAATTCAACGATAATAATCAAAATCCACCACCCTCTTTTGTCTGCATTATTTGCATTTCCCGCAAAAACATTATTTTTCAATCAATCTTGGTAAAAATTGAAGACTCGTGTCGATTTTTTTCTAGTTAATAATGAATTACTAACTAACCATAGAAGCGATGGGCTGGCCATATCTGTCGGAGAACCGACGGCCGATGGGGGAAACGGGTTCAGGAGTGGAGACCGCGAACAGGATTCCGCAGAGTTCGTCCCCCTGCACGCTGGTCCGACGATCTGAAGAGGATTACTGGACATGGATAGATGGAAGCAGCAGTAGATAGGGGGCGGTGGCATGCTTTAGGAGAGGCCTACATTCAGCAGTGGAGAACAGACGGCTGATGATGATGATGAACTAACCATCATGTCCTCTCCCGGGTTTTCAGGTCTGATTGACTAACAGAGATTTATAGAAAATGTTATGTAATAATTTATTTCTACAATTTTATTAGTCGTTAAAAAAAGGAGTAAAGTTTTCAGAATTAATTAAACTTTTGTAATGTATCAATATAAATATATGAATATTTTTATTATTTGTCGTAAAACAAAAAAGCTGTTGTGGTTTTTTTGATTTGCAATATTCTATTTTGAATCGTGGGAAATACGTGACGTAGGTATATAAATTATTATAAATAATTACCTAACGAATATTGATTTCTATGGATTTAATTTCGTAGAAAAAATAAATTCAAACCAATTGGTTTTTTTTTTTTTTTTTAATTAAAAAAAGTTGTAAAACCATGGCGTTTTGGAAAAATTAAAGAAAAAAAGCTGAACTGTTTATGAACTCGTATGTATAACCATAACTAACTAACCATCACGCCGTCTCGTCATCCGTTACACTTTTCTTTCCTGGCATATTTCTCTCGATTCCTCAACATTCATACATCGTGTCATGCATGCGCGTCGATTTCTCTGACTCCTGACGTGGCCGACATTCAATATTTGATTTATTTGATCGTGCCACGTTTTTCTCGGTCTTTCTCCATTTCAAGTTCCATTTACATCGTTAACATATACTTTTTTACCATTATTTCTTCATTCGTTATTTCCATGTGTCCAAACCATATTAATGATCCTTTCATTATTTTCTTCATTACTCCATCATTCGCATCGCATTCACTTCTTATACTTTCATTCGACACTATCATACACAGAGTATCCGCGCATTCGTCTAAGAGACTCATTTCTACTGTACTTATTCTACTTCCATCCTTCTTTTTCCAGTTCCATGCTTCGGTCGGTACAAGAACAGCATTGTTGACTGCCATTTTAGCTTTTTTGGATAGATTTTTGTTTGCGATGACAACTTTAAGTGCATAAATATTCTTCTTCTTCTTTACTAGCCTTCTTCCCTCCACTGCTGGATACAGGTCTCTTCCAATTTCCTCCACTCGTCTCTATCCTGACCCCTTTTGTATCCGAGATTTTCCAACCCTTTTGACAATATCATCGGTCCATCTCATCGGTGGCCTTCCGACACTTCGCCTATTTGCCCATGGTCTCCAACTGTATAAATATTATATATTGACAATTGTATTTTATTTCAAACGACGTATTAGATGAAGATTGTGTAATAACAATTGTTGTAGTGTTTAGAATAATAATGTGATAGAATATTGACAATAAATAATAACGCTTGTCAAACTGTGATTCGCACGGCCCCGGCTCAAAAACCTGACCGCTTAAAACAACAGAACAAAATGGCCGTCGCCTAAATGGTTTAATATTTTATTGCGAAATAAATTCCGACCTTCCTGCTCTCCCAAAGCACGCGTTGTCGGGCGATTATCTCTCCATTGTTCGCGTATTTTGCATAAGTATTTTGTAATTTGTTTAATTAATATTGTTTACAATGTTAAAAGAATTAATAGTTACATGCCTTTCTTAATCCCCACACCATAACAATGGCAAGAAACGCCCCCATGATAATCATGTTAGTAATTTAAACTAGTCATTGGTATCTACTCCTATGCTCTCATTAATTAGGAACTAAACACTTGTACTAAGAATATTCTATATCTTTGGAACAATATTTACTAAAATAGAATCGAATTTCTTGTCATTGCAGATTTTACTTTATGATCCTTTAGATAAAGGAAATAATAGAGTAACATAGCTATGCAATCTCTAGTTATTATACAAATAATTTTTGAGTGAGCAGACATCATCAAAAATTTAATTGATTGTGTTATGACTAATCGATGTTATTGGCTTTTAAAGATAATATATGGCACTCTAAGTAATCAAATAATATCTTTAAACGTGTTAAATAGGTACCTACACATAAAATAAAATTAGCCCACTTAACGTATTAAGATAATTCCGGACTTGGACATGGACTTAGATCTTATGGCTTACAGAGGTTCAGCTCTAATGGCTATTCCTCTTCTCTTACGATAGTAGGAAATATTATTGGAATGTGATTTGGTAGTTGTTTTATGATGGGGCTAAAGATAATTCCGTTTACGAATAGCATATAATAAAAAAAATCATTCATGATATTAACAACGCTGGCGAAATTGCACCGGAAAATAATAAATAACTTTGAAAATAAATGGATAAATACTTAAACATTTTAGTATACACTTTATTTTGCTATACAAGAAAATGTTTCAACGATTTTTTACTAGAGACATTTATTTTTGAACCATTCCCGAAACGAATAAAATTTACATTAACGCATTTAACATTTTTTTTAAAACTAGTACTCTTGTTACATTTTTAAAAAATCGTGTGTGTACGTACCTTATGTACACACGTAAGAAGTTAAACTTCTTTGATGTAACAAAACAAAAAAAAACGCATTTAATGTTTTTAACACAAGTTAGGTCAATGTGGTACAATGAAATAATTATGTATCATTGATGTCTAACTTCGTCGTGTAATTTCAAAAACAGTGATTTGCATAACTAACATACGATTTATTGTAGCAATATATTAGATACAGATTATTTCTTCTTAGTAAAAAGTTTTTACAAATAATATTGCGCAAAATGATTGTTTTTTTATTCTTATTACCACGCTAAATATGACAGTTCGTTGGTACTATTTTACACGAATAACCTCTTTCATATCTCGTTTCATGAGATGTTTTTGCAATTCGTGAGTTGGCCGTGAAATGTCCGGGAGTCTTTTATCATTGATGGCTTAGTTCGTCATGTCCCACTTCCGTTACAGGGTGCAAGTGCAGCTCTTAATTTTATCCTCTACTTAACACGCCAAAAGAAATATAACTTCAAAATTGTATATTTGTGACAATAATTGAATCTACCACCATCACTTTTTTTACACGTTTTATTTCGTAAACCATTTAACAAGCAAACAGTTTTCCACCTAAATAATATAATTAAATTATATCCTTGAAAAACAGCAATCAGAAAAATAATTTTCATTTTGGTTAATGTTACGCCTTTTGCCAATCTCATTGATAATGAGATAAGTATGGGTATAGTAAATAATTTAATAGTTTCCAAGATACTTTTTTTGGTATTTAATCTTCGTAATTATATATCTTAATACACATAATTTTCCGATACCTTCCCGTATAGAGCAACGAGGCAAAAAGTGTGTGTGATTACATCCCATTAGCCACAAATCATGATCCACCTATCGTGTTTGTTTCCGAACAGACAAATGATACTCGTTCGTCTCTTGAAAATGCCCGAAGTTATTGTTCCCATGGCCCTGAATCGCGGATGTTCCTCTCGGTCCAATCTCTAGGTTTATGTTCTTACTTTAGTCAACTTCTCATTGACCATTTACAGAACTTGCAGATGCAAAGTCTAAATTGATTCGAATATAAAATACAATCGGTCTTAGTTTTGAATGAATTTTCAATTTTATGCTTTCTGAACTCCATGGTCTATATACAAAGTTCTCTTTATAATTATTTTATGTGTGTGAGCACGTGTATCCGTTTATGTAGTCGAGTAAATGGTGTAGAATATGGTAATTACGGTAATATCAATTTATATTGATAATTATGCATATTGTTAACAATAATTACCTTATTCTGCTACATTAACTTTAACATATACCATAAATGGATAATAATTTATTTCTCTTCGTATTTGAAAATGTTCTTTGAATGGTACTATCTCACTCTTATAAATTATAATATAACTTTTAGAAAACTGAATGAAATAGAAATTTCGGTAATCAGTGACTCTTCAGAAAAATCCATTACCCATGATCACTCGTTTATCTCCATCTTTTATTGAAATAAAATATTCAATCGTCTCTCGACTATGTAGAATTCTAGATAAACTTATATCGTTATTATATATATAATAGTATATTTAACTTTATATCGTTCTCCCAATGACGAAAGTGTAACCTTTCGAAACATGTCGAGAAAAATATGCTCAATAGTGGAAAAAACAGTGTTTTAATTCATAAAAATTCGTCGTTATGTAAAATTCTGTAAAATAAAAATTCAATGCAAATGAATAATGTAAAGACACAATAATGTGAACTAGTTGTAACCCGTGAAATATTCACAGAAGTTTATATTTTAAAAACTTTGTTTATTGTACAATCGTAATCAGTAATATGTTTTAACTCTCAAAACGTGTTCACGTCAAAAATTTCACAATTAATAACAAATTATTCTCATTTTGTTTTTTACTACTTTCGTACAACAATAACATTGGCGCTACAGCCCACTATGGGCCCCGGTCTCCTCCAGAATTCTTCGCCCCGGTCCATCGCCCGCATTCTCCAGTTGTAAAACCAATTGCTCTGAGGTCCCTCTGCACACCACCCATCCACCTATGCTTAAGTCTTCCCACACTTCGCTTTCCATCTGGTCGTGTACTGCGAATCTTCCCTGGGATTCGATCTTCTTCCATTCGCTGGAGGTGCCCAACCATCTTAGACGCTGTATTTTTATACAACTTCTTTGTAAAGTCCTTCCAGCTACTGGTTATACCTCACTCTCAACACTACACCTTCACAGAGAGGCCCAAAGATTTTTCTCAACGCCTTCCTTTCAAAAATCAGCAACGCATTTTTGTCCCTTTTGCTCAATACCCAACACTCCGCACCATATACAAGTACTGTCATACAAAAATAATTAGAACAAATTTCAAAATAATCCAGAATCGTTCGAGGATATGCGCATTGTGTGCATTTCGAATTATTTCATTAGACAATCGAAGTATTCCTCTATTGCTCTCATGTATTCAAAATATTCTCGTACTCTTTCTTGGTGACATCCGGATTTTGCCCTTATTTATATTATGATAATGTGGCTCCATCGCCGAATGCTCAGATTTCCCTGGACAGACATGTTTACCAATACCGAAGTCCTGAGGCGAGCTAGAGTTGACAGGGAACTGTTATCAACTATCAAGGTTCGAAATATTTCACATCTGGGTCAAATACTGCGTGGGGAAAAGTACCACCTTCTCCAACTGATATTGGAGGGAAAAATTGAGGGACGCCGAGGGCCCGGTAGGAGACAAATGCCCTAGCTGCGAAACACGAGGGAGTGCACCGGCATCCGAAGTGTGGAGGGGCTGTTCCAAGCGGCGCAGACAGGGACAGGTTCGCCGAGGTGATCGCCAACATTGGGGAGACCTGACAAGGCACTTGAAGAAGAAAATATTATGATATCCATGTCTGGTGAACAGAGTAGGATGATTAGCGCATCAAAGACTAACCCTAATATAATATTTTTGTCGTATATTTGAGGCATGTTATTTTGAACTCGCAATTTTGATGATAGTACCATTGTGTACTAATGAACATTATAAGTCCTCGATACATATAGCGTCATACAAGCACGATACTAAATACTGATGGTACACGATGTAGTGCTCACATTTAAAGTTGACTTGAAGGTTTTCTCAGCTTCCTGCGATTTATAAAGGTTTTTTTTTATTGCTAGATCGGGAAATGAGGCGTGTAATTTAGATTAATAAAAACTTGTTCTGAAACGAGAACATGATAATTAAGGCGGTAAAATTTGCATAACTTTACAGTGTGTGGTGTGTGCGAATAAAAATAAAACATGAAAAATTTCACATAATATCTTAGTAATGCGTGACTAATCCAATTTAGTATTTATAATGGAATAATATGACCTTTCTGATCATTTAAAATTTTATTTGTTTTTTGATGTTCTTTATTGAACATTTTGAGAATTCATCATAACTAATATGCACGATATAGAAATGTTCAAAGGTGCATATTGATAGATTCCTGTACAATAATGTAAAACTCCATCATAATTCACACGAATGAAAACTTCTGTTGTTTCTAGATGTTTTATTGTATTTAATGGTAATTTCATGGTTCACATTGCTAAGGCATTATTAAATGTTTGATATTGATATAGCGAGAGATCAAATGATAATGCCTTACAAGACGAAACATGTCATTCCCATTCAATATAATAAAACTTTTTGAAAACAGAGATTTAAGCCGTTGTCTTTAATATTAATTATTTAAAATGGCGCATTGATAAGTAAGAAAACTGAACTAAAAAAAAAATAGTAAAAACATAAGGAATATGTTAAATAACGTCATTTTACACAAGGATTCCAAACATGACGCTATCAATAGACAAAATAATGTATTTCTAGAATTATGCGGTAAGAGATTAAACCAAAATTATATTTTAACACTCCAAAAGTTATTGAATGTATTTATTAAAATCTGTCTTAAATTGTATCCAAAAAAAAATACCAGACACATAAGTAGAAATGTATTTTGACCGATTTCGTCGGCATCGTTTACATTAACAGACATGTGCTTAATACATTTTGATTATTAATATAATGCCACACTGAAGTGCTTCGCTTAGTGCTACGTTAGGTGATTTGCTTTCTACTATGGTATCATGTACGTTGGCGCGAAACGAGCAATGTGTTGGTTCGCGAAGATATTTCACCTAGCTTGCAGCATATCTCTAAACACCAATCGAGTTTCTTACCTATTTGGTTATAACTATAAAAAATATTACTGTACAGTATCTAACTGATCCATTTTTTTTATATTAAAAATGGATCACTTAGATGGTTTGGAAATATTGAACGAATAAATGAGAGAAGAATGCATAAAAATTCGAAAAAGACAACCTAGGAAAACATGTCATTCAAAGTAAAAAAAAGTTAATGAGCGTGAGTGTAATGAAGTATAAATGTAGAGAAAGCTCGAGAAGTATGTCAAGTGTGGCTATCCATCATCACCGCCTACTACTCCGGTAAACGGCATAATGATTAGTTAATTATGAATGTTTTTGCTAATATTTCCTTTCAATTTTAAAGTCTTTAAAATTTCTATTTAAAATTTCTATAGAAACTATCAAAGCAATATATTTTTTATCTACAATCCAAGAATCTAAAGACATGTTTTGTACTTAATTAAAAAAATTATGTTTGTTTTTCTTTTATATAACAATATATTCACACACAGATAAAGATCAATAATATATTCCTCATAATGTTATTTTTAATTACCATGTCTCCAAAGTGTCTGTAGAATGTTATCTGTTAATAATATACTGTTCACAAACCCGTATTACTCACAACTCCATAACAACACAGGAACGTATGCACTGTTGAAAAAAAAAATTGTGGCAATATCCAAAATAAATCTGCGGTATTTTTTAATTATCATTCTGCTAAATATTCTAACGAATTTAACAAGACGCATTGAAAAAAGTATCACGCAGAACTGGATGTACTGTGTAATCTCTAATTACATAAGCGAAATAATTATTTAAAACAGATCTTGTTAATAGAATTTCAAAAAAATAATTTCGAATTTTTAGCACACTTAATTAAATGTAACTCTTAACGTAGGACGATCAAATCAATCATATTTCAAATGTCGGCCACGTGAGGAGTCGGAAAATCGAACAAAGGATCGACGTGTGTGCATGACACGATGCATGCATGAATGTTGAGGAAACTAGAGAAGTGTGGCGGTCCATTCATTCTGCCTACCCCTTCGGAGAGATGGCGATGGTTAGTTAGTTAGTTAGCTCTTGCAAATAGAAAAGTTTTTTGAATTATAAGTTTTTCCATTTTTAGTTATATACGATAAGATTAATTAAGCGCCATCAAAAATAATATGAATAATTCAAAACAAACTTCCACCAGGACTATCAGTAAGAAAGCACTAGAACTCATACAAGTACATAATTTGATATTATTTGTCAGGAACGAGTTAAATACAAGCAAACGTTCATTTGTATTCGGAAATTTTTTTGTTTTTTTTTTGTTTTGTTGAATCGCTCTTTACATCATGACAGCATGAGCCAAATCGATGTAAAGGGTATTACAGCTATCATAGTGATTCTCCTGACATGTCATAGGTTGCTAATCTATCGCCATTTTATTGTCACGTAACACACTGCCCTCGCTGGGAATCGAAACTGGAACCTTCGGGGTGGCAGTCAATGCACTTGGTCACGAAGGTCATCAAATGTAAGGCAGATGTTAAGTAAAATTAAAAAAAGATTCTGAGATGGTTTGAACCTATGGATCGAATCTTTCATCACAGGAAGAACGTTGACATCCTGCAAAAAGAAATCGCAAGATCTACAATAAGAAGAAGAAGATCGAATGAACGAGAGAAGAATGGTTAAAATGTTGTATGCAAGCAGTCTAAGTGGAAAAAGGAATGACCAAATTAATCAAATACTGAAAATCGACCACATTCAAAGTCGGGAAAATCGACGAGCATTACATTCATACGTGTTACGATATATGAATGTAGAGGAAACAAGAGAGGTGCGTCAGGACAGAGCAGTATGACGGTCCATCCTCTCTGCCTCTTCGAGGAAAACAGCGTGATGGTTAGTTAGTTAGTTAGTTAGTTAAATGTTCATTTTGTGGCGGGTGCCATTCGGGACCATACCGGCCCTGATAACACTTGTAAGAATTTAGTACAGGTGCTTGAACACGCCATTAGTTGTGAAATATAATGGAAAATAATTATGATTGTCTTAGTTTTCTTACGGGTCCGGTGAACAATATCGCGGCGAAAAGCTTTTCATGATTGATTTGGATACAATGTTCGGTATTGTACGCGTGGAATCGTTCCCACGTCAGGGTTCGAGTGGCTAAGGTCGCCGTTTATTGGGTAAAGCCAGAACATGAAATTCTTATAAAATACGTTATATACGGGTTACGTAAAACTCGTAACCTCGTCAGTGTTTATTATGTTGTTGTTGTCTGTGGTTACCAAAAATGGTTTACTTTGATATATTTTTAGCTTTGACTAATTAATTATTTGAAGAATATATTTAGCAATCCGTATTTCATAAGAGGTGGCTCCGAGGATGGGCGGGCTGAAATGGCGATGGGCTGCCGATGATCTACGGGTTCTGGAGTGGAGACCGTGTACAGGATTCCGCAGAGTTGGACGTCCCCTTGCCCGCTGGACCGACGATCTGAAGAGGATTGCTGGACATGAATGGATAGATGCGGCAATGGATAGGAGGTGGTGGTGTGCTTTGGGAGAGGCCTACATTCAGCAGTGGATGACAAGCGGCTGATGATGATGATGGTGATGATTTCATAAGAAAGTAGTTTGAGTAAAGGAGCTTTTTTCTTTTTCTTTCGGTGCCGTGTCAGGTACCCCCAACGTGGGCGATCACTACAGCAAAGGCATCTCTGTCCTACGCCACTTGGAACAGGTTCTGGTCTCTTATAATTCATGTTCATTATTTTATATTCCGCAGCCAAGACAACTGCCTTCTACAAACTCCCAGACGTCCTTCCACTTTACCCATTAATATCAGTCGAAGGAGGTGTAGTATTTTTCTCCCCTAAGCACATGACCCAAATATGAGAGTTGTCCAATTTTCACACTCGACAACAGCTCACTATTGGCTCTGGCTCTTTGTAGTACGTTTGCATTACTGACCATATTGGTCTACGGTATGCGGAGCATTCTGCGGTATATCCACATCTCAAACGCTTCCAACCGGTTCATTATATTCACTTTTTGAACATTAATAAATAATAAATAATTTATTATGGAAGTAAATGGATGGAACTGGCAAAAGAAGGATGAAAGTAGAATAAACGACTCTAAGACGAATGTGTGGTAAATCTGTATATAGTAGAGTGTCAAATGCAAATACGTATAAGGAGTGCAATGCGAATAAAAGTGTTATGAACAAAATAATGAAAGGGTCAATAAAATGGTTTAGACATATTCAATTCAATCGGAATCACATTGAAAAATAAATAAACGATGTAAACGGAACAGAAATAGAGGAAGACCGAGGAAAACGTGGCACGATCAATCACACATATTTAATATCGCCCACTTGAGGATTCCGAGGAATCGATGTGCTTGCATGATACGATGTATGAATGTTGAGGATGCGAGAGAATTATGAGAGAAAATAACAGTCCAATCCATATTTTTATAAGATTAAAATAATACCTATAATTAGTTTTAAATTATAGGTATATCTCATCAATTAAAGTCATTAAATAATTAACGTAATATCTTAAAATGACTTCCGTAGAGTTGGACGTCCCCCTGCCCGTTGGACCGACGATCTGAAAAGGATTGCTGGACATGGATTGATGGTAGCGGCAATGGATAGGGGGCGGTGGCGTGCTTTGGGAGAGGCCTACATTCAGCAGTGGATGACAGACGGCTGATGATTATGATGATATCTTAAAATTAGAATTAAAAAAATTAAAAAACGCGTAATCGACTTAAGTAATTACTTATTAACACAATAATAGAGTAACTGCATGAAGCAGACTAGAAAACAACCACTATGGTCTGAATTCGAAGGAGATAAATCTTTCAGACGGCCATGATCCATCGCATGTTGTCGCGATAATGATGTTGCTAGTCATTACCTTCAAAAATAATGTATAATTTTTTTTTTTAAATCAAATAATAAACTTAACGCAATATACCTCTTTTTTCGTTTTATGATCTGAGTATTACAAGAACAGAGTTATATGCTTCACTTATGTATTTGCATCATTTTAATTTATAATCCGCTATAAACATTCGGAATCAGTATAAACCGTAAAATTTATCATTTCTAATTTCGACAATAAATTATTGGTTAATATTACGTTTGTCTGATATGTTACGAAATGATCAAATAAAGATTATTCGTCTAAGTAAAGAGACCGCAATTCTTCGCATCATGCCATCTTACACACGTAAATCTAAATTGTACACTTGTTCAGGGCTGGTAAATAATCAGTCGTGGACCCACATTTTTTATTATGATATGTTTGGTTGAATATATGTTTACGCCATTTTACAATGCAAGCCAAATCGATTAAACATTCAAATAATTATAGAGGCACACTAACTAACCATCACATATTTCCCCCGGAGGGGTAGGCAGAGAGGATGAACCGCCATACCGTTCTGTCCTGACATACCTCTCTTGCTTCCTCCACATTCATACATCGTAACATGCATGTTCGTCGATTTTTCCGACTTCGAATGTGACCGCCTGTCAGTATTTGATAAATTTGGGCATGCCATGCTCTCCTTGGTCTTCCACGACTTCTCTTTCCACTCACACTGCTTGTATACAACATTTCAACCATTCTTGTCTCGTCTTTTCGTTCCATATGTCCAAGCCATCTGAGGGATAATTTTTTAATTTCACTCATGATGCAATCATCTGCCTTACATTTCTTCCTCATTTCGTCGTTCGGCATTCTATCATACGAGTATATCGTTTTCCCGCATATTCTTATCAGTGATCTCATTTCTACGGCATTTATCCTACTTTCATAATTTTTTGCCAGCCCCAAACTTCACTTCCATACATAAGGATTGGCACTAGAACTACATTATGTACTGTCAACTTTGCTTTAGTTGAAATATTTTTATTTGCAGTGATGACTTTGAGAGCGCCATTAGAAGCACACAATTAAAAGAATACAAACGGAATATTTTCTGCGGTTCATTTAGTAATTAATCACAAATTCGTTATACGAGTAGCTACATCTCACGAGGTCCACTTCAGATACCATTGAGATGACAAATCGTTTGCAATACAGTAGAGTGTTGAAGTGCTACGGTATGGCTATTTGGAAGATAATATATGATTTTTCATTTTGCTCTTTTGTTGCTATAGGAAACACAAATTAATATCATTTTCGCGTATTACAATCGGCAAATTCTGAAATCTTTTCCACTTAAAGTTTTCTAATAATTGAAGTAATTTAGTCAAAGTTAAGAAAATTGATTAACGTGAAGCCTAAGTTTAAAAATGAATCCGTAGAAAGTGCATTATTTACGTGCAAATTTGTTCGTAATTTCAATTAATTTTTATTACTTTAAAATTTTTTAAATGATATCTATATATTCTAAAGGCGTATCGATTTATTCGGCTGATTGAAACTCACTTTGTTTTACTATGCATATTTTTTCACAACAATAACAATTTTTTACTTTATTTAAAAATATGTATTCAAGTCACATTTCCAATGCTTTTTATCATAAATTTTCCGGAAGTGTGTATAAGAAACTATATTTTAAAAACTTGTTTTTAAAGCGCATTCAACTAGCATTGTCTCAAATCATAAATCTCCAATTTATTATATAATAGTATTCATAGTTATCTTGTTTAGCCACGTATCAAAACAATTTACAATTAAAAACGGAATTTATTTGTTTTTCAAAAGACTTGCCACCCCTGCATCACATGCTTCCCCAAATGGAATAATGATAACCCATGCCTGTTTGGTATACGCTGTAGCCCGAAGCGGCGTTGTTGCAAAACTCCCGATGGCTCGCAGATCCCAACTGCGCCTGCGTCCCGCTAAATCCTTATAAGATCGGATGTTAATTGCGTGGGAAAAACGCGCAATGAATTGTTCGACCTTCTCCAAGATTCGATAACAATTTGAATTTCTGACGATTATCGACTGAACACTGCAGTTACTGTAATAGATGAGTCATTACCCCGAAATCACCCACAACGATTCGAAAAACTTCACTTTTTTAACGTTGCTTACAACGTTTGATTTCATTTCATTTTGTTTCAACCACTCATCACTTTTTACTGCCGATTGAAACCTGGTAGAAGCGTCAGAGACTATTTTCAATAATTCTGAAATATTTAATATATTAACTAACTAACTAACCATCACGGGGTAGGCAGAAAGAATAGACCGCCACACTGTTCCGTCCTGACATACTTTTGTCGCTTCCTCTACATTCATACGTCTTATCATGCACGCACGTCGATTTCTCCGACTCCTTACGTGACCGACATTTAATATTTGATTGATTTGATTGTGCCACATTATCCTCGGTCTTCCTTTATTTGTAGCTCAGTTCACGTCGTTAGCATTTACCTTCTTCACCATTTTGTCTTCATTTTTTATATCCATGTGTCCAAACCATCTTAACGACCCTTTCATTATTTTTTATAACACTTTCATTCGCACCGCATTTACTTCTTATACTCGCATTTCACACTCTATCATGTACATATTTATCACACATTCATCTAAGAGATCTATATTCTAATTTCATCCTTTTTTGCCAGTTCCATGCTTCACTTCCATACATAAGGGTCGGCACAAGAACACCATTATGCACAGCCATCTTAGCTTTTCTTGGATAGGCTTTTGTTTGCGATGACAACTTTAAGCGCACCATTTACTCTGTTGCCTGCCCCAACGCTTCTTTCAATATCCTATAATTTATGAGAAATTTTTAATAAGCTACAGAAAACGAGTCGACTTAAAAATCACGACACGCCTTCACGTCAATTCGCATATTTTATCAGATTCCAGCTAATGATGCTGCATTATAATGGCTTTATTAATAATAATTTAAGAGTTAACTAATTTGAGATACGGACTCCATTCTTCGCAGACAATATTATAATTAACCTTCTCCGAAATAATGGGGAGTTTCTTTTATTACACAAAGAGTCGTTCAATCAAATAGGGGGCCTTGATAGACGCGGTTCGGTTACCAATTCGTGATAGGCGAACATTTTACACTGGATGAGTTAACTGTTAAATGTCCATCACATTGGAATACTTTTTACTTGTTTACTAATCATCTATCTCAGTTTGATGATTTTTACCAACCAAAACATTAAATTGATTTTCTTTAAAGTATACAAGTGTAAGAGTATTTCAGTTTGAACAGTATTATGTTTCAGGCGATAGAGTTGAAAGGAGAAAAATCCTCGAGAATATGTGTACCACGAGGATCACCCTGGCGTAGGCCTCTCTGTCCTGTTCCAGACGGTTCGTAGTGATGTCCTGGGGAGTTTCCCCTTGTCTTCTCTGGAGGATTTTTTGGCGGGGCTACCTTCCCTTAGCTGGGGGTATCCAGTTTTATGGCGCTGGAAACTCGCCATTCGCCCTCCTTCTATCTGCATTGCAGTGGCGGTACTCCCATAGAAGCCCAGAAACCCGGCTTGCGTTCAAAATTTTGAATCAAAACCCCCAAATCTACGAAATCGTGCCCCCGCATAAACCAACAACTCACCAAATCACCTTCCAACAATG
The DNA here is from genome assembly GCA_022606425.2 of Lepidostoma basale. Classification (NCBI taxonomy): domain Eukaryota; kingdom Metazoa; phylum Arthropoda; class Insecta; order Trichoptera; family Lepidostomatidae; genus Lepidostoma; species Lepidostoma basale. The sequence continues at coordinate 353,227 of JAHDVF020000762.1, forward strand.
TTCCCATCAGACGTAAGAGGAATAGCCACAAGAGCTGAACCTCTGTAAGCCAGAAGAGGTTTTGATTCAAAATGTTTACGCTAGCCGGATTTCTGGGCTTCTATGGGAGTAGCGCCACTGCTGCTATGACAGTGGTCACATTGCCCGGGGTTAACGGTGCCTGAGAAACCAATCGATGAGGCTAGAGAGTTGGACTTGGTAGTAGTGTTGTTGGTATTGTTGCAACATGACGCATTACGATATTTTTAGAGGAATACTTTCCAGCAAAGCATACTCCATCGTAGTCCTACTGGCCATCCGAACTCCGATACGTACATATATGCATACTTATTATTTCTTGAACAATGGTGTCATATGTTAATATTGATGAAAACGCCAGTTTTCTAGGAGTTTCGTATATTTCGTAGGAATAATCCATAATATTTATCGTAGTACTAACGAAAACGTTTGTTTTCTTTTTTTTAAGATATGCATTTTTATAAGTACCGATCATTTTTATTTAATTAATCAATAACTGAATGCAGTTGAAACAATGTACATGGATAATTATTCATAATAAATCATGTGTATTGAAAATATATATGTATTTTATTTGATTATATAAGTAACTAAAACTAACTAACTAACCATCACACCGTCTTTCCGAATGGGTAGGCAGAAAGAATGGACTACCAAACATCTCTTTCCTGACATATTTATCTCGCTTCCTCAACATGTCGAACCATCACTAATGCGTTCCTGGTATTATGTTGTATGTGTATAATATTTTACATGTACTCAATAGATGCCTAAAACATTTATGCTGTTTGTAATGTCTTTTGAGTAAATAAACTTATTTGATTTGATTTGATTTGAAAAACATTCATACATCGTGTCATGCACGCGCGTCGATTTCTCTTGATTATATAAGATATCATTAAAGCAATAGCGTATTAGAAAATATTACAGAGGACATATTCGGAAACGTATTAAAATAATCATCACGTTATCAATTTTCTATAAGAAACTAACATGTAAAGGAACAATATTTTGAAAAGTGTGCCACAACTCAGTGGTCTAGAACATTCACCCGGTTAGTGAACGTTCGCGAGATTATCTCACTAGTAGTGTATAGACAATATTTAAAATTAAACGATCCATATTTTTTTAAATCAATATTTAAGTATAATTTTAGTCTGTAAACTTACTATGATAATTAATACGAATAAAAACGTCTGTTTTCTAGAAGTTTTGTTATATTATAATTTATGAAGACACATCTAGAAACACACGTTTTCATTTGTTTTAATTATTTAATATAGAGTTATACATCATTGAACCACCTTAAGAAATATGCGAAGTCATTAATTCTCTTTTAAATCGACAATTCCCGAATCGCCACCGGGTATAAAGTTAGAATTCAAGTTATTTAAAATCGGAATCGTTTGACATTCTCTTGTTTCGAACATTCCACAATTGAATCACAATACTTCGTGAATCGGCAAAGGTTAACCTTACATCACTAAATTATTTCATCTCAAGGATGCATCGCCATCACCATTAATCACTTACTTTATCTCGGAAGATTAGTATTCACGGCTAAATAAATATCATATCTAACTTATCAGCTGATTTAAAAGATATTTATTCTTTACAATAAACAATGTACGTTTAATTTTTTTTCATTTATAATCACATACTTACATACATGCATTATTTAAATGTGTTATGTTTGCCGATATTTTAAAATAATAAAATGAACAATTAATATTATTCGAGTACATTCGATCAAAGCCATATATGGCTAGTCCTCTCAATAGCATGATAAACTTGCTGACTAGCCTAAGGCGACTAGACTACAGATAATAGAAAAATCAACAAAACACCAATTTGCCTGTGAAATACCATAGGAGAAAAAAGAACTGCTAGAAAAACGACATTATTATAAAAAATATATATTTATTTTTGAGTTTTACGTCATTGTTCAAGAAACAATATAAATATTAGCTCATCTCGTTATTTTAAGATAATTCAAATCAAATCAAATCAGTTTATTTTCTCAATAGATATTACAAACAACAATTATAGTTTAAGGCATCTATTGAGAACAGATAAAAAATAAAAAATGTATAATACCAGGAACGCATGAGAGATGGTACATAAGGAATACAAGATACTCTCCAAAGTCAAGAGTATTTGGCTTTTGAACGTAATTTTACGAATATGAAAGACGTCGATCTCCGAAGCGATCATGTTCAGCAGTTTGATTGCTCTCCCCACCGGTATCACCAGAGCCAGGTTGGTTCTGCATGCTGGGAGATAAAACAATCTGTCCTGGCGCTGTCGAAGATAACCATCTGGAACATAAAGATGGATAGCCTCCAAGATAACGGAGTTCTCAAAGAATCCCCTGATAAGTCTGAAGAAATGGGTAAGTGTGCACCCATCTCTTCTTATCTGCAAACTATTGGTCCCCAGCATGCTCAAGAGGAATGCAGTTAATAATTAACGGATAAGAATTTTTTTATGGATTAAAATAATGTTTTTACCACTTATTTTTCCCACATATTTCGTTCTCCCGATGATGAAGGTGTAAAACCTTCGAAAAATGTCGAGAAAATAAAACCAAAAACTGAAAAAACAATGTTTAAATTGATACATAAATTCGTCACTATGGAATTTCACAGTGTTAACGCCTTAAGTTTATAAAAAAAACCAATTCTGCATTATTAAGAAACAGTTTAAAATACATTGAAAAGATCTTCATTCTCATTGAAAATTATTATATTTAAATAAATAGTATATATTTTGAATGTTTTTTAAAGTAGAATATTTTTTTTATAAATTTGTCATTATAATACAATGTTTTTTTTTTGTAGCCTATGCCAATATGTTTCATTATCTTTCAATTTTTTTTTTTTAATTTTGTTTGAATTGTATTAGGTAATATTTTATACGAACACGTAATTTTAAAATCCCACGCTTTTATAATAATAATTAGTTACCACTAATTCGTGATAGTGAAAGTAAACTGTATAATCTAAACAACTACACAGGAGTGCACTCCTGTAGGAATCGTAGAGGTGGAGGGGTGGCTATTTACATCAGAACACAGATAGACTTTAAAACTATAAAAGAAGAAACATACCTAAGCAACAACAACCTCCTGTAAGTACATATTAATGAAATAGATCTTACAATAAATGCAATATACAGACAACCAGGAACCAGCAACAAAAAGGAATACATAGAATATTTAGACAGAATGTTAACGGGAGAACACAGGAGTGCAAAATGTGAGATCATAATAGGGGACCTTAAATTCAACCTGCTTTCCAGTGATAAACTCACAAAGGACTATATTAATACAATTAAAGGAAGTAATCTTGGATTTATCAACTCAATAAAAGAAATTGATTATACACGGAAAAATGACAAAGGAAAAAATACTATAATTGACCATGTAATGACAAACCAGGAATTAGCTGATTCAACGACACTTGAACTATTCGACACACCACTGAGCGATCACAGAGGAATAAATATTGAACTAAAAACTATACCCAGACAGAGAATAAAACATCAACAATATACCACAAAGAAAATTAACTACAACAAACTAAAAGAAAGCCTAGGAGAAACAATACAGAAAGAAGAACCAGGAACCTTCAAAGCGCTTCAAGACAAAATATCTGAAACAAATCATAATTAATAGTACCTAAGATCTAAAAATGTAACCATATAACCCAATCGGGTTTTTAAAAAAAAAAAAAAATCAAATAAAAAAAAAAAATAAAATAAAAATAAATGTCATACACTTTTAAACCAACAAGATCCATGATTCATTTAGCAGGTATAATATAAATCCTACCTAAATTCACTAACAAATGTATAAAATATACCTATTAAAGGTATAGGAATATCAGCAATATAACATTGAATACTTATTTATAAACCATTACAATAGATAAAATATTACATCATATGCAATAAGAACAAAAACAAATTCTATGTTCTGGGAGGGTCCATCATTGATTTACGGAAATGTTGTTCGACATTCATACATAATATTATATTGTCCATTAGGATCACTGAATCTATTTTGGTAAATATTTATTCACATAATCACGCTATTATCATTAGTTTGAGAGTCGGAAAGGTCTGCGAGGATACTTAATGAGCTTTTCGAGCAATTAACACAAAACAACTCAAGGTTTGTATTTGCATATTTAAATATGCAAAAAAGTGTATTGACCATTTATCAAATATTTGAAAATGTAGAAACTACACCGTCACAATGAAGTTTATATCGGAGTACAGAAGTTGTGAAAATAGTTTATTCCACTATTTTCCATCTGCAATCAGTCGTTGACCATTGGCTGATATTTTGTCAAAAAATAATATTACTGTTGTAAACTAACTAACTTCTCTCCGAAGGGGTAGGCAGAAAGAATGGAGCGCCACATTGTTCTGTCCTGACATAATTCTCTCGATTCCTCTACTCCCATACATCGTGTCATGCACGCGCGTCGCTTTCTCCGACTCTTTACTTGGCCAACATTTAATATGTTTTACAGTTGTTTAGATATATAAATATTCTAAAGGGTGTTCTAATAGTATGGCTAAAAATGGCTAAAACTGCCATGACCGAGATGAGACTGGTTCAAACCCTTATTTTCTCAAACGGAGAGGTCCAAAATTGACACTTTCGAGATGTGGTGCTGGCAACGAATGCTGCGTATACCCTGGACGACAAGAAGAGAACAAACCAGTCAATCGTTGACTAGCTGGGTATCAAGGCAAGACTCTCGCGGATGTGCTCTCAGAGAGTGTAGTAATATTTTACACATACCCCGGAAAGATCAGGACAACCTTGAAAAGGTCATCATCATGGTGGAGGGAAGGTGACCACAAGGACTACCAGCCAACCCCGGATCGATCAAATCAGGGCGCTGACTACTCTCTCATTGGCTGCAGCCTGGAGACTGACGGAGGACAGGAGCGCATGGCGTGTCATGGTCAATAGTTTGTAGGATGGACACGACCCTCAATCATGAAGAATACGACTGAGAAGAAGAGATAGGGTATATCTTGCTGAAAGGTATAAGTATTTACTTCTATAAAATATCACGTAAGACCAAATTGCGAAATATCAACAGCAATACCAACAAGCCCTATTCACTAGCGTCTACGAGTGTTCTTTAGGCCCCGCAAACCCCGGGCGATGTGACTGCTGACTGATGATGATGATGATTTTTTACCATGCATTCCTAGTCGGATCAATAGTGCCAAATATTGTATATTTGTAATGACTTTCGATAATGTCACTTATATGGTTTAAACATACGAAACAAACGGATCAAGGAAGAATAATATAAAAGTTTCGAACAAGCGGCACGAATTAATTCATGCTGTTGAAAGCCAGGCAAAACATGGCATGAAATAATAGCGCCCATGTTGGAAGTCGCAAAAATAGTAATATTTAAAGTATATGTGTCACAATGTATGATTTTTATTAAAATCTTCATAGGTTTTTCAGATAAAATATCGTTTGTACTTAACCCTTATAGAATCACCGTAATGGTTAGAAATATTGTATAGAACCTTTAGAGAAACGAATTATTTAAACAAGACAAATCGTCAACGGATCATACCCATATTATGATGATTGTGAATTACATTTCCTTTTGAGTCACACTAATGATTTATTGCTTCAAATAACACGTTGTTGAAAATATTTCAGTTTTAGATTAATGCTTCGTTAAATCAGACATGCAGGTAATGTATGAATGTCCATATTTCATCATGTACGCATAATCTGTACCCATGGTATTCATAACACATGATAAGTACAAGTGTGATTAATCATCTAACGCACAACATAATAATCACATATTCCTATATACATTTATGTCAAATATTCTATCAACATTCTATTAAAGACGTCTCGAGAATAACTCGTAAAGTATCGTACCATTTCATATAAAATAAATGTTTTACTTTATGATTTATATGTGATTAAGTCTGTGAATTCCATAGTCATATAATATTTCAATTCTCAGATTTGACAGTACATTAATTATGATGGTGACACTATTCTGTGTGTCAGAGGTAAATAACGGTATGTCCAGTTTATGTGAGATCGAAAATTACTTCTTTTTTATAACTTCATCTACATATTTTCATTTAAATTATATTATCCCAATACTATACCGTAGTAAATAAATTTCAAGTGCAATTATTGATACTTAAATCTGATTGTCACGTTTTTTTAATGCATTCACTTTTATTAATAGAGTTTTTAATATGTGTTTTTAAAATATTGTACATAAATATAAACATAAATTAGGACTAAAAAATTAAGTGGGATTTCTAGATTATTTATTTGATTAAAATAGAGTTTTTTTGTTTATATTGCAATCATTAATAGAAAGAAGGATTGAAAGTTTAAAAATACGATTAAAATGCTACATTTGATGATGTTTTTAAGAAATAAATTATACAAATATTCATATATAAATTTTCATGTAAAAATGAATAGGACTATGGAAAGTGAAATCAATTATGATTAAAATATTGATATCACATTTCCATAGACCTGATTATTATTTTTTTTTAATTACATATCATAAACAACTTGTGAAAATACCAAAAAATGTTAAAAAGTAACCATACCGCCGTTTCCTTCTGATGTATTAGATTTATTTTTATTTTTATTTTCGAATGAAAGTTTACCGAACTCTTGAAGAGTATGGCTACGGTACCAGGCATGAACGCCCAATTTCTTTTATTTGAGATTGAATACTAAATGTCAAGCACTGGAAGAGAATACACTCTTAACAGCAACTTAATGGCGTGACATTCAGAGGAATCCGGCGTACCTTTGATATTTTTGTCTCAAACGAAATAATGTATAGGAACATACAACGTATAATTACCAGAGAAAGTTCAACTTTTCAAATTCTACGTCTTCAAGCTTGTGAGAACTAGCTTGAAATTAAAATTTTCATGTAATACCTACGTATATTTTTAGAAATGCATATAAGATTTTCTTCAAATAAAGTAGATAAACTTAAGGTGTTAACACTGTGGAATTCCATAATGACGAATTTTAATTAATTAAAACACTGTTTTTTCCACTTTTAATTTCATTTTTTCTCGACATGTTTCGAAGGCTTACACCTTCATCATCGGGAGAACGATATAAACATTGTTCTCCCGATGATGAAGGTGTAAGCCCTCGAAACATGTCGAGAAAAATAAACTAAAAAGTGGAAAAAAATGTGTTTTAATTCATTAAAATTCGTCATTATGGAATTCCACAGTGTTAACGCTTTAAGTTTATCTACTTTATTTTAAGAAAATCTTACATGCATTTCTAAATATATACATATTAAACGAAAACTTGCATTTCATGCTAGTTCTCGCAAATTAATAAATGATTAATTTGCATTGCACAATGCTTGGAAGATTAAATATAGACAAAGTATTTAAGGAGAAAGGAGTAAAATGAGAAATCTGATTATTAATTATGACATATAACACTCTATTGTGAATATGTCCTCCTTAGCGTTCAATAAATAACATCATTTACTAACATAATTGATCAATTTAAATTAACAAATATTATTTATATACATAATCATTATGTGAAAAAAGGAATAGAGAAAACTAACTTATAGATTAATTACATTATAAAATCGGGGAATTCCTATAATTTTAAATTATTAACAGAGAGAAAATGATTTAATAATGTAATTACAAGTTTTGATTGTAGTGACAGTCAATTAAAAATTCAAGTTATTTCAAAACTTTTATAATAATGTGATTTTGTTTTAAACCCAAACCGTTTCTGGAATTTTAAACATCGAACATGTTTCAAAGTAAAAAAAAATATTCCTAAGAAATCGTCTATTCAGTTTTCAAACCATATATAGGATATAACGCTGACTTTGAATCACCTCACAAATATTTCGAGGCTTTATGTAGAACAAAGACAAAAAACCGTTTTAGTCGATATGCTCCAGAGACTCTTTAAAGTACTATTACGTCATCATTGCCATTGGCCACTAGTGTCGAAGTTATTATAATTACTATCTTTGGTACGTGAAGTGATGCGCTCAGAGTAGATCTAAAAGATAAGTATTCAATTTAAACGTCTATTCCTTCACAAGGTTACATTTTTAATACAAAAAATACAACTTCTCATAGTATAGACAATCTTCATTGTATTGATTTACATTTCCGGGAATCTTCGACAAGTCCGTGCCTCGTGGTATCCTATTCTACCGACGTTTCTAAAATTGGTGCAATCTCTATCTTCGGAGTATTTTTCTCATACAATAGTAAAGGCAAATGCTGTTAATTTAAAATTCATTTAAATACATTGTATTTTCACAAAACTTTTTTTTAATGGTTTTCACGACACAAAATGATCTCGATTATAAAATAAATGAAAACATTTATAACGAACAAAAATTGATGATATTTGAAATGTATATTTAGTTAAAATCCACTAATTGTGTCTTCGACCCATTTCGGAAACTCGCTACCACCAGAAGATGTAATAAACTGATGATTTTAAAAAGACTTTCTAGTTTTTTTTTAATTTTCAGAATCATTTTTTTAAATAACAATGAAATTTCAAATACCAAAATATATATATTTTTTTATATTTATGCTATTAAATACTTTCGTTAAAAGACAACCACGTAAATCGAAAGAAGAATCACAATTGGCAACAAAACATTCTTCTCTCTACTACCAGCGCTTAAATCAAGAAACGTACACTGGAAAACCAAAATCATCCTGTATAAAACAATCATCCGAACAGTAGTGACCTATGGATGTGAGGCGTGGACAATGACAGCGAAATTCGCAGAACGACTGGATACTTTTGAGACAAGGGTGACAAGATTCTGGGACCTGTGATTGACGGTGAAGGCTGGAGAGTGCAGCATAATGACGAGCTGTACTATATTTACAAATCTCCCAGTCTCTCCACACAGGTCAGACTGAATAGACTGAGATGGGCCGGTCACGTGCAGAGAATGCCGACATCACGAACCCCAAAAAGATTGCTGGAGTGGCACCCGGGTGGTAGAAGACCAATTGGATGACCAAGGCTGCGATGGGAGGATGAAGTTGGGAGAGATGGGGCGAAATTGTTACGAGTGTCAGATTGGAGGGTCGAAGCGGAGGACAGGAGGAGTTGGAGGCAAAGAATACTGGAGGCTAAGGCTCGATATGGGCTGTAGGGCCATCGAAGAAGAAGAAGAAGACAACCAATGTCTGGAAATTAGAGTTTACATTTACTAACTCGGGTGGTGGTCTAGGGGATAGAACGCTTGGCTCCTGATCCAGGGGACATGGGTTCAAGCCTGGACACGACCAGATTCCTTCTTCATAATAATGAGTTATTTTCTGCTCACATTGAAGATTGTAAAATAAATTCTAATATCATTGACGTAAATCCTTGATTTTAGTCTTTTATTTTTTTTTTTTTTTTAAATATTACACAGACTATACGTAAATAATGTTTTTTAACAAGTTTAAGTTAAGTTAAACATTTAATTATGATAATTGCCAGATAAAAGAAATTTTGAAAATTTTCTACGAATGTTTTGTAAAATACATATAATATGTATAATATAATACAATAATCTTGGGAATTTTGCATATTCACATATTGTTTGTATAATATCATCTTCTACCGGAAGTTGGACGTCATCGTGGCTATTTTTACTTTAGATACAACAGCTCTAAACAGGGATGTTGTGCTGCAAAATTTACCTATTTATGGTCATGACAACTTATTTTACTTTCTTCTTTCGCTGCAGTACTTACTCATTCGTGACTCTTTCTGTCGATTGTATTTTTTAACATTCTACAATGTATTCTAAATTCAAAGGCGTCCCGCTTTTTGGTGATAGCTTTTGTCAAGGTCCATGTTTCCATACCGTTGGACAAGATTTTAAATTCATGTTAGAGAGGGTTCAGGAAAGATTTCTGAGATATCTCTACATGAGTGAGTTTGGTAGCTATCCGTAGCTTTAACCCACTGCATTCCGCTTGGGTAGGCTGGGGACCAATAGTTTGCAGATAAGAAGAGATGGGTGCACACTTTTCTTCAGACTTATCAAGGGATTCTTTGAGAACTCCGTTATCTTGGCTATCCATCTTAATGTTCCAGATATCTATTCAGTATCTTCGACAGCGTCAACACAGACTGTTTTATCTCCCAGCATACATAACCAACCCGCCTATGGTGATACCGGTGGGGAGAGCAATCAAACTGCTAAACACGATCGCTTTGGAGATCGACTTCTTTCATATTCGTGAAAGTACGTTCAAAAGACAAGTACTCTTGACTTTGGAGAGTATCTTGTATTCCTAATGTCGAACCATCTCTCGTGCGTTCCTGGTATTATATATTTTTTATGTTTTGCCTGTTCTCAAGTTTTGCTTGCCTTAAGCTATAATTGTTGTTTGTAATATCTTTTGACAAAATGAACTGATTTGATTTGATTTGAAAGACGGGTTGCAACATTGAATTATTCTGATAAGAAATTTGATTAGTAGGTCTCTGCTGCATAGCACCGATTTTATTTTGAAGAAGCTATTTGATTGGATTCTCTGCTGCATATCACCGGTTTTATTTTGAAGAAGCTATTCGATTGGTAGGTCTCTGCTGCATAGCGCCGATTTTATTTTGAAGAAGCTATTTGATTGGCAGGTCTCTGCTGCATAGCACCAGTTTTATTTTGAAGAAGCTATTTTTTCCATCTCTATTCTTGTTCGTATATCCTGACTGTGGTCCCATTGATCTTAGCTTTTTTTAAATACAATTTTAAAATATTTTGTGTTTTTTCCTTTAATTGAAGTGTGACGAGTGTATTCTAGGTAAAATGTGATTTAATATAGAGCACGTCGATATTTCTCTTTAAAACGTGAAAATTCTATTAAGGTTAGTACATCGATAGAACTCGCAGATTGCTTATAGACATAAGCAGGTAACGAAGTTGATCTACAATGTAATACGAGAATAGTAAATACTAGTACGTAATTTGCTCCTTCACTCTCTTAGCTATCGTAACGATTCTTACTTTAGCCATATTCCCGATGTGCTTAACACTTGCGATCCCAGTTTTCGTATGACAAATTCTACAAATATTATGACGATTTTTTTTATATATGTATATTAAACTACATTGTTTTTTCAACTTCTTAGTTTATTTTTCACAAAATGTTTCGAAAATTTTATACCTTCATCATCGGAGAACGATGGAAACAAAAGTTTTAATAATAAAGTTATAAATTAAATTAATATTCTTCTCCTGATGATGAAGGTATAAAACCTTCGAAACGTATATAGAAAAATGAACTCAAAAGTGCAAAAAACAATTTTAATTTATTAAAAATCGTCATTATGGAATTACAGAGTGTTAATGCCTTAAGCTAAAAAAATTAATGGCCTTAATGATAACTATTTTACATTTGCGAAAACGTCCGTTTTCCAAAAGATTTATTATTGTTTAGGTATTGTATATTGTATAACAAGGCAAGGGGAGCTTTAGCTATGCTTCGCCCTGTATGGCGCTTCGATATCATTTCGAGAAAGCTCAAGCTCCAAATATTCAGCAGTACCTTTAAAAGCGTACTGCTGTACGGATGTGAGACTTGGAAGTCTACCACGGACGTTATTGGTAAACTCCAGGTGTTTATAAATAGGTGCCTTCGCTCAATATTCAAAATCTATTGACCCCAAACAGTGTCAAATGCCGCTCTCTGGACTATGGCAGGCGAAACGCCAATTAGAGAACAAGTCGCTAGACGCAAATGGCAGTGGATCGGTCACACTCTGAGACGGAACCCAGCCTGCATCGCTCAGGGTGCACTAGACTGGTCCCCTATGGGGGGAAAGAGAAAGCGAGGCAGACCTAGAGCCACCTAGTGACCCTGCAGGACGAGGTTAACACGGCAGGCCTCACTTGGGATGATGTTAGGCATCAGGCATGCCTTAGAGTCGGGTGGGGAAGGTTCCTTGAGGCCCTATGCACCACGGAGGTGTGACAGGACTAAAAGAAGAAGAAGAAGATTGTATATTGTAGTGACATGTTTAGCCTTGCTATGACATTATCGAACGAACTTTATTGTCTACTGTTTAAAAATTCCCTTTCAATGCGAACATGCCTCTTTTTATAATATAATTCAACTTCTAATGAAACGACGTTTTCATAAATATGAAATATGTAGATACTAAACATAAAGTTGGTTCAAGAAACTACAAATATGTTCGTATTCCTTCAGAGCGAGTGTTTTCATCGGGGAACCAAAAACTTATTTCTTCTGATTGCCAGGAGAGGTACCTAAACTGGAAAAGCATAATCAGCATCATGGGACTCGTCCTCGAGGAAGATCTCCTAAAAGATGGAAGGACAGCTGCGATTCTACCTCACAGGAGGAGCAACACTCTGGAGAACAGATCACACAGGTCTACAACAAGGAAGAAGAAGAAGAAGAAGCTTTGCTATAAAATGTGCATATCTATTAATTTTATTTTTGCCAAATGTTATTACTTGGTAGTGTTAAAACCGATTAAAGCAGAGTGTCCATTCGCTTAATATTTTTCAGCACATTAATATTATTATCGTTTTATATTATTTTACTAAAGCTTTTTTTTTTGTTTTGTATGCAAATAAAAAAATCTTTTAATAATATTGTTTTAAGATAAGTGAACATTTATTTTTCTAATTAAAAATATTTTGTAATTAAACCAAATACTCTAAGGACTCGTTAGATCATGCAAAATAAACTATTAAAATTTGCAGTAGCATCTCTACATAGCATCTTGAATGAATTAAATTAAGTCAAATATTGAAAAAACAACTGTTAGTAAAGTTTATTTGAAGAATATAAAATACGTAAATAAACTTTGTATTTAACCACGGTATGGTTATTACAATTGATGCCAACTAGTTTCGCTTGGACCCAAGCTTCATCAGGGCAGTATAACATATAATAACAAACGAGAATGGAATCAGAGGAGGGGGGCGAGAAGGATAGGGATAATCGAAAAAATGTTTAAGTCTGAAATAGAACAGCAAATTTCTAGAAAACGCAATGTAATTAGATACAAATAATGCGAAGTCAGAGTGGTGAGGGTTAGAGAAAGAAAGGAAGGGATAAGCAAATAAAATTGTTTGAAATAGCAAATTTCTAGGAAATGTAAATTTATGTAATTATGTGTATTAGGTGCAAATGAATACCAATTAACACGTCACAATAAATAGAAGGAAATACCAGCTTATGAAGAATTATATATGTTTTTTTTTTCTTTTTCTTTTTTATACTTTGTAAAATAAATCTTTATAGCATCTGTCAGATCATGTAAATAATTTTAAAATATTTTAAATATGTATCTTTATAATATGTATCACAGAAGAAGGACTGGTTGTTCGAAACATGTCTATGTAATTTTATTTTTTTTTAATATAAATGTTGTATATACAAAGTATATAAAAAGAAAAAGAGAAATAAAGCATCATAACAACACAAAGTACGGCAATTATAGAAGAAATTATTAATTCTCTATAAGCTGTATATTTTTTAAATGTCTAACCACAAAATGAGTTCTACATATGTAATTTATGTATTTATTATTATTTGAAGAGTTCTCGTGACTTTCGGTATTAGCGGTGAATAATTTTTTTAGTTTTGACAGAGAATAGAGATATCTTTATTTGTGGAATGTAGATGACGATTGCCACAAATGACAACTTTTTTATTTCAGAAGTACCATTCGTGAAATGATATCTAACCTTCTAATCTACGTATACAGCCCATTCGGGGATTTTTTTTTCGTTTTCGGCGTCCGGCATGTCCGCATAATAAAATTAGCATACCTTCGTCTCAGCAAGATCAAGAAAGATTGGTCACACTTACCCGGTACAGCTTAAGTATTCGGATCAGTCGTGCCGCGGATGCTGCGAGGCTGCTAACATCTCGGCCTCGAATGATCACGACCCCTCACTCACTTCTGCGGAGCTTGGGAAAAATCTCCGTCGGCGGTACCTGCTGAATGCAGATCGAATCGAACACCTCATCGCCACGCTCCACTTAACAATACACAAATCATCATTACTAGTTCAGTAGTTATTATGTTATCGCTATGCACAAATATACACAAGATTTTGTATGAACTGAAACACTGTTTTTTCCACTTACGAATTAATTTATCACGACATTTTTCGAATACATCACCGTCAACCTCCACTTTAAAATACACTTATTTTTTACTAGCACAGTAATCATTACGTTATCACACAAATATACAGTTTTTTGTGGACTATTTCTCCACTTATGAGTAAACTTATCACGACATTTTCCGTTCACTTTAACGCCTCGTTGCACTTTAAAATACATAACCCTTTATTACCATAACTCAGCAATTATTATGTCTTTACCCAAATACACTTTTTTTTTAATAAAATAAAAACACTCCACTTCTGGAATCAATTTATCATGACTCATCTTCATATTTACGCTCCATTTTAAAACACACAAATCTGTATTACTATAATCCTGATATTATTATTATAATAAGTTATCACACACATATATATATTTTTTTACTAATACGAAAAATATTTTTCCACTTGTGAGTAAAATTATAATAAAAAAGGTTTAGTACACCTAATCCCCACGCGCTTTAGTTTATTATGTACATCTCATACTTATAAGAATTAAAATATAATACTTAAATTTTGTAAATGTATCATACTTAAAATGATTCAGATTCTCTGATCTCTCAATTGTTTGGTAAATAATGTCAAACCATCTCTAATGCGTTCCTGGTAGTTTGTTGTATGTATCAAATATTGTACCTGTACTCAATAGATGCCTTAAACATTTATGCTGTTTGTAATGTCTTTTGAGAAAATAATCTGATGTGATTTGATTTGATAAGATAATCGTTCTCTGTCGACTCCAGGACGCTTTTTGATCACTTCATTGAGCGTATTTGTAATTAATGCACGTGTATGACACGTTGAATGATTAAAGGGGATTCTAGAAAAGCATTTCAGGATAGAAGATTGTGACCATCTTACTTCTTAAATTTCCCAGTAGAAAAAAATGGGAGGATGGGTGAGTGAAAAATTTCGTGGAAGTTTCCATTTTTTTTATGTCAGACAAGCTGTATTTTTTTTATTTATATGGATGCACCGTTGGGCAAATTGGTTACAAGAGTTAATTATATAATATATATTCCATATATCGACTGAAGCAATGACGGCAGTGCACAATGGAGTTCTAGTACCAACCCTTATGTATGGAAGTGAAGCATGAATTTTTATAGAAAAAGGATGAAAGCTAGGAAAAAAGGCGTCCAAATAAGATAGCTAAAAAGAATGAGCGGAAAAACAATGTATGTTGTTAGAATATCAAACGAAGTAGTAAGAATCGTCGAATTCGTCTTAAATAAAATTGAGATAGGTTCACTGATATGGTTTAGGCATATGAAACAAATGGATGGAGGAAGAACGGTTAAAAATATGTTTTAAAGTATTGTGAATGAAAAACGAATTCGAGGAAGGCTGATGAAAACATGGCATTGCCAAATCAAACAATCACTAAAAGGCGAACAATTTCGAAGACGGAAAAATCGACGAAAATGCGTGGAATATATGAATGTAGAGAAACACGAGACTTATGTCAGTATAGAACCGTGTGGCGATCTATCCTCTCAGCTCTTCTTTCAAAAAATGCCGTAATGGTTAGTTGAGTAGTTAGTTAGTTATCTATACAAAATAACAAAAAGAAAAAATCTTAGGGCATTTGTGCAATATGTCGGAAACAATGGAACAACTTGTAGTATTTTACAGGCAGATAATATAAAAATAGTCCCACGTTTTGATATTATCTAGATTGCCATAGTTAAATATATTTTGTATGGTGGTATGGAAATTAACTAGGAACACACGAATTGCTACGTGCTGTCAGACCAAGCTTTTGAGGGACATTACAAATATTTTAGGTACTTGTCTCTTCATCGATACGAAATGTTTCTGGGAAAAAAATATTTCAATCTAAGAGCGGCACATAAATATTGTTGAAGCGATCACAGAAGAACTATGTTAAAATAATTACTAACTAACTTACTAACCTCAGTGGAGGTTAGTTAGTTAGTTAGTAATTATTTTAGTCCTCAAATGGAGACCATGGAATAGAAAAAGAGGAGTGGGCCGACCCCAAAAAAGATGAGCCGACGACATTATCCCTGTCGCGGGTAGAATGTGGCAAAAAAAAAACAAGATAGAGTGGAGTGGAAGAAAATGGAGGACACCTACATCCAGCAGTGGAGAGATGGCTGAGGAAGAAGAACTAACTAACCATCGCGCCATCTCCCCGAAGGCAGAAAGAATGGACTGCCACAATTTTTTTCTTGACATATTTCTCTCGATTCCTCAACATTCATACATCGAGTCATGCCCGCGCGTCGATTTCTCCGACTCCTCATATGGCCCACATTCAATATTTGATTTATTTGATCGTGCCACGTTTTCCTCGGTCTTCCTCTATTTCTAGTTCCACTTACATCGTTAACATATAGTTTTTTACCATTCTTTATTCATTCATTCTTTCCAATGTGTCCAAACCATCTTAATGATCCTTTCATTATTTTGTTCATAACACTATCATTCGCACCGCATTCACTTTTTATATTTTTATTCGACACTATCATACACAGACTATTCACACATTCGTCTAAGAGATCTCATTTTTACTGCATTTATTCTACTTTCGTCCTTCTTTTGCCAGTTCCATGCTTCGCTTTCATAATATATTTTATTATGGAAGCGAAGCACACTCTCAGATTATCTAAGGGAAACGCTCACACGGTGGTCTGTGGAAGCGCTTTAAGGACTCCCTTAAAGGAAACCTACAAAATACTGGCATCGACTGTGATTGCTGGGAAAAGACTGCAGAATACAGACCTAGATGGAGAACAACAGTACATGGAGGCACCCAAGACTTTGAAGCACAGCGCAGAGACGATGTCGCAGAGAGGAGGAGGAGGAGAAAGGAGAGACCACTGGGAGACGGTGACGGCTCCATTACAAGTGCCTTCCGCTGCCCCAGATGCCCCAGAATTTGTGAGTCCAGGATCGGGCTCTTCAGTCACATCCGGACCCATAACCGTAAAGGACAGTCTTCCTCGGACACGAGGGACAGCCGATGATATTTTATTAAATATCATATGTAAACTTTGAATAAAAACATACTGATTCCCGCATCATTCTCACAAGGCACTAATTATTTTAATATGATTTCACGTATTAAGTTATGTTGATATTAGAGTTCTACTAGCGATTACTGAAAAATATTTGTTAGCGTACTCGCGACCTTGTCGATGCGTTTTATAAAATAATACAACTCCTGAAAGTTTGGAAAAAACTATTGCAAAATCGACATTATAGTAACGAACCTATTTAAAGTAGTATTTACATTCAAAAACTATTTTAAACGGGTTCGTTACTATAATGTCGGTAAAAGATTTTATTACTTCCATGCACAAAACAAAAGTGTTTGAAATTCAAATGGGCCAAAGCCGTTCCATTAGCTGATCGCTACCGTTGCGGTCTCTTACTTGGGCATACAATATAAGTAGGTACCTACCCGTGGAAGCGGGGCTTTTCTTCTGCAGCAAGCACCCGTGGCATTGTTAGTCTGGCGGTGATGGTTACGCTGATACCGCTCACATGTCCGCAGACATAATATGGATGTTATAATTAAGCTTCCGTCAGATATCAGTAGCAGATGTCGAGATTAAAAGGCGCCCATTAAACTTGTCACTTATTATTAAACTTTTTATTTGTTATGAAATAGTATTATGTCTCCAGAGTCACTCAGAGAGCAATGGAGAGAGTCATGTTGGGTATCGGTTTACGGGACAGACTCAGAAACGAGGACATAAGAGTCAGGACAAAAGTTTCCGATGTTATCAAAATGGCCGCAACCCTCAAGTGGCGATGGGCGGGACATGCCGCTCGCGATCCAGATGAAAAGTGGACAAGGCGACTGCTGTGCTGGTGGCCAAGGACGGCAAAGCGTGGAGTTGGGCGCCCACAGTTGCGTTGGCGCGACGATATCCGGAGAAGTGCGGGAAGTGGCTGGATGCGGATCGCTCAGGATAGAAGAGAATGGAAAATGCGAGAGGAGGCCTACGTCCAGGAGTGGACGGTCAATACAGGCTGAAGAAGAAGAAGAAGAAGAAGATTATGTCTCCAAGTCAGCAGTCTTCTTGTCCACTTTTCATCTGATTCCTGCTGACTTGGAGACCGTGGACGGCGAAGAGAAGTGCAGGGCGACCCTAACTACGGTGCAAGGATGATCTGAACAGACATGTCGGAATAACCTGGATGCAGTGTGCACAAAACAGAGTGACATGGAAGCGAATGGAGGAGGCCTTTGTTCAGGAGTGGACGGGAATATGCTGAGGAAGAAGAAGAAGAAGAAGTATTATGTACATGAGATTTGGTGGATTTTTCATTGCAAATATTCAATAGATATTTAACTTTTAATTTTATATTTCAGGTAAAACAAGCCTACACGCGAAACATCTGCGAATTTGATTCGTCGTAATTACTTTTTTTTTTTCTAAAGATACTTTCATTAATTATTTCAGTCCCTATTTTATCCATTATAAAGTACGTTGCTTTAAATTTTGCCTACCCCAAACAAAAATCTTCTTCTTCCTTATTGTAGACCTATGCGGTCTGTTCTCCAGAGTGTTTCTCCTCCTGTAAGATAGATTCCCAGCTGTCCTTCCATCTTTTAGGAGGTCTTCCACGAGGACGAGTCCCATGAGGTTGATTATGCAATGCAATATAGGGGAGTCCGGTGGTGTCCATTATTTGAACATGATCGTACCAGTCCCTTTTTCGCTGTCTGCTCCATCTTATATAATAATATCCTCAACCTCACATATCTCTCTTATTCTGGTGTTCTCAATGAGACATCGTGACATTGTTGAATTTTTGTTTGCAATATTGTAAGTTTTAAAGTAAGTTAATGGATTCTCAGGTGCGTCATGATAACTGCCACGTCATCGCAGGAAACGATTCCAAACTACAGTCGTTTAAATTTCATAACCATATTACAAAAATCTCAAAACAAATATTTATTTCTTACAAATTTCACTTGCATTGTCATATTTTATTATTGTTTATTACTTTGATTCCCTTTAGGCATTACCTGTAAAAACAATTTTGCTATATACCTACTACACTCTTAATTTTTCTTAAGTTATAGTTCATAACAGTTATACAAAGATGAAGGGTACATTTTTAGATTTAAAGCACGTGTCAATGCACCCTTGGCCTTGATGTGATTAGATACATCACGAAAACGGTGCTTAAATAGTTAGCATATTATTAGATATTATTAAAGTGAAATTAAAAATGATCCTTACAGAAGCCTTTAATCCGTAAAAAAAATGTGCATAGTAAAACATTATCTTATTTAATAAATAGTATGATATTATACCTTCTTTGCCTTATAAGCATAACGAATTTGGAAACGAGAAATATGAATAAGGCAGACAAATTTGGAATGGCAAACGTGCCTTGGGAGGCAAATGGTGACATTCCCCAATCGCTGGAGCCATTGAATCCTTATTACCAGATCAGAGCATTAGCTTTATTGGGTACCTACCAACGTGCAGTGCTAGGAGTTTGGCAACAGTCCGTGAGAAAAGTTGGCAATGACGCCACACTCATCCGCCGCGGAACAATCGGCTGTATTGCAAAAGACCTCACGTTTCCATCCGTTAACTGCTAACGTATTGCTTCGATGCATCATGCCTAGTCGTTTGTCACTTTTATTTATTGTATAGATATAACATCAATGCAAAAAAATATTGTAAAAGTTACGCGAAAAATCGAAGTCGGATGGATGAGCAAATCGATTCCTCTAGTATAAAAGACCTCACACTTTATACCGCATTTTTAAATAGCCAAAAATAGATATAAAAACCCTATTTAAATATTTTGTAATTCTTATACAGTGGCTAAAATATGTTTTGAAATAATATAATATTGATTTTTAGTCACCGATACCTGCCATCTATTGAAATTTTATCAAACTTAATGTAGTCGATGAATGATTATATTTTTTTATGATTTACCGTAAAGTCGATAAAGAAGATTTTGCAATAAACGTCAAATTACTTGGAACATCGAGACGGTTGAATATTCCAAGCTTTGCTGTCATTGCATTTTCAAATTTTAAAAAAAGTGGACGGGCTGGTTCGTTGTGAACCTCCATTACTCCGATTGAAGTTTTGTTAATATCTCACATGAAAAGGTAATGTTTTTATCACGTTTTGTTATTGAATTGCTTTTATTGAAATCTTAATCGTCTAATCTTGGAGCGTTTATGTCTAGTCTAACGTGTTATGTCTAGTTTGTATTGAGGTTAAATTAATATTAAAATTTCAGCATGGAGCCAATGACTCTAGGAAGTCCCACTCATTCCCCGTCCAATAGTCCAAATACTAGTTTCTTGCCGCCTTTTCTTATGGGAGAATTTAATCAACCTACGTCTCCGAGAACAAATAGTTTATCGCCAACAAAAGGAAGAACGTTAGCATTCGGTGAGTAAACATTCGCATTTTCTGTTATTATTTAAATATTTGATCTTTGGACTGCATATAAATCGTACAGTAAAACATGACAAACAACAACTTAACCTAGAAATAATTTAACCTTTAAAAAATTATGAAAATAGTGTGTCATGAAATTATTTTGAATAACTTTACGTATGACATTTATCTTAATAATTTAAGAATTGAGCTTGAAAAGTTAATGATCATAGATATTATCATCAATGGTCATCTAATGTTGTTACATATAACCTATTTTATCTCACCTGTTTGGTACTTAATAATTTTAAATCATCTTATGTACAGTGATGTAGAAAAAAACATGGTCATCATTTTTAGATATGGTGATGACACCATATAAAACACTATATTTAAATAATTCATTTTGTTTTGCAGGGAGCTCGCCTATACGACCCACGCCACAACATGTCCCCCAGTACAACACGCCTCGACAAAAACCAACTCCAAATGTTTCTTTTTCAAATAAAATAAACGGTCCCCCCACCCAGGGGTTGTTCGACACCCTCCACCAGCCGGACTGGAATGGGAGTCAATCTATTCAGTCCCCTGGTGCCACATTCGCCTCCCCGTCTCACAACTCAACCTTCGGCCAGGCGCAAGACAATTACTTCTGTCAAGTAGATTCTTCGTTTGGAGCCACGTCGTTTTCTCAGCCCAAATTCAATCAATCACAGAATTTTAACAACTCTGTAGGGCAGACCTCAGTTTTGTCGAATAATGAGAGTGTTTGCTACAGTTCGCCAGCTGAAATAAACAATGAGAACAGGTTCAGAGAAGACTCCAATGAATTTTGGGTGTCTGTTTTTGGATTCCCATTGAGTGCTGCTAGTATGGTTTTAACTCAATTTTCAAATTGCGGAAACATTTTAGGTTAGTAATTTTATTCTTCTATCAATTTATTACTGTTTAATTTTGCCTTGATTTGTATGCTAGTCGTTTCAGTTTGTGCATAACCCAGATAGTAATCAAGTGGTCACAGCAAACTGGTTCCTAAAAAAAATCTTTTACTTTATTACTTTCATTCAGACTTATCACAAGCCTTTTTTATGGTAATTCTTGTGGTGCCACTTTCCTAAGCATTAATTAATTGAATTATTTTAGCTGAAATGTCTTTAAAAACTTCATATTGCAAAATTCCTCTTAACCCCATTAAGGTAATGTCATATCGACTTGTTTGGTTTTCAGAAAAGAAATTTCCCTCCCAAGGCAACTGGGTCTGGATAAAATACTCCTCGCATTCTGAAGTGGGGCGTGCACTGGCACTCAATGGGCGTATTCTCCCTGGAAACCTTATGGTCGGAGTACAAACATGCCATCAACCTCCTAATAGCAACAGGTATATTATTGTCAATTTTTCCGCAGCCTTCTGGTAAACAAATGATCATTTATCATTCAGTTGTGACAGTCTTACGTTTCTCTAACTCCACTGTCGCCACATGACCGGTAATACTGAAGAGACAGGCAACCATTTGCTTCGATGTGCTTCTTCCGCGAATAACTTTTGTTGGATTTGGCTTGTTTTGGAAGACCTATACAGTCGATAGCTGTTTTGTTTCGAGCTCATATGCATAAATCCATGATACGTCACCTTTATAGATGTTATGCACAGTCTTTAACGCACCTGTAACCTTTTTTTTCAACATTTCCTTGCACCAATCGACACGAGCCATCTTTCGAGCGTTTGTCAGATTATGCAGGATCCAACGTGAACATTTTTTTTTACGGTCAAATGACCACGCAATATCTTATTGATGCTTGTCATGATAATGCCCAAAGATGCCTCTAACTAACTAACTAACTAACCATCACGCCGTCTCCCCGAAAGGGTAGGCAGAAAGAATGGACTGCCACACTTTAATCGATGCGGTACTCCATCCTTCTCTTTTCGCCATCGCGAGAGACGCGGTGTGATGGGTTGCGAACCTCATCGCCACCAAAAGGCATCTCCCGCGCACACTTCGATCGTTCAACGTCTACATAATAAATCTAAAACAAATTATCTGAAATACAATGATATAAAATAAAATAACAAAGAAAAATAATTTAACACATATTGTTATTTTAGATGGTGCACTTGTCGTCAGCTGGACGATCCGGACATTTGTGTTTATTTAATTTTTATTCCACGTTATCCACTGTTTTTTTTTAATTTACTGTAATTAGGCACTTAAAACAATCCAACACCAGCAAGAACTTAAAAATATTATTGAAGAATTTATTCAAATTGTCATTGGAACAAATGAAAAATTTATTTTTACACTTGTCAAAATTCTTTTTATAAACGAAAAAACTTATATAATTTTAACACCAAAACAGTAAAAACGTATTTTTTGTCACAAATAACTATCATAAAGAGCAGCAATAATCAAATTGACCAAAACAATTCACATATACACGAAATATCTCCAAATTGACGGGAGCACCATATGAACCAAACCAAAATTTCAAAATCAGAACCAAGATGCCTCTATCTCACGGTATATCACATGACAATCTTATTTTATCAGTTCACGTACAGCATCGATATTTTCTGGCACAACAGCCAATTTTGGACGACCCTGACGAAATTCGGCCTGGAGTGAACATCGACCACGATTGAATTCGTTCTACCAGTTTTTTACAGTGCTGTAGGATGGTACTTAATCCCCATATCAAAAATTAAGTTCATCGATGCCCCCTTCTCTTGATAATCCACATCGAAAGTTATGAAAAATAACTGCCCGAAAATGTTCACGAGTTAATTCCAATTTTTTGCCCGAAATGAATTATTCAAGTTACTGTAAAAAACAAATGGCATTCAAATGACAAAATGTAATGAATGTGGTTTTGTTAAAAAATGTCAATGTTACCAATGGTAACATTGGATGGCGCCTGGGAACACTCCTTATTGCCAAGACGAGAAATATAAGTAGCAACCCTCGAATATAATCAGAATAGAATACATATATGGAAAGCATATTGTTAATATTTATTAAAAACAGATAAATAGAAACTGTCTACCTGAATCGGAAGTTATTTATGACTCAACCTAATAACAAAGTTGCATGTTCCATGGGCGAGGCCTTTGTCCAGCAGTGGATGACAATGGTTGTTTAAGTAAGTAAGTAAGATGTTCCAGTTGCCTAATTCATTTATGGAATTTTTTTCAGGGGTGGAGTGCGGCAACTAGCCTCAGGCCCTTCGCGAGCTCTCAGTCCTGCGATGAGCCCCACGCCTGATGGCACTCCTACCAGTACTGGGGCTCAGCGATCCTCTGGGACCATCATACGGGCCCTGGAGTATGTCTTTGGATGGTAGTTAACTCGCTTACACTAGGTATCATAATTATCCTTAGTTTAATAATTATAGCCAGACCATAATCAGTGAAGGGTACATGGAAAAAGGGGGACACATTTATGACAATTTATTACTTCAAAGTGAATTATATTAAATCTCATGTTTGGTATAAATTAATGGGTTTTTTTTATATACTGCTTTTGGATAATAATATTTTTTATATAAGTTTTTGGTTTTATTCTGCAGCAGTTATTTTTTATGGTCGTATTATGTCTACATCTGAGTTTCTTTTCGTGCCATGTAGCCTATATATTAATTAATGTGACATAGTAAACTAGCAGTAATATTATATAGCTACTACATAATTTAACTATATATTTTTTTAATGCAAGGTTTTGTTTAGTTTATATTAATAATTAAATGTAATCAACCAATAATTTTCAATAACTAATAAAATATTGTTATGATTAAATGTTTGGAATAATCTTGATCGTAAGTAATTATGAAAATGCAATTGATTATTTTTTTTATTATTAAAAATCTTATTTCATTTCAATAAAAAAAATAGCTATAATATTAATGTTGGTTATTGAAATTTCATTGTACATAATTTAAATAACATAAATGTCAATAATAAATATTCATTTTTATTTACTTGTAATTTTATTTCTAACTAGTTTCGGCAACTCCTTGTCATCTTCACATGAAAATGGTAACGAGCTGTCGAATTTGTAAACAGTATTGTGCAGATTCACACCTCAATTAAATAAATTCAAATGTATTTAAAAATATATATATCACACCTGATACCAAAATATGTGGACCCCGTTACATTAACCTTTAAACGCCCATGCGCCGCAGGCAATAAAGGTAGCCCACTGCCCAAGCTTTTTTTGTTAAATATTCACACGACTTGCGACCTACGCGTAGCTGTTATAAAAATAATTATATCTCTGAAATTAATCATCCTATTTAGGCAAAATAAAAATTATTATCAAAATAAAGATTGTTTATAATTTACAAAAGCTTTATTTGTAATTTTTCACATTTTATATAATTACACATTTAAGTTAAAGAATTAAAACATTAAAAAATAAAAAATATTAAATTTAAACAAGTAAAGTGTTTTATTAGGCGGACCGTAATAAAACACAATGCATATCCCAAGAGTCGACCTTGTAATGCAGGTATTAACAAAAATAATACGCATCATGACAAAAATGTTTATCAGAACCGACATTAATATTCATATTTTGAATACTATTGTTATAAATCAGTGTAATCTAATAGCGAAGTGTACCATAATAATTGGTCCCGTACGGGACCAAATGACCACTGGGCGTCTAAAGGTTAATACACCCTTTATCTTTTTATTTTATTTCATTTCATAGTCGGCACATAAGTTTCTAATTTTGTTAAATTATTACAAGGAACAAAAAAACATTTATATAAAATTGTAATATTTTTTTAACAAAACTTTATTTTTGAGACTGATTCACTTTGAAAATAGTATGTGTATTTTTTTATTGAATAAATTGACACCAAAATGAAAATAATAAAAATCTCATTAGCTATCTATTCTAAATAATGTTTCAATTGTCATTGTTTTGATAGTATATTTATTATTTTGGAGTATGACTATAAGTTTATTTTTGATAATTTAATGGCATGAAATGGGAATTCCAAAATAGTGAAATTTTTAGATCGGAACACTATTTGTTCTGCTGAGATAAGTTTATTTTATTAATTGGCATATTTAGAAGATATTTTAACTTCACCATCGGGAGAATGATATACTATGTAAGTAGTTGTCTATGTCCACCAAAAAATTTAAGTGTCTATTGTTTCTGATTTCTTTTGTTTGGATTTTCAAATGTATACCTACTTATATTTATATCTAAATGTTATGATGTGTATATCTATAAATATTTTATTAGTCTTTATAACAATAACACATATAAAAGTAACGAAGTCAATTAATTAATGATTACATACATATTACAACATTGTATAACTACTTTGATTTGAGAATAGAATACTTGTTATAATATATGTTTATAAAAGTGTCATTAGATGTTGGTAGATATCTATTTTAAATGCCATCTGCAATGATTTTCAAAATACAAGCATGTCGCACCGTGAGTAAAACCGAAACAAGTGCAAATATACAGTTTGGAGATATGGGAGTTTAAAGACTTCATATTGCTTGGAAAAACTGTTTTTTTTAATAAACCAATGATTTTCGGTTTATAGGTATATTACTTTAAATTCCAAACTCCCATATCTCCCATATCTCCAAACTCTATATTTGCACTTGTTTTGGTTTTACACTCACGGTGCGATGTGTTTGTATAATATTAAAATCTGGGACACAAAAGCATTACTTTCTCTTTCTTTTAAAATATTAATTTGCCACATTAAATAGTTTTAAGTTATTTTTCATACAAAAATCAATTAAGTTAAAACTTCAAATAAAAATGAGAAAACATTGCGACAAAAGCGTGATTTGAATTTAGAACAGTGTCACACTGAAAATAATCACTGTTATACAGGTGTCCCAGAAGTAGACATCAAGCCGGAAACGGATGATGGGATTGGAACGGATGACGATTTTTTTTTAATGCCTATAATTTAAAAAATACAAAACAGATTTTTTTACATTTTTCTCATAACTAGCATGACTTGCCCATCATCCATTTCCGACTTGACATCGACATCTGGGATACCCTGTATATTACAATTTAATAACAGATGCCTGGTGTATTTTACCATGAAATTAGTTTTAAAATGTTTTCACTTTTTATACCTATTTGTTATGGTTATTGTGCTTTCAATTTGATTTTTTAATTAAACTTATTTTCTTATGACTTTCAAACAAATTGTTATTTTGTAATATTCATTATACATAATAAAAAAATGTTTTTGTTGGTAGATTTATTTATTTCTAAATCCCTATGAAGACTTCAAACTATCACATTTATTAGATAATCCGAGTTATTTTGGCAGAACTCTTTTCAACATCATTAACTGTTTAATTTGGAACACTGGTATAATATCCGACAAAGAATGATTAAATGTTATATTATATGGTCTGGTGTCTACTATATGCCTGCGAAACCTGGACTCTGAAAGTGAATGTAATGAACCGGTTGGAAGCATTCGAGATGTGAATATACCGCAGAATGCTCCGTATACCGTGGACCGATAGGGTCAGTAATGCCGATGTACTACAGAGCGCCACAGCCAATAGAGACCTGTTGTCAAGTGTGAAAATTAGAAAGGTCTCAAATTTGGGTCATGTGCTAAGGGGAGAAAAATACCACCTCTATCGACTGATATTAATGGGTAAAGTGGAGGGACATTGGGGTGTTGGTAGAAGGCAGCTGTCCTGGCTGTGGAACATCAAAGAGTGGACAGGAATAACAAGAGTTCAGAACCTGTTCCAAGTGGCACAGGATAGAGATGCCTTTACTGCAGTGATCGCCAACGTTGGGGGAACCTGACATGGCACTGAAAGAAGAAGGTATAATATCACAATTTATTTATTTAATAAGTATCAATGAAATTGTGCAAAAGCTGTTTCACCAACCAATATTGGCATCATCAGGTATCAATCAATTTGATTGATTATCAAATGGTGATTGTAACTCCTGATGATGCCAACGTTGAGTGGCGAAACAGCTAATGCATCAATTTCTTAGAATTTAAATAAGTAAATTTGGACATTATAACAGTGTTCCAAATGAAACATTAATTATTTTTTCTTTATTCTAATTCGATGGCAAGTATTCCTTATAGTACAAGTTGTGTCAGCTGGCAATAGCCAGGCATCTCAAAGCGGACATGATTTTTACCTTTGTTTTTTTAGAATCATAGCTTTTTGTTTCTTCCTTTTTCACAAGCTTTACAGATTTCTGTGTGGTACCATGATATTTCGTGCTCAGATCAAGAAGGTATGTGACGTTTCGTTGAAGCTGCTGGATTTTGTTCTTCGAACTGTTAGGGTCAACTCCTTAGTCAGAGTCAGGCTCGAGGGAGGTGCTGTGATATGGAATCCTCATGAGGCTCAGTATTCTCTCATGTTTTCAAAAGAAATTTTTGAGAACCCTCTACATGAGAGAGTACAGGGCATATCCTTGGCTCTATACAACAGCATTTCTCTTGGGTATAACTCCCTTGAACTGAGGAGGGAAGGATTTATAGCAACACATTTTTTTTATTGAGAACCCCTAAGTTCTGGAGCAAATAGGTATTTTTGTTCCTGATCGTCGACATCAATTGTTTTTTGCTCCGTCATGCAGAACCAATCTGCCTTTGGTGATGCCAGTAGGAAGAGCAATTCGGACATTGAACCTAATCGTCTCGGATTTGGACATTTTCAATGTCAGTTCATAAAAAATATATTACAAATTCTGGAAAGGGTACTGCCTCGCTGACGTCGACATATTTGACGACCTTCGTGGTCTTGTGGTAAGTGCATTGACTGCACTCCGAAGGTTCCGGGTTCGATTCCCGGTGAGGGCAGTGTGATTGTCACACTGTCTTTGGTCTGGTGTAGAATTCACGTGACCATAAAATGGCGATAGATTAGCTACCTATCACTTGTCACGAGAATCACTATGATAGCTATAATACCCTTTACATCGATTTGGCTCATGCTGTCATGGTGTTAAGAAGTCAAGAAAATAATAACAATAATATTTGGGATCCTTCTGATATATATTATCTTTTAGTTTCATATTGTTATTTTATTTTTGGTACACCGTTTTGTATAAAAATGAGTCATTTAAATGATTTTCAGTTGTTATGTCTCATTTGTGTATATTAGAAATAAATAAATATCAAGTTACTTCGTGCTTACCATATTTTTTGCATGAAGACTTTCAGTGTTCATAGTTACGCACACAATGTATGCTCACCAAATCTAATATTTTTTGGCCCAAGCCTTGTATTAACTCACTCACCCTTTAGTTTATGTTTTTTATATTCTTACTAATTCATATACATGGGCAAACGGATCTACCGTGTGAAGTGATGAGCCAAGGAAATGAGGCTGCGGTCATCTCAGGATTTTTTTTAATTCAGTACAGAAAAACCCTGACAGTCTTGGAATCGAATGCAGGGGGGCCACCACAATCACTAAAAACGCGCTCAATGTCACAATTGAAGACGCTCAGAAACATATCTGGCAAGAGACTACGCAATAGAATAAGGAACTCAAGGATAAGGGAAATATGTGAGATTGAGAATGTCGTTAGGTGGGGGAAGCAAAGGAGATGATACTGGTATGCACATGCGAGGAGAATGGATCCATCCAGACTCCCTCTCATTGTGTTGCATGGCCAGCCCCAAAGCAGATGACCACCAAAGAGATGGATCGACATCTGGGAGTCAACCTCACTGGAGGCTAATTCCTCTTTAGAAACAGGCCACAAGGCCTACGCTAAGAAGAAGAAGACTAATTGATTAACCATCGCCCTGTCTCTGAAGGGGTAGGCAGAAAGAATGGGCCACCACTCTATTCTATCCGGACATACTTCTCTCTCTCCTCAACATTCATGCATACATGTTAATTTCGCCGACATTTAATATTTGATTGTCCCAATTTTCCTCAGTCTTTGTCTATTTCTTGCTCCTTTTACAATGTTAACATACACTTTCTTTACCATTCTTTCTCCATTCATTCTTTCTGCACGAAACCATCATAATGACTCTTTCATTATTTGTTAATAACACTTTCATTCGCACTGCATTCACTTAATTTATTTGCATTTCACATTCTTTATCTCATTTCTACTGCATTCATAATACTTTCATCCTTCTTTTTCCTGTTCCATTTTAATATTATTAAAACACAAAAAGAAACTAATTATATTTGTTTTAAGTTTTTTATTATTATTTTTAAATTTCCTACACATACAAGCTTGCAAACTATTTTTATAAGTATATACATGAGACTTGTTATCAAAATCTTTTCATAACAATTTACAAATAAAATCCATACACAGTTATCTCTATTTTTAATATTCAACTTCTATTATTACTTAATTTTTATATAGATTAATAAACTTTTTTTTAAGAATCCAAAATTAAAATTACATCCATATTAAGAGACCTTATTTTCTTTGTTAGATTCCAATTCTTTTGAGAGCAAAAACATATACATATATTAATAAGATCTAACTAAGCGAATTTCATATAACATTTTGATAAATGTGTGATTTGCTTCAAATCAAAGATAATCAAATTTCGTTTTTCACACATGCCGATTGAAACAGATGATGTTTTTCTGTTTAGAATTATAATATTGAAACAAGATTTTATTTTAAAAATCATACACATTCATCAATCCAAATTTAAACTGGGTTCAAATGGGTTATTAATATAGAACATGAATGATTCAGCATCTAAAACTAAATCACTATATCCGTCTGTTACAACTTGTTTAGAATAACCCTTTATAAATCTATCAGTAATTATGCATTTACAGATGGCTAGATTAGCTGCAATTATTTATTTGAAAAAAATAAATAGGACCTTGATACGAAGCCTGATGTTAGGCATATTTAAAAATTAAATTATGCCTTTTTCACATAGTATAAACCACTTTATTTGAGTAAGTACATAGTGCCAACTGGTTTCACTCTGTAGCGAGCTTCCTTAACCCTTAGCGCTACCGCGCACTAAGCAGCCAAGTTGCCGCAACCAGGTTGCGGCAGCCAGTCCGACATATGGCGGTGTATGGGAGCCCGCGAACTAGGCAACCACGATTTTCTGGTTGCGGCAGCCAGCCGAACGCGTCTGAGTGCACGGCAACCAGCTGGCTGCTAGCAGCCAGAACTAGCGCGAACAATACTAGGCGATTGTATGTGGCTGCCGTCAGTCCTCGCGCACTTGTTATAGCGGCCAGGCGTATTTTGTGCTCCGTGACGTAAAACGTTTTGTAAAATGTTTTGTAAAATGATTTTCGATACGGAGAAATTTATTCTGGGTATTATTATTATATAGTAAAAAGTAAATAATAAATGTTTTGAAAAATAAACACAATATTTTTTTTATTTATGTAGGTACTCATTGGTTGCTATTAACTGGCTGCTCAATATTTCTGGTTGCCGCAACCTGGTTGCGGCAACTTGGCTGCTTAGTGCGCGGTAGCGCTTATAGTCCGGCTGGCTAAAATAGCAGTCCGCATATATTCTCCGTGTTTAACGTGTAATATCCTGTAAATTTACTACGACGGACCAAAAGTAAATATGTGTATTATATACTATTATGTATTCTCTGTGATTTACAGTTAAACGTTCATCCTTTTTGTACAAAGATTTCATTTAATTTAATTTTTTTGCATTGCGTGTCCCATGCGAATCACGGCTCGCGGCCAATCATCACACACATACAGTTGCATAACCGCCGAGCTAAGAAGTTTTGGTTTCTCGTACTGTGTCGGAATCTTTGATTTTGAGTGTATGTTTACTTAGGGTGACTTTTATATCATTATTAGTTATCAACAGTGCGATGTTTTGGTTTCATTTATAAACAACATTTTCAATGTAATTATTTTTATTTCCTTAAACTCAAAATGAAACAAAAAGAGTCGGATTATTTTTATAAGATAAAAAATTTAAAACATTTGACTACAAAATATAATTTATTTGATATTTTTATGTATTTTATGTGAAGAGTAATTGAATTTTTTACAAGAGCGTTCCGGTGTTTCAAATTCTTGCCGGCCTTTAAGGGTTAAGGCTATACACAAAAAGTATAGCCCTGAGGAAGCTCGCTAAAGAGTGAAACCAGTTGGCACTATGTACTTACTCAAATAAAGTGGTTTATACTAAGTGAAAAGGTGTCTAATTTTATTTTTTATTTAAATAGGTTGTGTAATTTTCAATTACCAAAAAAACAATATCCATGAAGAAGTTCTGCAGTATGTAGTTTAACCGTTAGAGTGCTAAGCAACGATTTTGCGCTGCGGCGATTTGTATCGAAAAGTGCGACGCAGCGCAAAACTGACGCGAGTTTCAGTGCGTTTTTGGCGTTCCGCGGGAGTGGACGTACGCTGACCTCACACATAATTTATAACGACGGTGCATTTTTATGCTTTTAAAGATAACTTTTTTGCGTTTTTACAATTATTGACAAAAAAATAGCCATGTCACGTGATAATATTTCAGACGTAAATTCGATGTGTAGTGATTTTGCGGATAGTGAAACAGAAATTAGTAGTGATGACAGCAGTGTCATATTACATCGAAGAAAAAGATTGAGAAGTGAGTCTTCTTCTTCATCACCATCTTCAGAAACGGAAGAAATACAATCTTTTGACAAATTTTGGTTTTTTTATAATTTTTATTTTCAAAACCAAATAAAAATATAATAGTAATGATATTTTATGTTTATTTCTTCATATTCATATTAATTAACCTTTTTTCTGTATAACCCAAAGAGATTTATTAAAATTGATTAATATTTGTCTAAATGAGAGTGTTTTATTTGACACCATAATTTTTTCTTTTAGAGTAATCAAAATATGCATAGTATTTTCCAATAGATTTTTACAAAAATTGCTTAGCACTCAAACGGTTAAGCTCCGTTTCAATAAAGTATAAAAATCATTATTAACACATCTTCATCTCATTTTTAAGTATACTATCATAATAATGTACCTAATTACAATCACAAAATTATATGTGATCTGTTTGTAAAATAATAAATCTAATGTTTTCAGAACATTAAATTGTTTTTATTGCACATTTACCATCATGGGAATGAAATTTAGTTTTCGGAAGATCTGAAATATTTTAACATCGTGAAGGTTTGAGGCCTTTAAAAGTGAACTGTAAGCACATAAATCAATAGAATACTGTTGTCTTTGAAACGTGCATAAACACATAATGTATAAAGATATGTTTTTATATCTTTGCCAGAAAATCAAAAGGCAACCATTCCAATTTAAGGGATTTTTACTATATCATTTTTTTGTTTTTCAGTGACAAAATTTACAACCGGTGTTCTTAATTTGAAAATACATATCACTTTTTGGTATGACATATTTAAAATGACTTGTATTTAACCACTTTTATTGTATATATTCAATTGTCACAAACAAAATACACATTAAAGAGGTTAATTACAATGTTATATTATTATTTTTAATAGTATGAAGAAAAAATGGGGCTTATTTGCATATTTTCAGCGAATAGTGTATTTAAATATTGACTGCCTTAATATTCGGGTTGACAAAATAAGTGAGAATGACATTCAAGAACTTAAATAAAGTGAACACAATGTAGATTCACAATGTGGGAATCATAGCATTTTGATTAAGATCTTTGTGCAACTTCATGCGTTCAATAATTATTACCGTCGATACAAAGTATTACATTGCATTTATAAGTGAGAGTCTTAAAATAATGAAACTGAAAAATTGACAGACAAAAAACAGATTTAGAATGTATCTCTATTTTTAAAATGCAAAAAAATATTTAATAAAAATATTTTGTAAGAACCATTAACAAATTTTGAGATATATTAAGAAAAAGTAGGGACAAGAGCATAAAAAAAATAAAGACATCTTCACATTAAGTCATGCAGAAGCAGCATGCCAGAGAGCATAATTTATAGTGCCCTGGCCATTCATAATGTGTCTAAGGTAATAAGTGCACATTTATAATAACTATTCACTTTAATTCTTTCGTGAAAAGATCACGGACTTCCAAAACACCACGGTGGCAGTTTGCTAAAAATACAATCCGAGAAATATATATGAGAACATTAAACATGTACTGACAGAGGAAACTGAAGCAATCCATTAAAACACATTATAAATATTCGTAAATATGCATAGTAAGTTAAACATTGTCATTGTTATATATATACTGGCTTTGTAAACATCAATACATATTTTTTTAAGTTAATCAATGGTGATAGGCAATATAACCATAATTTTACTTGATTATTTATGATATTTTCACAATTTAAATTATACACATAAAGTGAGCTTTCAAATATGATCCTTGAAACACACTAAATTAAATTTACAATATACAACAAAATAAGATATGTTTGAAACGAAAAATTAATCTATTATCTAACAGTATATAAAGTTATTATCATTAAAGAAAATAGTAAACAACCAAAATTATACATAGCCAATGTTGTTTTTAATAATTATTACAATACGTTGATGGTGTGTCCCAAATTGTTGAAAAATTGGGTAGATTCACAGTACGATATTTAAAAAAGCCGTTACAATGATCAAATGGTGAATTCAATTGATTTGAAAGGCAAGTATAATGTTTTAGAAGTTAACATTTTCATATATATGAATACAGTATTACTACAATAATAAAATTTAAATAACATATTTATTAAGGTACATTATTTAAATAAATAGGTACTTATCATAAAAAAAATAATTAAAAATATCAATGATGTGCATCCCATACGAGCCATGTTTTACTATGCCACTATAGTTTATGTTGAGCACTTGCTGAGGGAAACTATAACTCGCATGGGTTCGCAATGATTAATAACATAACATCATAGAATATTAACCAATCTAATTTTAAATTTTAAACCCCAAGTAGTTGTGCTATGTGAAAATGAAAATATATTATCAATTTGGCTTCAAAACTTGATAAAAATATGCGAAAAAAGATTTAATAAACTTAACATTTCAAAGTATATAATCAGGATATAAATTAAACCACTTCAAAAATAAAAAATGTATCAATTAAAATATTTTTATTTTACTAATGCATCCACCAAATTTAAATGTGTTAAAAATAGAAGATAGACCGTCAGGCTGACCAACATGTGACAGAAAATATTGAAACTGCAATTTTACAATCATTTTACCGACAACGATCAGAACTAATGTGTATTTTTTTAATCCACTTCAGCTATTTATAAAAATGCACAGCAGATGACTTGTCTTTATAATACTATAAACTTGACAGACAAAATCAAGAAGCATTTATACAGCATAAGTCATGAAGGCATCTTTACTAATAATAGACGACTTCATATATCAGAAACTTCATTTGAATTAAAAGATTATAATTTTGCATTGATTGATTAAAATAGTGTTTCAATATATCCTAATCCAATGTAAATTATAATTTTTTTCTTAGTCAAAAATGTCATTGATAATTAAATATTTATTAATTATAATCCCAAAATATAATGAGAACCTTAATTATTATGTTCGAAATTTAAATTAATTAATCATTTAAGAACATTATTCACTTCAAATGTTCGATTGTTGAATTGGCTAAGTTGGTCATTTTTGGATATTTGATGTTTTTCTTGTCGAGCTCTGCCTGCGCCCATAATATAAGTCGCAATAAACTGGACAGCTTCGGGCTCGTGAACTCTTGGTGCTCCATCCGCAAAATGGCCGCATTCAATTCACTGGCGATCTAAAAATCACCTCAGATATTAAATATGGCACACAGTCTACAAAAATTATCATGACAATAATAATAATATGCTAACATTTAAAAGGTCATATTCGTGATCTAATCACCTCAAGTTGCAGTTGCCGCATTGAGGCGTGTTTTAAATCTAAAAATGAACCTTGCATCTCATATTCGTGATTGGTTAGAAAACAATATTATAATATAAATTTGGTTATAAAAGATGATAAAAATGGGTTTTCAGCTTAGATCTGAAATCTGTCAGATGCACCTAAACAATGAAAGGAGATTGTTTTAGCTGATGGGTCGGCTACAGCAAAGGTTTGATCCCTGAAATTTGTACTATGACAACACTTCTGCTTAAATATTTTAATACATATATAAATAAACCGTGATATATATTAGGTCCTTACATATGAAATTGGCGTTTTGTATGGGAGGAACATAAAGTTGATTTTTTTTTAATATAATATATTTATTTAATCAAAGTATGTACCATTGCTATCTATGCACTTTTGCCATCTCATTGGTAGTTCATCCATCCCTTTACTAAAAAAAAACATACGGACGGGAATCAATAAAATCTTTGAAGTCGGTTTGGACTGCCCCATCGGAGTTGAATTTTTTCCCTTGCAAGAAGTTATCCAAATTTCGAAAAAAAATAGTAATCTGTTGGGGCAAGGTCCGGAGAGTACGGTGGATGTCTTAGACATTCCAATTGAAGCTCTTCTAATTTGGTAGCCGTCTGTTGTGCAGTGTGTGGTCTAGCATTATCATGAAGCAGCAGTGGCCTAGAGCGATTAACCAGCCTCGGTTGTTTAGCAGCTAGCTTTTCCATCATGGTTTGCAGTTGCTGACAATAGACATCTGCCGTAATCGTCTGGCCAGATTTAAGAAAGCTGTAGTGAACGACACCAGCACAAGTCCACCAAACACTCACAAGTAACTTTTTTGGAGTCAATTTTCGCTTGGGGCATGGTTTGGCTGGTTCGGCAGGGTTCAGCCATTGCGATGAGCGCTTCCGATTATCATACAGGATCCACTTTTCATCCATTCGATTCAAAATCCCTTCATTATTGTGCCGGTTGAGTAATGCAACGCAGCAGTCAACGCACGTTTGTTGATTTGCTTCACTCAATTCGTGAGGTACCCACCTTTCAAGCTTTTTCACCTTCCCAATTTGCTTAAGTGGATTAAAACAGTTTTATCACTAACACCGCAGCCTGCAGCTAACTCGGACGTGGTTTGCGATGGATCCGCTTCCACAATAGCCTTCAATTCTTCATTATCAGCTTTGGTCTCCGGCCGTCCACGGGGCTTGTTCTGCAGGTCGAAATTTCCAGAACGAAAACGTTGGAACCAAAAACGCACTGTGTTTTCTTTTGCGGCACCGTCGCCATACACATCATTAATCTTTCGAGCCGTTTCTGCAGCACTGGTGCCACGGTGGAACTCGTACTCGTAAATAACGCGATATTTCAAGTTTTCCATTTTGTAAACTGAGTGACGCAAAGAAAAAAAACAATTGAGGAAAAAACAAATGAATTATAATTTTCGAAACACAAATACTGGAGTAAATAGCTGTATAAATTTGAATTTGGAATTCCTAACCAAAGAGAAGATGTTTGAGACCAAAGTTGCCAGTACGGCAAAACGCCAATTTCATATGTAAGGACCTAATAATAAGAGTGTTTCAGATTCAAACATTAATGAAGAATCGTAGTGTTTCGGCCTAAAGAATGGATTTGAGGATATTACCTGCACTTGTTGGGTATAAAAAAAAGACTTACAGTGTGGCTGTATTGGGGCTGCAGCAGGTCGGCGAAGGGGCTGGTGGTGGGGTCAGGGAAAGCGAGCAGTGCAAGAGAGCGCTCCAACTCGGGTAGAGCTGCGGGGCGAGCAGCCGCCGCCTCTGCAAGTGCAGCGCGAGCCCAACCCAGCGCCGCCTCCACGCGGCCTGCCTTCACCAGTTCCAGAAGGTGGAGTTGCTAAAAATTATAGCGTAAAAATATGCAATGCATTTTATAATAATAACAACAATCGTTGATGAACCACTTAACATGTGTACTCAAATTAATTTAAAACCGGGTGGTGGTCTATAGCAGTTTATCTCCCACCTTTTTACATCCGCAGATCACCAAAAAATAAAACATTTTGCAGACCACCAACTTTGAAAAAAAATAATAAATGTTTATAAAATAGATTTATTTGTAAAAAAGAAATCATGTTTTACGAGTATATGGTTTTAAATAATAAAAACATGGAGAGAAAAAAGCACCCATGGAAATGAAGCTTGGAGCTGGAAAAAAAAGGATGTAAGTAGGAAAAATGCCATGGAAAATGAGATCACTGAGAAAAATGTACAAGAAAATTATTATACCTGCATTACAAGGTCCACTCTTGGGATATATGCATTGTTTTATTACAGTCCGCCTAATAAAACACACAATCTAGACCACTGTCACTTTTTCATCTTCTTCTTAACTGGGGGGTTGTAATCACATTGCTGTTGTTCACAACATTCATGTTTAAATTGTTATTTTTTAACGTTTTTATTCTTTAACTTTAATATGTAATTATATAAAATGTTAAAAATTACAAATAAAGCTTTTGTAAATTATAAACAATCTTTTATTTTGATAATGTTTTTTAACTAACTAACCATTACACTGTTTCTCCGGAGGGGTAGGCAGAGAGGATGGATCGCCACATTTTTCTATCCTGACATAACCTCGCACCTCTTCTACAATCACACATCGTGACATGCACGCTCGTCGATTGTTACTACTTCGAAAATGGCCGCCTTTCAGTAATTGATTAATTTAGTTATGCCATGTCTTCCTTGGCCTTCCTCGACTTCTTTTTCCATTCGCACTACTTGTATATATCTTTTTAACCATTCTTCCCTCATCCATTCGTTCCATTTGTCCAAACCATCTTAGTGACCCTTTCTTGATTTTATTTATCACGCATTCATCCGCTTTACATTCCTTTCTTACTTCATCATTAGATATTCTATCATACATTGTTTTTCCGCACATCCTTCTTAGTGACCTCATTTCTACGGCATTTATCCTACTTTCATCCTTCTTCTGCCAACTCCAAGCTTCACTTCCAAACATAAGGGTCGGCACTAGAACTCCATTGTGCACTGCCATTTTTGCTTCAGTTGATATATTTCTATTTGGTATATAATGATTTTTATTTTACCTAAATAGGAGGACTAATTTTAGAGATATAATTATTTTTATAACAGCTACCTTTATTGCGCTGGTTAAAGGTTAAAGGTTAATACTTATTCAAAAAAATACATATGTACGTGATGACTAAAAGATCTAGTACCAATGGTAAGGTTCAATTTGAAAACAATATGATTTTAAAAAATATTAGATTGAAGAATGGGTAAAATGGGGAGGTGCAATAGGAATGGAAATTTAACATTGCCTAAGACATGACAAAACTCTGATTTCAAAATACCCACCTAAAATATGACACCAATACAAGATACGTGAGAAATACATTATGTAACTGAACAAGTCAAAAGCTATTCTTTTGTTATTGTTATTGATTTATTTTTTCACTGTTAACATTCTGAACAATAAGTAGAAAACTTTAAAATTTACCTGCAAGTGAAAATATAGATAGCGATCATTGTCCAATAGCTCGGGATGCAGAGCATTCACTAAGGCCGTTGCTTCTTGTATCCTTCCACTTTGTACAGCCTCTCTTATTAGGATTCTTTGGTCTAAAGAACCAGAGAGAGCAGGTTCAGACAACCCTGCTTCCTGCTGAAATTTCAGCGCAGCTTCTTTAAAACCCTCTAAAACAACAAAATACATATGAATACTTAGATAACTTAAGTTAAATACGCATAATTATGACGCTACAAACCAAAAAAATAGAAACTGAAACAAAGACATGAAAGAAAATACCTGTCACCAAGTAGTTCATAATAAGCATGTTCATGTCAGTTCTGGAAATTTGCAAAGCCTCAGATTTATTATAAGCATCATCTTTGAAAAAATCGTTTTTGTCGTTATTTAAGCCACCACTCGCAGTTTCATAACTCATTTTCGAGAAATTGTTTCACTTTTGCAAACAAGAACACTGAAAACACAGCTGTCATCAACAGTGACAATATTTTTTCTATGACCGTTTACCCTTGTTTAGTCTATGAGATTAAAATTAAGTTCCTCCGTTGTCTATGTGAAAAACATACATTGATGTGTTCGTAGGAGTTGCCTATCTGTTTTAGAGAATAATCTGTGGTCCATTGCGTTTTTCTCTGGCCAGCATGGCGGACCGAAAACAGGCTAGGGAAGTTCTTACGGTGTTATTTCTTTGTATAATTTGGTATGTTGTTAGTTCAAGTAACAATGTCATCGGAAAAATGGTACTCAATATTTTTCCATATCCGATGACAGTCACAATGGTACAATTAGTATCTATTACAGTTTACAGTGGACCATTTTTCAACCTTTGGGGTGTACGTAAATATGTTGATATTTCTTGGAAATATTATATGAAACTGATTGTACCGCTTGCTTTTGGGAAATTTATAACTTCAGTGTTTTCTCACGTATCAATCTGGAAAGTACCTGTGTCTTATGCACACACCGGTAAGCCCATTTTTAATTCCTTCTGAGCGTTTAGTTGACAGCATATGTGTCAAAAGTGACAGATGGCAACGAGTACTTTCACTGCGTTTTGCATTTGAATAAATATTACAATATTTAGATTGTACAAACGTTTACTATTATACCTTTTAGCTTAAGTGTATTCATGAAGATATAATGCATGCATAGCTTACTTTATGTTTCTTAATATTTTTTATCCCATTTATTTTCGCAATGTTTTCGTCAAGGTGATTAATTGCGTTTCAACAGTGGAATTTCCGATTTACCTAGATTTATTTTTAGATTTTAATACATTTTGCACTCATATAGTTCATGTTCATTTGGCATGATCCGTTCCCACGGAATTACATTGTGGTTACTCGTCTGTATTTTTTTAACGTACATTAGTTCGATTTTCGTTCATAACATTATATGTTTTAATATTTTCTGTTTTTTTTTTTATACTACCATGTTACTTATATGTTTTATTGCACCTTTTAAGCAACTTTTAAAATTATGAGTTTTTTTCCTCGTTATGTTTCGAAGATATTATACCCTCATCATCATGAGAACGATATATATATTTTTTTGTTTTAATTCAAATTTAGATTGTTCTCCCGATGATCATATAATATCTTCATAAAATGTCTAAAAACGTTAACTCAAAAGTGAAAAAAAAATGTATAGTTTCTTGAACAATGGGGTATAACTCATATTTTCATTCATACTGATTAGTCTTTTAATGGTTTTTTAATCACGCTTTCAATTATCAAATTGGAAGATACGTATTTGTTTACTTTGTTCAAAACTCCGATTAATTATTTGTGAAATAATTCATCACAATAGATTTGTGTAGTTTAGTATGTGATATTTAATCCGATTTATAATACGTAATGATGTGGTTACATATAAATATTATTGGAAATGGTTTTATTCAATCATAATTGAAGGTTCATTACAAAGATACCAGTGTACAAAAAGTAAAAAATGAGTTTTTGATGCCAATTGGTCTTAAATATAAAGGCCAATAACTGTACAAATGTGCATAATGATTAATAATATAGTGTAGTTCAAACGTCACCCTAAAGATGCCATCAGTGGTACATGAGATATGGAACAAAAAACAGTATCTGGTTATTTTCTCTGCTTTATGTTTCAACCACTTGACACCTTGGTAATAACCAGCCTTCAATTCATTGGAAATAATAAATAAATAAATATGGCCGAGCCATGGAGGGCTCCCTCCGCTTACCTGAAGCTGTTATAGGCGCAGCGGCGCCTTTCGTCAGCTTCACTCGTGCACTCCCTAGGCCCGCCCCCCGTCCATGCGGGACTTACATTAAAAAATAATAATAATAATATATGTATATTTGCAACCAAGGGGGACCCAGACCACATTTAATTTTGAAATAATAAATTATGAAACGTTCTAAATGAGGTGCAATAATTTTGAATCCACTTTCATATTTATGATATAATAACAGTGAGATATATTTTATTGCTTGCCAAATTCAGAAGCATTTAATGCATATAAGAATGTACATTTTTTTCATTGATATTTACTCTATTTTTCTTATGGTTAACTTTTGAGTATTACATTTAATTTCATAATATATTACGCACATAGGATGGTTAGGATTTGGGATTTAGTGTTTTATCACAATTAATTTATAATTGTAATTGTATTAAGATAACAAAGTTTACCTGTTCTTTATCCATCCAAGTGGTTAAATTTAATGTTTAACTCTCGTGCTTAAAACAAGTACTTAACCTTATCTTATCTTATATTTTCATTAACATTTTTATTATGAATTTATGTGTAACAATCAAACTTTGGTCTATTGAGTATTACTTACACATGATATATAAACTTGTAATCTCTAATCTAATTGACCATACTATAATATGTACATCCAAAATAATTTATGTCTAAAGGATTATGGACATACGCTGTAAACTATAGCTTGTCGAAAAGTTACATTGAATTTGTGTGAAAAAGTGATAATAATGCCATCTATGGATGATTACTGATAATTTTCTAAAAAAAATGCCTATCCTTCTCAA
The DNA here is from genome assembly GCA_022606425.2 of Lepidostoma basale. Lineage (NCBI taxonomy): Eukaryota > Metazoa > Arthropoda > Insecta > Trichoptera > Lepidostomatidae > Lepidostoma > Lepidostoma basale. Next base: position 395,268 of record JAHDVF020000762.1, read on the forward strand.
ATTAAAAGAAATTGCCAACTTTTTTTGTGAGGTTAAGATTGGTATTAACCACCCTGCGCATATGAACGTATGTGATATGCACACTTTAACTGTACCATTCTGCGCTATCCCGTATCACGTACGCGTTTGAGAAAAAGTAATGTACCTAAAATGTATAAACCTTTAGGGATATACGCGTGTGCCAACAACACTTGAGTACAATTCTTCACAAGTATGATAGTTTTACAAGGGGCAGGCGAAGTGCGCGGTCGAGTTTTTGACGTTTGGTAATTTAAAAAAATAAAATTAATATATATATAATTAAATTTAATTAATGAAAAATGTGATTTTTTTCCATATTTCTCGGAAAATAACCTGAAGGTAGGGCGGTTAAAGATGAAAGAGATTTGCTGGACCTATTTACAGTTTATTATTTTATCTTTGAACTCTAAATGTATTCTTCAAATGCTTTTTTAGCTTTGCTTTCATCATTTTACCTTCAAACTCAATTATTTTTTAATCATTCCTAGTATTTCAATTGCCAAGTGTTTATCGTTCATCAATTTCTCTTCTAAGATTAATTTTATAACGAGTATTCAGTTATTTCTAGTTTCAAATTTATTATTTGTTTTCGCACTTGTGGAATACTACAATATAATATAGGTAACAGTACCATCTGTAATACTAATTGATTAATAAATTGTTCTGCCGGCCGCAATAACCATCTTGCCTCTTGCGATGCTGGTGGGAAGAGCAATTAGTATTCTTGACGGTCATCTCAGAGATCAACGTTTTTCACATTAGTGAATGTACATTTAGGAGTGTTAATATTAACTTGTTATTTTTTCTTATTTTAGTAAAAGCTACCATGCCTCTTTTCACCGTCATATTGGCTAGACTGATTACTGGAGAGAAGCAGACTTCTAAAGTATACCTCAGTTTGGTACCAATCATTACTGGGGTCACCATAGCAACCATGACTGAACTATCCTACGATGGCATCGGGTTGATTTGTGCCCTTGTTTCAACAGCTGGTTTCTCTCTGCAACATATTTACTCTAAGAAAGTAAGAACTCCTCTTGATATATATTTTTAAATAATCTTTCTAGACACTCATAAATGACCAAATGTGTGTTAATTCCTCAAATAGATTGTGACTTATCCTCTTTTCAAACATCTGAACATATCCACCCAGAATATAAAATCATAAAGCAGAATTTTCAAACGGAACATGCTAAATATTTAAAACTTTGCCCCGAAAATGTCTAAAATAATAGTGATGGAATTGAGTAGTGGATTTGTACACAATAAAAAAAATATTATGTAATCTTTTATCTGCAATAGTCATGTGCTGTCAAACAAATATTTCTGTCTTGCTTCAACGAAGCGTGAAAATATTACGCTATATTATTTTAATTTCCGAATATCAAAGAATTTTGTAATAAACAATATAATTAGTTATAAAAGTACATAGTCAGCACTAGATGTCATTTTAAAGTCTATTTTTTATTTAACCTAATTATGCACAAATAAAACTGCGTTTTAATTTTTTTACGATACTGAATAAAGTAAAATGTTTATTATGATAAATAGAGTATGATAATATATCCGTATACCTTAAAAATTAAAGGGGTATATGAAACACATCTGTATAGTGGGATGGTTTAGGAGCAAAACTGTCCAATGCTGTTGTATACAAGCGTGTACAGGGAACCTTAATAGGTTAATGTGGTGTTCACTTGGTGATTTTGACTATATTAAATTGAATAATTAAAAAAAACTTAGCTGAGATATATCTTAATAATTATAATTGAGGATGTATCTTTACACTGGATTTTTTCAAAAGAAAACACTGTTTAATATTCCACTATACTATATTTATAGACTACACAACATGTTTCGGAGTTACCTCCATCTTCAGGTGTAAATATATGACATATTCAGTTGTATATTTACACCTGAAGATGGAGGTAACACCGAAACATGTTGTGTAGTCTATAAATATAGTATTAAACAGTGGTTTTCTTTTGAAAAAATCCAGTGTAATTACAATGGAATTCCACAGTGTTAACGCCTTAACTTTCAAGATGTATCTTTACTTTTAGCAATTAATATTTTAATTATAATTAATTTTAAATAAACTTAAGGCGTTAACACTGGAATTCCATAATGACAATTTTTTATGAATTAATACACTGTTTTTTCCGCTTTTGAGCTTATTTTTCTCGACAGTTTATATCGTTCTCCCGATGATGATGAAGCCTTCGAAACATGTCGAGAAAAATAACTCAAAAGTGGAGAAAACAGTTAATTAATGGTGTTTTAATTCATAAAAAGTTTTTAATTATAATTAACCTATCAACTTACCAAAAGTTTTTATTTGTTCTTACTTTGTATTGAAGCATGTTACCGGATTCAGGTATTGGATGGATTGATTGTAAATCGAATGATCAATTTTATTCTATTTGATATTTTTATCATCTAAACAGGAAAATAATGTTTGTGACGCTTAGTTTGCTTATAAGTTGTTCTCTTTAGGTTCTCCAAGACACGGGAATTCATCACCTACGATTACTGCATATCCTTGGACGACTGGCTCTCTTCCTCTTCCTACCAATATGGTTGATATTTGACTTTTCACATGTAATCAAGGATCCGCAACTGGTAATTACTATTTATTTTTTAATTCCACTTATAATTGTTTAAAACATAAATTTTTTTGTCATTTATAAGGTTTCATCGATTTCATTAAAATCAACATATTTAAGATCTAAGCTGAAAACCTATCTTTTTCATATGTCATACCCAACTTAAAACTTGTATATTTTGTTCTATTATACTTTCTAACTGATCGCCAATAGATGCAGCGTTCACATCTAGATTTTTAGATTTAAAACACGTCTTAATGCACCCTTGAGGTGATTACATCACAAAAACGGCTTTAAAGTTAGCATATTATTATTATTAAGACAAAGTACGTTAAGCTCCGTGCTGTTTCCAAAATTATTTTAACCGTTGTAAGTTTGACTTTACACAAACATCACTGGCGCTTCAGCCCACTATGAGCCTCTTCCAAAATTTCTACATTCTCCTATTTACAACATCAATCGCCCTTAGATCCCCCCTGCACTATCTATCCATCTTAGTTTGGATCCTTCAATCAATATTGGGTTCATTGTAAAGACTTTCCAGCTCACGATTATACCCTTTCCTCCACACTCCATTTTCACAGATTGGTCTTCTCAACACGAGACATTCCTCAACACCTTCCTTGCAAAGGCATACCAAAACACGGCATGACCTAATTAATTCTTCTTCTTCACTTTTGGTAGACTCAGGAGCCTGTTATTTCAGGCAGGTTCTCTTGAAACGCTGAACTTCAGCTTTCTCTCCACCGTTTCGGGGGTCTTCCTGGTCGGCGTTGTCCGTTTGGCGTTCCATGGAGAGCTATGTGTGGTATCCTATTTGAGCTCATCCTTTCTACGTGTTGATGCCAGTCTTTGACGTCCCTATCTGACCACATCTTCGACCTTTTAGATTTCTAATTAATTGATTACTAAAAATCGGCCACATGCTAAGTCGGACAAATCGACGAATATGCGTGTTACAATGTATGAATATAGATGAAGCTTGAGAGGAATGTCAAGATAAAACAATGTGGGGTTCCATCTTCTCTATCTACCTCGATGGTTAGTTAATTTTATCTTTCAAATGCCAGCAGTGCATTTTTGTCCCTCTTGCATTCTGCACCATATATAAGTAATGTTTACAGCAATGTTTTATAATTATAATGAGAATTTGGTGCTTCTTGTCAACACAAAACATTTAAGGTGTCTGTTGATTCCTAAATAACATAATATATTTAGTTTGACCTCATATTTCCCTTGATTCTGTTTTTATATGGTGGATTAGTTCTGGTCTAAAAAAAAACACTATTGTATATTGAAAAATAGTTTTTGCTACTCATTAAAAATGTTACATAATTTTTAGCTGCTCTAAATTAACCTACAGGTTTTTTTTTAACCTTGCCATATATTTTCTGTTCGCATTATTTTTTAAAAAGACTAACAGCAAAGATTTAAATCAATGATATTAGAATTTATTTTACTATATAATATAATACAAAGAAGGAACTTGGTCGTGTCCAGGCTCGAACCCATGTCCCCTGGATCAGGAGTCAAGCGTTCTATCACCTAGACCACCACCCGATTATTTATTATTTTTAAAATGAACTAATTTCATCTAGGTCTGAAGTAAATCCTTCTTAACAATTTTTGGGCTAGATTCGGAATAAATTCTTTAACAGCAGTCTTGTCAGCGGATATGCTTTTTGTCACTGCATCGCATTCGTGTTATTTATAATGCATGTTAAATTATTAGTTCTCTGATAAAAGCTTCCTCTATTTTAAGTATGAATTCATATTATTATTACGCTTTTTGGACCGTGTTATTTCAAGACCTTGTAAAAATAGATTTGTTTTTCATATGAAAACTCTTCAAGCGTGAAATCTGGAGCATTTACTATAAATTGACATAATTAATCAGTATATGAATTAATACAAATGAAAATGAATGTTTTCTAGATGTTTTATTATATTTTATGGGAATGACATGTTTCGCCTTACTAAGGCATTATTAAAATATTTTTTATATCACATTTGGAATGTGATATAAAAAATATTTCTAAAGGTCAGCCATGCTAGAGATTGGACGAATCAATGTGTGTGGGAGAGCTAGACAGGTGTGTGGCAATTCCATCTCTCTGCCTGCATTTCTAGAAAGATGGTGTGATGGTTCATTTGTGATGGATTGTTAGGGAAGAGTCGTATCTTCAAACAATGTGGATAAACATAACATTTAACAAAACTAAGATTTTTTTTTCAAAATAAGTAACATTCTATTATAAAATTATATTTAAACTTTCATATGAAGCACTTAATTTATGGTGTGACATTAACAAATATAATAATAGTACACTTGTAATATTTGTATCCAAACCACTTTATTTGTTATTAACATCAACGGGTATCGCTCCTGCCGGAGCTTCGTCGTATAACTAACTAACCATGACGCTGTCTCCTTGAAGGGGTAGGCAGAAAGAATGGACTGCCACACTTTAACCAATGCGGCACTCCATCCTTCTCTTTTCGCCCCCGCGGGAGACGCGGTGTGATGGGTTGCAAACCTCATCGCCACCAATAGGCATCTCCCGCGCACATTTCGATCGTCCCACGTCCGAAATAAATCTAATAAAAATAATATCAAATAAAATAAAATGCAAATAATATAATACATAATGTTCTTTTAGATGGTGCGCATGTTGTCAGTTGGGCGATCCGGACTTTTGTGTTTATTTAATTAATATTTCACATAGCCACCGTTCTTTTAAATAACTGTAATTAGACACTTAAAACAATCCAACTCTAGTAAGAAATTCAAAATGTTAACAAATTTAATTTAATTTTTTTTTTTTCGTCAAATATACTTCAGTATATTCTGTTACCCTGAGGAAGCTCCGGCGGGAGCGAAATCGGTTGGTGTTAATAACAAATAAAGCGGTTTACATGCAATTATTGCAAGTGTATTATTATTATATTAAATTATATTTAGTTTGAATGTTTTGTAATAAAGACCCAGAATATTTTATATTTGTGAAAAAGTTTCTAGAAGTATAATTCTATTTTCTGAGAGTGTGGCAATACATGTTACTCGCATTAAATATATGAATAATAAAACTCCTATAAAACTGACACTTACACCAATATTAAATCTTTATTTTAGTTTTACATGATTGTTCATGAAACAATTAGTATGCATATAATGTTTAACAATAGATTGTTAAATTATAAGTGTGTCGTCAGTGAATGGTTCGAGATGTTATATTTCCTTTTATAACCTGCTCTAACTCGTCTCATATTTCAATATTGTTTTATTAATTTAAAAAGCACAGTAATACCTCGATATAATGGACTAATTGGTTTAAAATAAATCAAAAAACTTTTTTTTAAATATGTACACTCTATTTAGATATAAATGAACAATACAAAACACAATTTATTGTCTTCGGACACTCGTCGTGAAGTGACGTTGCTGTTTGATATTGACGCGCTTGCTTTCAGTAATCCTGCTTTGAAAAAATAATCAAGTTTTGTTTGCGCTTTTGAAGTTTGCTGTTTTTTTTTATAATCAACTCTCTAAAATTACGAAAATGCGTATAATATAGTGAACTTCGCTATCTGACGAACAGTCAATAAATGTTATTATTAGGGGTACCCATAAGTAATGTCATTTTTTTCAGTGAAATTCAAAACAAATTTTCTTATACTTTATTTAACTTTTCTTACATAAAATAATTTCCCATATTATCTATAACCTTCTGCCACCTTTTTTTCTAATCATCCATGCCCTTCTTGTAAAATTCAGCAGATTTTGACTGAAAATATTCTGAGAGGGCTGTATTCACCTCTTCTAAGGAATTGAAATTTTGATCTCTTAAAAAATGGTCCATAGAACGAAATAAATTAAAATCAGATGGTGCGAGATCCGGCGAGTGTGGAGAATGCAACAGGGTGACCCACCCAAGATTTTTTACGTGTCAATTTCGCAACATGAGGTCGCGCGTTATCGTGCTGAAGAGAAATGGTGCGTCTATTCACCAAACCTGGCCTCTTTTGGCGTTGTGCTTCATTTAAGCTATCCAACTGTTGACAGTATAACTCTGCTGACACTGTCCGACCTTGTGGCAATAGTTTGAAATAAATTATTCCTTTCGAATTCCACCATACACATAATAACCCTTTTTTAGAATGCAATGACAGTTTAGGGGTTGAAACGGCCTTTTGTCCGCATTTTAGTCATTGTTTTTTTTTCGTTACGTTTGAATTAAAACCTATTTCTCATCACCAGTCACTAAGAAATGGACTTAATTGTTCTTTTTCTTGCAATAATCTGCTGTTGCTGAGCCGTTGAGCCACGTTGCGGTCGATCAATGCGTGTGGGACCCAAACACCTTATTTTTTTTATCTTACCCAACTCTTAGGTTCCTTTGAGTACTGGACCAGGATGTCCCTACCTTTTTCGATAATTTCTCAATGGTCAGCATCGGATCGTCTTCGATTTCAGACTTCACGGCTGCTTCATCCGCCTGGACGGGTCGTCCACTTCAAGGCTCATTTTCCAAACACAAATCACCAGATTTAAATATTTTGAACCATCATTAGAATTTCCTGACATCTAATGTGTCACCGTAAATCTCACAAATATCCTTCGTAGCTTTTGTTGCTTTCTTTTTCAAATGATATTGAAAAAGTATACAGCTCTGCAGATGTTGTTCCAACGGACACGTCTCTACCATTGTCGTCAGAGGGATGAAGAAACCGTTTTATTTTGTCTCAAGGCCACTAGCAGGTAGCTGCTACACAATAAAAACTTATAACTCGTCCTTACTGCATGACAGACTGAAGGAGACTATTATAAAGATGGCGCATCGAAAAAAACAACATTACTTATGGGTACCCCTAATAGATCGTCGAGATGTGATCTTACCGCTGATAACTTAATTTTTGTCAGTGTTGTTTCTTCTTCGCTATTTTCATTTCCATCCTCGGCATTATTTCTCAAATTCTAGTGCTAGATGTATGACGTGATTATCATGGCCGCTGACGTTTTAAATTTTTTTACATTTGACCGGATTTTTTGTCCGTTATAACCGAAGTTCATTAAATAGAGGTCCGTTATATCGAGGTTTTACTGTATGTATATTTTGAAACTTAATTTTTGATTTACATACTTAATAACAAATGTTTTCATATTTTTCCAGATTTCAGGATCACCCAAAGTACTAGGCCTTTTATTTGCAGATGGATTTTTATGTTGGGTTCAAAACATCGTTGCCTTTAGTGTCATATCAATGGTTGCGCCGCTCACGTATGCGGTGGCCAACGCATCAAAGAGGATATTTGTTATTGCGGTCTCTCTGTGCATTCTGGGCAACCCAGTGACCAGCATGAATATTCTAGGAATGCTGCTGGCCATATTGGGTGTCCTTGGATACAATAAGGTATACGAGTATTTTGCCAAATATTTACATTTTCATAATATATTCAATTATTATTTTAAAAAAAGGTTTTTATTCTACTTCATTACAATCTGCATGTTTCCGCAGCAATTCTACTATCGTCAGTTCTATTGCTACTGTTTCCAATTGAAAATAATGTTGGGGTCAACTGTTGGTGTTGGTACCCTTTATTAATATAAACTTATAATAAATTAATTGTTTATATTTTATATTCATGGAGATCAATATTAATCAAAAAATTCAAGAACCCACGAAATTCTTTAGCATTGTATAATCCAGACTATATTTCTGTACCCTAGTTTTTCATTTTTTATTAATTAAGAAATTATTTCAAACAAATGTTTTCTCAGATAAAACACTGAGGTACAAATTCATTAAATAATCAATGTTTTATCTGTAATAAAAAGTCCAATTTACATATATGCATAAATCATCAAAAATCTATATATTTTTTTCAAAGAAACATCTTACAGAACAAAATTTGTCTCAACTGGTTTAAAAGTAATGATATTTTGAATTCTACACCTGCACAAAAACTTATTTACATATTGTTATGTGACTCCCGTGGTTTATCCTTTGGGGCAGTGGTCACAGACCGTTGCAAGCCAAATTTGACGGTTTGGGTGCTTGAATGTAGCTGTTCACAAATGATGTGATATTTAGCTTGTTTTAATAAAACCCTTATTCATTTTTATTTCATGATATTTAGCTTGTTTTAATAAAATATAGCAATAGGTCTTATTGATGATAACCTAGAATCGTACCTAAAATATTAGGTCCTTATATATGAAATTGGCGTTTTGCCGTACTGGCAACTTTGGTCTCAAATATCTTCTCTTTGGTTAGGAATTCCAAATTCAAATTTATACAGCTATTTACTCAAGTATTTGTGTTTCGAAAATTATAATTCATTTGTTTTTTCCTCAATTGTTTTTTTTCTTTGCGTCACTCAGTTTACAAAATGGAAAACTTGAAATATCGCGTTATTTACGAGTACGAGTTCCACCGTGGCACCAGTGCTGCAGAAACGGCTCGAAGGATTAATGATGTGTATGGCGACGGTGCCGCAAAAGAAAACACAGTGCGTTTTTGGTTCCAACGTTTTCGTTCTGGAAATTTCGACCTGCAGAACAAGCCCCGTGGACGGCCGGAGACCAAAGTTGATAATGAAGAATTGAAGGCTATCGTGGAAGCGGATCCATCGCAAACCACGTCCGAGTTAGCTGCAGGCTGCAGTGTTAGTGATAAAACTGTTTTAATCCACTTGAAGCAAATTGGGAAGGTGAAAAAGCTTGAAGGTGGGTACCTCACGAATTGAGTGAAGCAAATCAACAAACGCGCGTTGACTGCTGCGTTGCATTACTCAACCGGCACAATAATGAAGGGATTTTGAATCGAATCCATTACCTGTGATGAAAAGTGGATCCTGTATGATAATCGGAAGCGCTCATCGCAATGGCTGAACCCTGCCGAACCAGCCAAACCATGCCCCAAGCGAAAATTTACTCCAAAAAAGTTACTTGTGAGCGTTTGGTGGACTAGTGCTGGTGTCGTTCACTACAACTTTCTTAAATCTGGCCAGACGAGTACGGCAGATGTCTATTGTCAGCAACTGCAAACCATGATGGAAAAGCTAGCTGCTAAACAACCGAGGCTGGTTAATCGCTCTAGGCCACTGCTGCTTCATGATAACGCTAGACCACACTGCACAACAGACGGCTACCAAATTAGAAGAGCTTCAATTGGAATGTCTAAGATATCCACCGTACTCTCCGGACCTTGCCCCAACAGATTACTATTTTTTTCGAAATTTGGATAACTTCTTGCAAGGAAAAAAATTCAACTCCGATGGGGCAGTCCAAACCGACTTCAAAGATTTTATTGATTCCCGTCCGAATGTTTTTTTTAGTAAAGGGATCGATGAACTACCTATGAGATGGCAAAAGTGCATAGATAGCAATGGTACATACTTTGTTCAAATAAATATATTATATTTAAAAAAAATCAACTTTATGTTCCTCCCATACAAAACGCCAATTTCATATGTAAGGACCTAATAGCTTACAAATCTGACTTACCGAATCTTTCCAAGAAAATGAAATGCCATTTTTCACATTAAACAAGACCATGTTTTAAGCTTAATAATTTTTATGGATAAATAAAATTATTATAGAGTATGATATCTAGTTATATTCAATGTATCTAGTTTTATCTGGTTTCTGTGAATAGGCCCTTTACGAAGACATTCGTCTTTCAAAAGAAATCTTAATCTTTACATTGCTGATATTTGTCTCTTTTGATTGATGTGTTTACCGACCACTGCTCTAGGGTACAGATTTGTTTTAGAATTAGTGTTTTGGTTATTTTTATAGCTTACCTCGGCAAAAATAAATATTTTTTTCATTAAGTTTTTAACATATAAAGCATTTCCCCTTGTCAAAATATATTTATGTAATTGTTTTTATTACAGGCCAAATACGACCAAAGAAAGGATCAGAAGAAGACACCAGTATTACCACTCATGCAAAAGTCAACGGAGCATCCTTTAGTTAGAAGTTTTAACATTGAAAAATCAGAATACACCAATGGCTCCCTCCGGAATGGATATCATCTCTTACCTCCGCCTTCCGACACATCACCACATATATCGAAGGAGCTATCAAAAAGTCATAGTAAATTGTTATTCGTTTAGCTAATAATTAGGTCAATTTAATATTTGTACATTTCTATTTCAAAACGTAGCTAAGCTACAATTTTATTTTATCTGTGAAATTAGGTCTTTGACATACTTGTGCTTATAATATCATTTGCTTACAAAGCAACATACTAAAAAGTATACACAAAGGTTGGATATTTTACGTCACTTCATCAACGGAATTTCTGTTATTTTTAGAAAGAATCTGAATGACGTCAATATTGGAACATAAAAGTCTGTTAACAGATTATTTTAATGCTCCATACTGAGTAATCAATATAAGTTATATTATCAAGCCGTGTCAATGACCTGATAATAAAATATATAACAATTGTTTTCTAGTTAAAATGTAGAAGATTTACAAACAATTTTAAATTATTCATTTCTTAAAGTAATTTTATTAATTTATGTGTGTATTTATTTAGGAAGCGAGCGTTTTTTTGGCGTAAAAGTTGATTTGAATGTTTGTTAATTTGAATGTGGTGGAAATAACAGTTCCTCTAGGATTAAAGGAAAGATCTTTAGTGATTAGTTTTTTTTAAGATATTAGCTTTAGTTGATGAGACATACCTTAATTTATGAATCATTCTTTGAGAATTATATTTTTAGTTGATTATTTTTCTGATTGCCGACATACTGAGAAATTGGAAAAAGTTTTATATTCTATATTGTTATTAGACTACTGTAATAATCAAAAACTTAATATCAAACAGATAAATCCTACTAACACTATTCTATCAAAGAGATTATGGGTATAATTTGACAGAATGCTATTCTCCACAGTAGATCATTATTTGGCAAAATAGTTAGGCAACAGTAATCAAATACAGTCAAACTCGATTATTAAGATCACAGAAATAGCGAGATCACGGATGTAATGAGAAAACAAATACTTTGTGTCGTCATGTGATGGGTATTTTTATAAGCATTTAAAAATACATATTCTCTGATGTAACGAGTAATGCTTATAACAAGCAAATTTAGCCAATCCCATCTTCCTCGTAATAACCAAGTTGACTGTATAATTATTTCAGAATATAAGATAAACAAATGCGATGGTGGTATAAGATGTTGACTCTAAAGTGTTATGGTATGAAGTGTTATTTTTTTGCTTCTGAAACATTGACCAGTATAAGAAGAATGTACTTAAAGCGTACGAATTATTTTTAATTTTAACAGATCCGGCAGTTTGACAATCTCGCTTAAGATTAGTATTAATAACAAGTCTCGGTGTGTCAAGGGAAATTAAAATGTGACAAATATTTCTACTGCAGAGTAAATAATCATTTGAATAGTAAAAAATCTAGGTGTAATGTTTACTTTAGCCCAGGCAGAACATTTAATTTTATTTGGTGTTGTAGAACAAAACATATTCAATATTGACTCCTGCAACACAGCCATTTGGCTCTTATATTGTGTTTTGAAAATCAAGTATTATATGCAATGTGTTTTATCATATAACACATACTTTTATTGTCACGCTGTTATAAAGCATAATTTTATTGTCATGGTCTTATCACTTGTATACATATTTTTATTACAGTGTAGTCTAAAGAAAATAGTATTGAATTTCGGAGAAATTAACGTGCGTGCATGACACAATGTATTGTTGAGGAAGCGAGAGAAGTATGTCAGGATAGAAAAGTGTGGCAGTGCATCTTTCTGCCTACCCTTTCGGTGAGACAGCATGATGGTTAGTTAGTTAGCTAGTTTTTGTAATCTATTATTTTTTTAAATATGAAGTTCACATTAATTTAGAAAAACTAGTACTTCCATAGTAGCCCAGAAGCCCAGTTTGCATAAGAAATTTTGAATCAAAACCCCCAAATCTATGTAATCACGCCACAACCCGCCAAATCACCTCCCATCAGACATAAGAAGAATAGTCACAAGAGCTGAACCTTTGTAAGCCAGAAGAGGTTTTGATGAGGATTTGAGATTGAATTTCTTATGCAAGCCGGGCTTCTATGGGAGTACCGCCACTAGTTATATGGTAAACAAAACATATTTTTAATATTTCATTATGCACTTTTATTTGCTATAACTTCTGATTTCATTTAATATATTAAGTTGGTTTAGCTGAATTATTGATTGATTACTAACCGGATTACAGTTTAATCCATAATTTATGTTTCTGGAGTTAATCTTATCAAGGTGTCTTAAAAAAATTAATTCCTTTATGTTTTCATGTAAATTGATCCCCTTTAATTTTGTAAAAAAAAAAATTTTTTAATAACTAATTTAACTTATTTATTTTAATATTAGTTTAAAATATTATTTTAGTTCAATTTATGTTATAATCCGCATCAGCAATTTAGTTTGTACAAAATTAATATATATTTTTATAACATTTAGCCTGGGATTCATCTAATTTTATTAGGAACATTTATTTATATCTCCTTTATCAATTTCAAAAGCTAGCTATAATTGTGAATATGGACTTCCTGGATCTTACTGGTATTGTAGGTGTATGCGGGGGTTTAATTTTTATTGACCAGAGTATTCTTCCAATTGAAGGAAACAGTGACTGCATTAACATAGTCCCTCTTGTTCTTAGCTATGAAAGACATCCCTTTTATTCAGCCAGCAATCTTCTGCATATATTTGTGATCACCCAAAATGATTTTCTTTTTCACATATTTCACTTTTCTATAATATTTTGCCTACAGATGTTTTCAATTGTAATAACTTTAATGTTTAAAAATATTTTTCATATAATTTCTCAAGTATAGTTTTTGTACATTTTATTACTAAGCTTTATAACAAATTTTCATTTGTAAATTTAATGGTATAAATGGCATGATTGACAATTAAATTGTAGTAATTAAAAGTGTTTTACACATAAAATTATTTTACCAGTATCATTTATCCAAAGTTGTAAGTATTAATTTATATTACAAGATCTAATACTATTTTATTTTATTATTTTACAACATTTTTCTAATAAAAGTACAAATATTAACAAAAGACCTGCAGATATTCTTTATATTTCATTTTAACACTGTTTCAGCATTTGAAATTTTCTCTTCGTTTCTTTAAAATATTTACAATGGTAATTTCATTGTCTTAAATTCCTTATAAAATTCTTCTTTCTTGTTGTAGACCTATGTGGTCTGTTCTCCACGGTGTTGCTCCTCCTGTGAGGTAGACTCCCAGCTGTCCTTCCATCTTTTAGGAGATCTTCCACGAGGACGAGTCCCATGATGCTGATTATGTAGCGTAATATAAGGAAGTCTGGTGATGTCCATTCTTTGAACATGATCGTACCAGTCCCTTTTTCGCTGTCTGCTCCATCTTATAATATCCTCAACCTCACATATCTCTCTAATTCTGGTGTTCCTCACGCGATCTCTCAGTGTCTTGCCTGCTATTGTCCTCAGTGTCTTTATCTACAAGATCTAATATTATTTTACAACATTTCTCTAATAAAAGTACAAATATTTTTAATAAACCTGCAAATATCAGCAAATAGACAGTCCTCAAAACTTGTTTGATCCTTACTGTATCTGCCCTTGCTTTGACGCCATATATTATTATTGGTCTTATGCATGCTTTGATTCTCAACTTTCTCTTAATTGCAATGTCTTTGTTTTTCCATATTGTGGATTTTAGAGCACCACAGATTGCAGCTGCCTTGTTTACTTGGGCTTGTATTTCTTTCTGCAGATCAGCTCCTCTCACCAGGTCTATGCCTAGATACTTGAAAGTCCTGACCTGCTACTCTTAATCATTGACAGATTGTAAAATAATGATTTAATCGTCAAATTTGCTTTGTACATCCCGAGCACATATAATATATAATGTCTGCTAAATTATTTACATTTATTGATCTATGAGAATGTTGATGTGAAAAGAAATTGGCAGTTGTTTATTTTGTTTCTGAAAAGTTGTTAATATCTATATTACTAATAATAAATAAATAAAAATCTCCTAGCTATATTATATGAACTGTATTTTTCCTGTATCAATTTTGTGTAAATATTATCATTTAATTGCTTTTAACCTTTCATATTAATATGCATGTTTTAAATGAGATCTTGTGACTTGGAAATATATTTCTTGAATGCACGAATCTTTCCATGGAACTTTTTTTTGTAAATTAAATAATTGAGAGTACTTCTTATTTTTCAAATTAAAATAATGTCTTCTGTAAATAAATAAAGAAGTGCCATTGAAATAAACAAAAATATTTTTTTAAACTAGTATTGATTTTGGTATTTTGCTGGGTTTTTTTTTTGTATATGTAATATACAATGTTTTTGTAAAGAATAAGATTATGCATATATTATTTATGGTTTATTTTTGATAATATGTTTTATTATTTATAGATATCATAATTTGTCAATGGAATTTAATGGCTGTGTATTGTATATTATTTATACTTTATATTACAATGTTACAACACACGCCTTATATATAATTCTTCATTGTGAAAAATGTACTAATTTTGTGTCATATAAAGAAAAGACATCTTGCAACATACAATGTTATAAAATAATAATTTCATTAAATGTCTGCAACATCACTGCTGAATTTATTTAGGCTTTCAAATCTTCATTCCACTTCTTTAACCGCCCTACCTTCAGGTTATTTTCCGAGAAACGTGCAAAAAAAACAGGTTTTTTATTAATGAAATTTTAATACTCGGCCGCACACTTCGCCTACCCCTTGTAAAACTATCATATTTATGAAGAATTGTACTCAAGTGTTGTTGGCACACGCGCGTATCCCTATAGGTTTGTACATTTTAGGTACATTACTTTTTCTCAAGCGCATACGTGATACGGGATAGTGCAGAATGGTACAGTCAAAGTGAACGTATCACGTACGTTCAAATACGTAGGGTGGTTAAAGAAAGGAAACTCGGTAATATTTCAGATGTGGATATGATTTAATAGATGATTGATGAATTATTATATATAATTGTCAAAAATCTCTTTGATATGATGAAACATTGTTCAATTTGACACTTGCGTTGTAGCGTGGCAAGGATTTAAATTTGTGCATTCTTAAACACAGAATTTGACATCAGCGCTATCTATGGTAAACAAACATAACTATGAAATATTCTCAATTGGGCAATTATTCATGAACTTCCCAGAAGGTTTTAACGGACCCAATAGGGTCCAATTGTGAATCTAAAAAATCCAGAGACCCACTTAAACGCACACAAAAAATTTCATCAAAATCAGTCCAGCCGTTTCGGAGGAGCTCTACTTTATACGCACGTACAGAAGAACTATATATTTAAAAATGATTATATGTACATTTTGTTATATTCAAAACGCAGTTCTTATTTTCATCACAACAGATCTACCTCACGGGGTAACCATTTTAATTAAAAAATTCAAGATACTTCTTGAATTTTTGTTCATGAAGTTTATTTTTTTTTTAAATTATAATGCAAATAAAGTTTATGCATTGAAGTTGTTTTCTCAAAAAGCAGAAACTAAGAACTCATCACACACTACAGGAAATGTTCCTTTTTTTACAAAGGATAACTTACAATCGTGATTATTTTTCATAGCTTTGATAAATTTTATAAAATTTTAGATATGAATACTTATTATTTTTTTATAGCATTGTGTTGTATGAGTAAAAGTGCCTACGTTAATATACATATTGTAAAAAAATAACTTATAAATTTATTTCCACAGACGCCCAAGATAGCAGTGTGTAAATAAGTACTGTATTAAATAAAACCAATTGTAATTAAATCAATTATGTTACAAACTTTTGTTTTCTGAAATATAAAATGCCTTTGAAGATTTTACATATTGTTTTATTTTTATACATATTACTAAAATCGTTTATAGACCTACACATTCTTCATTCATTCATTCATTCTTAACCCTAGAACCCTACACTGTCTGGCATATACAGTGTTCCTATACAGGGGTGATGAGGTACCCCAAAACTAAATAGTCCATAAATTATATAAATAAAAGCCGTTTTAGAAAAGTATACCTTTATTTATATTAATTAACATAGAGATCACAAATCAGCCTTATAATTTTGACAATAAGACATCAATTTGAGCATTTTTGGCATAGCGGAGATGTAGGTAATGGGAGTCACTTGAGCGAGAATTGAAAAAAAAAAAAAACTATTAGTTAACTATTTATTGTTTAAGCCTTATTATAAACTTTAGTTATTATACTATTAATTGAGATCACCTTTAATCACTTTGGCTTTTTACTTTTGGAACAATAATCATTTAAAAAAAAAACAGGTTTGACCACCATTGCCCACATCTGTTGGCAATGGTGATCAGTATGTTGGCAATGGGGGTCAACACAAATCGTACACATAATTGCAAGCTGAGTGCCACCCAGTGCAATCTGAATGAGCCCAAAGCCCACATGAAGTGCATCGGAACCACATCTCATTATCTCGCCCGAATTCGCCGCATACAAGACATTGGTTGTCAGAATCTTCTGCATCATCGTTTTTGTCGTCCTGGTACAAGTCATCAGTGTTCATATCTGACGCTGAAGTATTGTTCGTTTCCTGCAGAATTTTCTTCTTTATCTATTTTTTTCGCGTACCTCTTCTGAAGACTCGAAAATGGGATGTTCATTGTTTTCGCGGCTTTTCTTATTGAATAACCTTGTTCATCGATGAGCTCCACGGCCTTTTTCAGGTTAGCTATAGACCAGTTAGCCTTATTTGTCTTTCTAGGACGAACGTTCGGTATCTACAAACCAAAAATAAGATTATTTTATCGAAGACAGGAAATGTTAACAATAAGGGTCACCTGACTCCGATTGCCTACATCGGTAAAATAGAGAAAAAACCTACCTTGACATAAAAGTAAAAGTGATGGTGGTAAAATGAGTTTGAAATCACGATCTAAAATGCTTTAATCATTACATATCACAAGCGCAAAAAGAAACACTCAGTAGTTTGATCCTTACCTTCGGATTTGTCCACTCGAAAAATTAGATCAGAAGGGCCCGAAAACTTGTTACGTCTACCACTCTCTAGCGCGTGATGCGAACTGAGTAAGCTGCCTACCGCGGATGTTACCGGCAAACAGCTAGCGTATGACGTCACTGAAACCGCCATCACGCGTATTGTTTTCGAATTAAAGGGGTGACTCCCATTGCCAACTGACTCCCATTGCCTACATCTCCCCTACTATGACTTGGTGTTCCAAGCAAATTGGAATTTCGCACTCAGCGCACCGGATCTTGCTTTTACGATCCCTGTTTCTTAGGCAGAAACCACAATGCCCCTGTGAGTGACGTTCAGACCCAGGAGGATCGACAGGCATAGGTTTTTTTGAGAATCGCCGAAATATTTTCTTTTATATCCCTCCTCTTGTCTGTAGAAAATACTCAAGTTATTACTGCACTGAGGTACCCCAGCACCCAATGACACACATACACACGTCTATACTGTCCGGCTATCACCGCGTCATCGTCACTGGCTAATCCGTAGCGCGTGACCTCAAGGTAAAATACGCGGGAAGTCAAAGTTGGGCATTATAAACCAGAGAAGTAAATTTTAAAACAAAACCTTCTGGGGTGCCCCAGCACCCCTTGTATGGTTCTAGGGTTAAGGATATTTAATAAAATAATCAAGGATCATTAATATGGTGTCTACACATGGAAATAAAGTAGGTATATGTTTAGGATGTGAATAAAAGAGGTAAGTACGGCATGATCAAATAGTATTTAATGTCAGCCACATGAAAAGTCGGTTAAGTCGATGTACATACATGACACCCGAGAGTGTTGAGGAATTGAAAAAAGTTTGTGAGGAAATAATAGCGTGGCAGTCTATTCTTTCTGCCTTCTCCTTCGGGAGACTGCGTGATGTTTAAATATGTAAGTATGTTTAAATATGTGTATTTTTGCCTCTCGTCTTAGAACAACTGGATATAGAGTTTAATACTTTGATCAGGTGAATTTTTACTTGTAAGTTATTCAAAATACTCGGAGATTGTTATTAACTAATTAACTAACTAACTAACTAACCATCACGCCGTCTCCCCGAAAGGGTAGGCAGAAAGAATGGACTGTCACACTTTTACTGATGCGGCACTCCATCCTTCTCTTTTCGCCCCGCGGAAGACGCGGTGTGATGGGTTGCGAACCTCATCGCCACCAATGAGCATCACCCTGATTAACTAATTTAATAAATATTCAAGTGATAGAAGTTCTTGATTCTTAAATGTACTTATTTTAAAATCGAAATTGAATCCTAAAAAAATATCAAAACTAGGTTACTACTATTTTGGTGGTAAGACATACTTAAAACCTTCGAATTTTGGCGCGCTCATAATTTTACTCCAATCACAGGGCCGCCGCGTGACATTTTATTTAATCCCGACCATCGCTCATTCAGTGACGTACGCGTGAATTTCTTTTAACTAAAATGGTTAGTTGCATTCCGATTTTATTATTGTCTGTGAAATAAAATTCCGCGAAATTGATATAAAAACTGATATGTTGGGTTTCGATATCCGAAATTAATCTAAATATATGTACGTAAGTAATTGACATTATTAATTTGTGGTATGTACTCCTGATTTGCGTATTTGATTGCGTCGGCTACATACATATTTTTATTATTTTTTAAATTGAATAAATTATATACAAAAAATGGGGAAAATACTACACAAGGGAATCGCATTATATAAGTCCCTCTGGGTATATAAAATTTTTGTTAAATGTTTACTAGTTACTAACAATATAATAGTTGTGCAATTGCGAAAGCAAATCGAACACTGTAGAACTGTACCATTCAGTGGAATTACCCAGAGTTTTAATCAATTTAATCGTTGAGAAAATCAGTATCAGTAGTATCATTATTCTACTGCTCCTTGATTTGCAATTTCTTTGCAGTGCAATAATAAGACCAGCCACGAAGCCAGTTTGTTTTTTCGCATGCCCGCGTCACATGCTCATTACAAATTCGTTAATAACATCATTTAAAAATATTAGTATTAGTAATTGAAAAAAAAAGTTAACTGTAAAGAAAGAAAAATAAGCATAAACTAAGCTCGGATTGTAATGAAATATTTATCGATGGATGTATAAAAGTAAAGACGTAATAAAATTTAATTTCGTTTTTTTTTTAAATCTCCAGCATAATGATGTCATAGTTTTTATCATATATATTATAATAGGTTGGGCCGAAGAAGTGTCGGGAGACAGCCTACTAGATGGAGCGAAGATATTGTGCAGACAGCGGGAAGGGCCTACAGAACACTGGCGAGAGACCGAGATTGATGGCGTGATGGTGGAGAGGCTTACGTCCAGCAGCGGATGGAGACAAGCAAGAATTATAATATGAGATAATGTATAATAAGTCACCCTCGCGGCTGCTGTTGCAACAAATGGTAAGTATTTCACATTTCTTCGAATCCAATATCTTCTTCTTCTGGTGTCGTGTCAGATCCCCCCGACGTTGATGATCACTGCAACGAAAGCATTTCTGTCCGGATCCAATGGAAACAGGTTTTCATCTCTCCTTATTATTTTCCTTTCTCTTATATTTCGCGGCAAGGGCAATTGGCTTCTATGAACTCCCCCACGTCCCTCTATTTTCCCCATAATTATCAGATGAAGGAATTAGTATATTTCTCCCTTTATCACATAATTCATATATGAAGCCTTTCTATCCTTCACAATCGACAACAGCTCTCTATAGACTCCGGCTCTCTATACGTTTGCATTACTGACCCTGTCGGTCCACAATATATGGAGCATTCTGCGGTATATCCACCTTTCAAACGTCTCCAATATAATTCAGGCAAATTGTTGTGTTTGAAAATTTTTCATTAATTAAAAAATTGTAGAACGAAAATTTGATGTTCAATGTATTATCTCTAGCAATTAGTAATCTGCTATTTTCCTAGTGATGAAACTGAAAACAGTTCTTTATTTTCTCGTAAAATGTTGTTTAAAATTTGCCATATTTATATATTATATTCTAGAATAGAAACTCGATTGTGAAAGTAAAGTACCTGTTCACTATTTAATTTGAGAATTGTGAATTTCTTGTATATGGCAACTCTTATATAGAGTTGGTATATTCCATTTGAGCGTGAACAAAAATTTATCGGCATGAAGATATTTATAAAATAAAATTTGTATATTTTATTTTATGAAACCATACTGTTTTTTTAAAAATGCATCGAAAAATGTTTTTATCGTTTAAATGTGATCTTTAACGCAGCTATAATATACGAAATAAAATAATTATTTTAAAAGACTTCAAATATATGCGTTATATTTATAACGTTACAAAATAAACCTATGAAAATTCTTTTTTATTGTGAAAACATAAATGTACGATAGGGCCCCAAAACTTTTTTTCGTCGTTTATTAAAACGACAAAATTTTTGCTTATTTCAAATTTTGTTTAAAAAATACCAAATGTTTCTACTTTCACAGATTAAAAAAAAATATATACGTATTAATCTATTTATATTCTAAATATTGAGTAATTTTCTTGAAACCCTCTACTTAATAATTGTTATATTGACTTTATGTCATAGAGCTTTTGAATAAAAATTCAAATCTCGCCAAGATTAGTTTGACATTCTGTCAAATAAATCCAAGTGATACATAACATCAAAAAAACGATTTTCACACCTCAGTATCGATATAAATGCAACCATCCCTAAATTAAACGTCAACTTCATTCATTCTTCTCGTAGTATTTTGTCTGTTGGTGTTTGTCTTATTCCGCGTAGCGGCCATGTTATTTGTTATTGATTAATTTTTACTATAACGGCCCTATGAATGGTGGTTGTTTAAGGAAATGAGTACGGCTCGCGTGTGAGATCTTTTGTGATTTTACGGAGACATGAAAATGTGGTTGCCCGTAAAAATCAAGAAATTTGGTGTCGGTGAGTCTTGTCAATTTGACACTTCATGTTTCCTGTCTCCAATCTATTTCCGATTTATTATAGATTCATCTCACACTTTTGACATCCTGTTTTTTTATTGCAGCGTGATCGTGTTTCCTAATTTATGATTCGTTTGAAACATTTAACCTTCAAACATTTCAAACGTTCATTAAAAATATTTTGCCAATAAGTGTAATATATTTTGCACAAATTTTGCGAATGAAAAAAAAGTTCGCAACCATAAAATAAAATCATACATAATGAAAATTAATATGTTTTACGTATTCTAAGAGTAGTGTTTTTTTAAACATATTATTTGTATTGTACTTAGATTTATTTGTATATTTTTGTTTTTATCTAAAGCCAATCACAAGAGTTTTTATATCATAGATAAATTATTCACTGTGTATTTTTTATTGTCTATAATGGCAATATATTTTTAGTTCGTCACATTTGTTGATTGGTTTGTTTACCTTTGAACCTCGGACTGATATTTACATATAATTTTTTTATTTTATTTTTAAAATTATTTTTATATATTCATTGTAAAATTTTAAATCACTGACCACACAATGAATTGCAACCTTCACTTCTTATTATGACATAGAGTATTTAAGATTCTAACACCTCTGGTACACAGAGACGCGGAAGCGAAACGAAAATGGACCCTATAACTTATGCATTGTACATTAGTGTGAATGTTTGACCAGATGTGAACTGAATCTACCCCATAGTTGACGTTTTGAACCTGTGTACTGACATGTTAGATTTATAATGTAAAATAGCAGGTAGCATTTCTGAGATAACAGTTTGTTTTATACAGACATAGTATAGATTATAATTGAAAAATAAGCCGGTCGCTCTCGATGAGATTAAATAAATTTTTCAGTTAAATCCGTTTTTTACGAGAGCGAAACTGCGAAAATCTGTCAACAGATAAACGGAATTCGGCCCGCTTTCGTTCCTCAAGCTGCGTGTGTTAACTCCTTTCTTCTTTTTGTCCTGTCACACCTCCGTGGTGCATAGGGCCTCAAGGAATCTTCTCCACCCGACTCTATCGCATGCCTGATGCTTAACATCGTCCCAAGTGAGACCTGCTGCCTTAACCTCGTCCTGCAGGGTTCTTCTCCAGGTGGCTCTAGGTCTGCCTCGCTTTCTCTTTCCCCCCATAGGGGACCAGTCTAGTGCGCCCTGAGCGATGCAGGCTGGGTTCCGTCTCAGAGTGTGACCGATCCACTGCCACTTGCGCCTAGCGACTTGTTCTCTAATTGGCTTTTCGCCTGCCATGGTCCAGAGAACGGCATTTGACACTGTTTGGGGCCAATAGATTTTGAATATTGAGCGAAGGCACCTATTTATAAACACCTGGAGTTTATCAATAACGTCTGCGGTAGACTTCCAAGTCTCACATCCGTACAGCAGTACGCTTTTAACGTTACTTCTGAATACTTGGAGCTTGAGCTTTCTCGAAATGATACCGGAGCGCCATACAGGGCGAAGCATAGCGAAAGCTCCCCTTGCCTTGTTAAGTCTGCTGGCTACATCCTCCTCCGTACCTCCCGAGCCTGCTATCATACTACCGAGGTAGCAGAAGCTGGTCGTGGTCACAAGGGGGACACCGTGGAGCAAGATTGGGGTGGAGTCATTTGTGGACACTCGTAGGTCTTTTTTTAAGGTCCTTTAGAGTTTCACTATTCGCTAGAGTTTCACTTTCGCTGCAGAGTGCTACAGGCGTAAACCTATAGAGATTCGTGTATTTTACCTTATTTTATGATCTATTAATACATATTCATGCCAATAAAGCAAGTTTCTAAGATCATGCTTTCAGCGTTGCGGGTCCGCTAGCGTGGAGTAGCCTCCATGTTAGTATTAAGTAAGAGGATAGTGACGTTAAACTTAAGAAACTTCTAAAGACTGCACTGTTCGGTCAGTCATTTCCTAGTGCGCCCTTGGAGTAATGATTTTACAAAACAGCGCACTCAAAATATAAGTCATCAAAATAATAATTCATTATTTTAATCCATTTGGCCCGAAATTTCCATGGAAAATTCTTAAATAATTTTATTTTATAATTTAACAATAAATTTTCTTACTTTCGCTATCTATGAATTTTCTCAAAAATTATGCTGTTAAGTCAGCGTATGTTAACACATTTCAAAAAATCTTCCCAAATCACAGCTATATTAGATAATCATACCTAAATTTAGATGTTCCAGAGAAGAAATCTGAAAATACCAAAAGTAGGCCTGAACATTAACTGTGCAAAGTGAACTTGTAAATATTGGCATTTACGTAGGTTGTTAAATGATAAAATAATCTATCATCATCATCTTCCGCCTTTTAGTCGTTCAGTGCTGAACATAGACCTCCCTTCCCGACCTCCGCAACTCTATCTCTCACCGCTCTGTGCCATTGACCTCCTGCCACTCTCTTGATGTCATCAGACCATCTTTCTTGTGGTCTGCCAGGATTTCTATGGCCGGATCTCGGTCGCCACTCCAGGGTGCGTCTTGTCCACTGATGTACACCGATCTCGGTGTTCACCGATCATCCGTTGTCCTCGCTATATGACCAGCCTAATTCCACTTCAACAAAATAATCTATACGCAATAAAAATAAAATCACATAAGCATTAATTTTGCAGTCGCATTATATTTTAATGTGCTGTGTTTTACATCTTGTTTAAACCAATAACAATAATAATAATAAAAGTAATATATTCATACATAACATGAAATTATAAATGTTCTGAAGTTTATGAATATCAGATAAAACTACATAACTTAATGTGTATATGATTCATTTTAAGATATGGCAATATATGTGTAAATATGTAGGTATGGTACATAACAAGAGCAAGTACTGAATTTGTTTTATTAGTCACTGGTAACAGTACGGAGATACAGACCTGTCTGTGTATAATTAACTAATCTTTGTTTTTATTAACATATCTAATCATGTCGCAAAGTTTGTTTGTAGTTAATTTTTTTTTGTAAAATTACGAATAAAAATTATGATAGACTCTTTGATACTTTGTTCTGAATGTTTATATTACATTGATCGCTCCCCAGTATCTACATCCGACACAGATATCTTTCCTAAAAAATCAATAAAACTTCTTGGCGTCCATCTAGAGACTGATCTTTTATTGAAAACTCAAATCAATAAAACAGTCAGCAATTAAGATCCATAAAAAGAAATATTCCCGTTGACAGTTTTAAAACATTAATCAATTCCTTCATTGGGTCCCGACTAGATTACTGCAATGGAGTCTACGCCAACATCCCCAAACAGCAAACAAATAAACTCCAGTATGCATTCAATGCAGGAGCAAGACTAATAAGGGGTGTGCCAAAGAGTTGTCACATAACACAGCATCTTAAGGAGCTCCACTGGCTGAAATGTCCAGAAAGGATACAATACAAGACGGTCTATAAGGCGTTGCATGGAATGGCACCAGCTTATATATTTGAACACTGCATCAACGAGAACCTGAATGCCAGACAGTCTACATTGCGATTAGCTAAGTCTTCTGCGATCGGTAGATTGACTGTGCCAAAAAGGCTGTCCAAGCACAAACTTTGGCGACCAAGCTTTCGCAATAGCCGGCCCTTCAGCCTGGAACAATCTTCATAATCAGTCAGAGTTTAGATCGAGACTCAAAACGCACCTTTTCAAATTATCATTTCCTGATAGGAAGGGCTGATCGACTACGTCAGGTGCAGCCCTCATACTTAATATGTTTTTTTTTTTTTTTTTTTTTTATCTAGTTCATAAAACGGAGCATTTTCTACAGCGCCCTTGAGATGAGTAATTCATAAAAATGGCGCTCTATAAATTATCCAATTTATTATTATTATTATAAAAAACATTTTATTGATTAAAATATATCTTTCTAATACCCTGTGAAAAAAATATTTTAAAAATTAAATCATTAAAATTATGGGTTCTTTCACTACAGAGGGATACACTTAAATTTATATATGGTAGAATATTTTCTTTTTAATGTGTAGACCTTATGGCCCGTTTCTTAAGAGGGATTGGTCTCCTGCGAAGTTGATTCCCAGTTGTCAATCTATCTTTTTGGTGGTCTGCCTGGGGGTTGTCTACCTTTTAGTTCTAGGTAGACCCATTGTCTTCTTTGCCCCCTGCCCCTTACCTAATATCATCATAAAGAATATGTAAAACATTTTTATTCATGAAATTCATGTTTCATGTCTAATATTAGGTTTTAAAAATATTCAAATTTTTAATGCTTTTGATATGTTAATGGTTTTTGACAGCAATACGTTGAATTCTTTATGCTAAAATAAAAACATGACACATGGCTAGAGTAAAAAAATGGAACACTGATATCACACACAAGAATAGCTAAAAACAGTATTTTGGCGGGAACCAGAATAATTTTTTTTATATCTTTTTATTAATTACTTTGCTAAAATAAAGAATAATTTCTTTTATTAATAAAAAACAATTCAGATTCTGAATGATTTGCAATAAAAATAGAACTTGTAAAGACCCCATATTCCTTTCGGTGTTGTGTCAGGTCCCCCCAACATTGATCACTGCAGCAAACGCATCTCTATCCTGCGCCACTTGGAACAGGTTCTGAACTCTTGTTATTCCTGTCCACTCTTTGCTACCAACTCCCCTACGTCCCTCCACTTTACCCATTAATATCAGTCGAAGGAGGTGGTATTTTTCTCCCCTTAGCACATGACCCAAATATGAGACCAAACACTCGACAACAGCTCTCTATTGGCTCTAGCTCTCTGTAGTACGTCTGCATTACTGATCCTATCGGTCCACGGTATACGGAGCATTCTGCGGTATATCCACATCTCAAATGCTTTCAACCGGTTCCCATATTTCCATATTCCTAAGTCATTTTTTTTATTTAATATTTATATTTTACCCATTTGTCTGTTTTTATTTTATAAAAAAGGAGAGAAATTACTAATATATAAAAAAAGTTTGATTACGCTCTCAGTTTTATTATAATATTTTTTGCTTCAGTTAATGCTTTTTTTCTGTCTTTTACATTCAAGTTTCAATTTTCTTAACTTAAACAAAAAAATATCTAAAGACATAAAAAAAATCTTATTCAGAAGATTGGTTTCTATAATCAGTACTAAGAAAGATTTACATGGTTTGTGGTCAGAACAAAATCCTTTATGTAAGAATTAATGGTCATGATAATGGACACATTTTCACACAAAAATTTACATTTTAGAGTTGTACTGATTAAATTTAAACATTGTATTTACATGTGTTTAACAAAGACTTTTATTTGCTAATGTGAGTCATTGTTTTACAGAAGTAACACATTTTTTTTGTTAATATGCTCACTTAACCTTGGAATTCATGGATGTTTTGAATCATAATTGATCTATTGTTGCAAACCATGTGATATTTAACATTAATCGAATTTCTGTGGACCCATTTATTTTGTAATATTGACCTGGTGATGTCTAACCTCAAATGATGTTTCTTTATTATATTAGATACATTTTTTGTTTTAATGTAAATGAGATTGTTGTATCAGTTTTACAGAGATTTTTATTTATATAATATTATAAAAACTAATGAGAAATTTGTTTCGCCTTTTGAGGGCATTCTCGGACAAATTTGTCACTAGTAGCCTGGCAAGGCAAAACCAATTTGTCAATACTACTTATATTTTTATATAAATTAAAATATCTGTAAAACCGACAAAACAATCACATTTATATTCTAATTTATAATGGAGTTAAAATTAACCCATTCATCGCCACATGTTTGTAGAAATAGCGTGCCGGTACGCCACGTATTTTCTCCCAAACTATCGAAAAATATCGATCCTTTTTGGTTTGTTAATATTTTAAAATATTCATAGATGTCGTTGTGAGAAAATCGGAATTAATTTTGAAATACATCTTTCGAATATTGCGAAGCGCGCACAGCTACACTTATGGCGATCGTCTACGTAGAGCGCACATGTGAGCTAACAGCGATCATCGGGTTAAAACCTTCTTCTTCTTCTTCACTATTGGTAGACTCAGGAGTCTGTTATTTCAGGCGGGTCCTCTTGAGACGCTGAACTCCAGCTTTCTCTCCACCGTTTCGGGGGTCTTCCTGGTCGGCGTTGTCCGTTTGGCGTTCCATGGAGAGCTATGTATGGTATCCTATTTGAGCTCATCCTTTCTACGTGTTGATGCCAGTATCGCCGTCTTTGACGTCCCCATCTGATCACATCTTCGACCTCGCAGATTTCTCGGATTGCTGTATTCCTAACTCGATCACGTAGGGTCTTGCCATCTATAGCGCGGAGTGTTTTCATCTCGGTTGTCCTGAGCATGCTCTTTGTCTTGACAGTATCTGCCCTCGATTCAATGCCATATGTGAGGGTTGGTCGCACACAGGTCTTATAGATGCATACCTTGCTGTCAGTCCTCATGTCCTTGTTTCTCCATATGAAATCTTTCAGGCAGCCTGCAACTGCTGCATCCCTATCCACCTGTGACCTTACTTCTCTGGGGAGGTCATTAGAGCTGGTTACTTCGCTTCCGAGATATCTGAATAGGTCCACCTGTTCAATTTCCTCCTGGCGTACGGAGACTTCGCATCTCAGTTGATTTCTTGCGAATGTCATACACTTCGTTTTTGGGATGGATATGATCATGTTATATTTTGAACAGGATTCATCAAACTTTGAGAGCATTGCTTGTAAGTCGGTTTCATTTTCGGCCACGATTGTGGCGTCGTCTGCATAGCAAAGCATTCCAATTACTTCTTTACCCAGAGTGTACCCTAAATTGAGAGATGCAACCTCTGCAATGATGTTGTCCATGATGCAATTAAAGAGAAATGGGCTTAAGCTATCTCCTTGTCTGATGCCAAGGGATGTTTTTATAGCTTTAGTGAGTTTCCCATTTGCTCTGAACCTTGTGTTGCCGTCTAGGTTGATCTCTCTTACCACATTAACAATTGATGGAGGCGCCATCCTCGTGGTCAAAGTATTCAGGAGGTCCTTCAGCTTGATTCTGTCAAACGCTTTTGTGAGGTCGATGTAACACAGGTATGCTGGTTTATTATATTCCAATGCTTTTTCCTTTATCTGTCTGCGAGTTCAGTGGTGGAGCGGTTCCTTCTGAATCCTTGCTGCTCTTCTCTGTTGGTGATGTGGGTTTCAAGTTTTTCTTTAATTATCATTGTAAATAATTTAAAGGTAGAGCACAACAATGATATTCCTCGATAGTTCTCTGGGTTTGTCTTTTGTCCCTTTTTAAAGATGAGTACTGTTATGCTTGATCTCCAGTCTGCAGGTATAGTTGACGTGTCTAATATTTTGTTAAACAGTTTAGAGAGTTCAGTCACTAGTCGGTTATCGGCGTACTTGAGCATTTCGTTGTGTATTTCGTCTGGTCCTTTTGATTTTTGGTTTTTTAGCTTTGCTATGGCTGCTTTGACTTCAGTTTCGTCAACAGTTTCTGAGTCTGTGATATTTTGAGGTGGTGGTGGTATTTCCTCCGGGTCATTGTATAGGTTCTGGAAGTAATTTTCCCATTCCTCCGTTGTGATTTTACTCGTTTGTACATATTCGTTTATCGATTTTTTCCTTTCCCTTAACATTTTCCAGACCTTCTTTTGGGCTCCATACAGATCAAACTCCATGTCTTTGGTGAATTTAGTCCAATATTCCTTCTTTATGCGTTTTATATCCGAGTTGATTCTGTTTCTGGTTAACACGTATGCCTGTCTCTCTTCATCGGATGGTGAACTTCTGTATTTCAGATAGCTTATTCGTTTTTCTGCTGCTAGCTCTTTGATTTCTTGTGTGAACCAGGTTAAAACCATAACCATCAATACATTTAGGACTCGAAATAATAAATTTATAATTTTATATAGCGTTTCAACTTATTGCAGATTTTAAGCTACGTAAAGAAATTTTAGTAATGAAAGCTAGTAAATAATGTAGTTAGATAAATAAGAATATAGCTTGGAATTAAACTGTGACTAGTTTTGGGATGATTTTTCTCCATCGTCCATCCTCAGATTGGGTGTAAGAGTAGTTTCCTGAAAACCGATTATGAGTTAACTGCTATGTGTATATATAAATAATGTCCCGTTGATCCAATGATATCAAAGAAATGTCTTCATTATTTCTAAAGATGCTGACCGAAATGATCGCCGAAATGTAAAACCAGTACATAGCGGATAAATTATAACATTTTGTGTACACCCATAGATGTCACCGGTGGTCCAAATTTTGGCACAATCTGGGAATACTCGAGAAATTATAAATGAGCCCCAAGCATGGGGCCCTGCGGCCCATATGATATAATGGCCCCACGGTTGAGGCAGTACGCACGGAAAGATTAAATTCCTTTTCGTCAGTTAATTTACACTCGTGTATTATAATTCTTACGATTATAATTATGTCCCTATTTCAGAGTATTATAATTCTTACGATTATAATTATGTCCTTTTTGATCAATGTTTCGACCAATAGTTCCAGATGGATACTGCGGGGATCTCAAAATAATACAAATTTTGCTCCCAATTGTATATTATACTGTTATTTTTGTCAACGTTTTATAATTCCATTTTTTCTATTCTAGCCGTATACAACTGGCAAGGCGACGTGAAACATGGACTTCCCCTTGAGATTGGCGATTCTGTTGAGATTCTTGAAGAATATGCCGGTGAGTTTAAAATTTTCCAAATGTTAAATGACTTTGAATTGTATATATTATAGAAAATGAAGCAGAGATAATCAAAGCAGCATATTTAGTGTAAGTGTAATTACTTTTGCAAAAGACTGAATGACCTTTAATACATAATTAGCTTAGTGAGTTTATAGAATTATGTGACCCCATGACAGTCATAACGTAACAGTTTTGGTGGGTTTAGTGATGTGTATATGCGTATCGCACACTGATTGGGATAGATTTTAGGTCAATTTCAATTATTAAGTAGAAAGTAAATTTTCAAGAAATTACGAAATTACTTGTGTGGATACCTACTCTTTGTATGATAGTGTCAAATGAAAATATTATAAAAAAGCAAATTTTAATTTATAAAATAAAGTGAATGCAGTGCGAATGATAGTGTTACGAACAAAATGATGAAAGGATCATCAAGATAGTTTGGACATATGGAAAGAATGAATGAAGAAAGAATGGTAAAAAAATTATATGTTGACGATGTAAATGGAACCAGAAATAGAGGAAGACTGAGGAAAACGTGGCACGATCAAATAAATCAAATATTGAATGTCGGCACGATGTATGTATGAATGGAAGCGAGAGAAATATTTCGGGAAAGAAAAGTGTGGTAGTCCATTATTTCTGCCTACCCCTTCAGGGAGACGGTGTAATGGTTAGTTAGTTAGTTAGTTAACTAAATTTTCAAAAGATGTTAATGGACATTTTGGTTTAAGAATGAAAAAGTACTAGCAATTATTGAGTGATTTCGTTTGCAATATTAGATTTTTTTAATGTATCAATACATAGTTTTTATGTGAAAATAATGTCGGTCCTGTGAAGAGTCGGAGAAATCGACTTGCATGCATTACACAATGTGTGAATGTTAAGGAAACAAGAGAAGTATGTCAGGAAAGAATGGTGTGGTGGTCAATCCTATCTGCCCATCCCTTCAGGGAGACGGCGTCATGGTTAATTAGTTAGTTATATTGTTCACAGAAAAAAAATGTACCAAAAATAAATCACCTATTTATTTTTATAGGTATCCAATTTTAATGTTGCTAATAATTGAATCTTAAAATGTTTTTTTTTGTTCTTTTTCATCATATTCATATTCTGTGAGACTCAGAAGGGAAAAAGCAAATTTTAATTTATAAAATAAAGTATTACTTTTAGAAAACGGATGTGTTAATTCATATTAATTATTTAAAATGAAGTTTTCAATCATTGTTTAAGAAACAATAAATATTTAAAATTATGTTTTATGTCACCTGTATTTGGGCTACATTGGCAAATATTCTTTCAACATAGACTTAATAAATAAAAAATATATGGTAATAAAAATAACTTGGAAAAAGTGCTTTCTGCATTTTAGCTTTATTAAGTAAAGTTGGTACATTTATAAATAACAACAATTCATTTTGGGAAATTATTATGTTCTTATACAAGTTTTTTATAATAAACTGTTTACTGAAAAATTAAAGAATTCAATAAAGCGACAATCTAGTTTGCCATTTTTCTTCGACACTTTCATGACCAAAAGAAGTTGTTGTTCATAACCTGAGTTGTATTGGAAAGTGCAATGTATCATTTTCTTTTTAATTTCTTGTACATGTATCATTTTCGCTCTGAATTCAGTTTTATCAAATGTGCCATTTTCCTGTACGTAAACTGTATGTACAATGTTTGTCCTTGGTAAATATAGGATAATGCCAGTAATTTTCTTTCAATGTAATAATGGAAAATTGTCTTATCTGGTCTATTCAATGTAACAAACTGCATTTTAACCACCCTACCTATTTGAACGTACGTGATACATTCACTTTGACTGTACCATTCTACGATATCCCCTATCACGTACGGACTTCAGAAAAAGTAATGTACCTAAAATGTAGAAAGTTTTAGGGATACGCGCGTGTGCCATCAAAATTTGAGCACAAGTTTCATAAATATGAAAGTTTTACAAGGGGCAGGTGAAGTGTGCGGCCGAGTATTTGACATTTCGTAATTTAAAAAAATAAAGTTAGTATATAATTAAATTTCATTAATAATAAACCTGCTTGTTTTTTGCCTGCCTGCTTGCACGTTTCTCGGAAAATAACCCAAAGGTAGGGCGGTTAAATTGGAGTTCTAGGTTTCTATACAGGGTCCATTATAAAATTAATGCGCATTTTCTGGGAAAAATAGATTTATTGATTGTAACGGTACAAATGCTTAAAATTCTTCAAAATTCACTCCCCCAGCATCAGTACACTTGCCGAGACGTGTCTGCTATGCCTGGAAGGTACCCTGAAACTCCTCGACGGGGATGTCTCTTAGGAACGTTGTAACATGCTGTTGGATGTTTTCCACTTTCTTTTCAGCTCTCTCTTCAGTTGGGGAAACAAAAAAACGTCACACGGAGCCAAGTCGGGAGTGTGAGGGGGCTGGGTAACCACTGGGGTGTTGCTTCGGGCTAGGATGTTGGTAACGATGAAGGCCGTGTGACTGGGGGCATTTGCAGGACTTTGCGCATTTGCAGATTCTCGGTCACTATCTCATGTACCGCAAATGTTAATATGTTTGGGGTGAAGCGATATGCTGGATGCTCAATCGACGCAAAACTTTGCTCACACGATTCATGTTTTCGTCGGTTCTGGCTGTTGTTTGGCGTCCAGAATGGGGTTTGTCGCCAATCTCTTCCCGGCCCTCCTAGAACGCCTTGTGCCACCTCCCGGACTGTGACTTGAAATGCATTAGTCCTTTAAGGCCTCTTGAAGCATCTGGAATGTGCCAAAAGATCTTGAATATTAAGCAAAGGCGCATATTTATAAACACTTGGAGTTTTCCAGTAACGTCCCCGGTAGATTTCCACCTACCTTAAATGCCACCAACCATCATAATTTTGAATAAACTTTGGTCACTCGTGAAAAAGGTACCACGCTAAAGTCTACGCGTGATTACTCTTTTTCTCTTGCTTGTTTGCACTAGTGAAATGCACTTTTTATAGTACAGACATTATTTTAATTTCTAATTGTTGTTAGCATTTTGCGATGGAGAACACCGATTTATTGTTGTTTTGCATTCTTCAGCTCTGTTCTTATCATTTTATCCTATACACATAAAAATGCAATAACCCAGATAACCAATGTAAATGCATTATGTTATTAATTAAATAATGTACTTTTATTACATTATGTACTTTTTATCAGATTCCTTGAAAAGGTTCCTTCGCTAGATATAAATTTTAATAATATTTCGTATGCAAAACTTGTCCGGAACAATCAAAACTGGGGGATTGTTCATGATATAAAATATTTGACTTTGTCCGTTTTCTAGAAGTTTTATTATATTTTATGGGAATGAATGTTTCACCTTGCTAAGGCATTATCAAATGTTTAATAATGTCTTATACAGGCGAAACATGTCATTCTCATAAAATAAAATAAAACTTCTAGTAAACAGACATTTTCCATTTGTATTAATTATTGAATCAAGAGTTTTACATCATTATTCAAGAAACAATAAATACATTTGACTTCCATAATAGATATGCTTTGCAATTTATTTTCAGTTATTCTAATTTTCTATTTGTATTAATTCCAGGGTGGTATCGTGGCCGGCGGAGGACAGAAGAATCTGCATATGGCATATTCCCCACCAGCGTTGTACGGGAGGCAGGAGGTGCCATTGGGGGCCCGGGCGGAGTGGCGGGGGCAGGAGTGGCGCCCCCTGAAGCGGAGCCCCTCGTAGCCGAGACTGCAGCTGTACTAAGAGACTGGGGACGGATATGGAAGAAACTTTATATTGTAATTATAATATAACTGCTGACTAATCGTATTTCTGAAGAGAAAGGAAAATATAATCAATCGCTTAACCTCTACCGACTATATTGACAGCTCTTGAGCGACTATATTGATGTTTTAAATGGCGATATACTTTCTTTCAACGACCTTCATGGCAGAGTGGCAAGAGCTATGACTGCCACACCGAAAGTTCTAGGTTCGATTACCGACGATGGCAGTGTGATTGTCACACTGTCTTTAGTCTGGTGCAGAAGAATCAATAGCCAAAAGGTCAAATTCTTCTTCATATTCTTAGTGTAGGCCTAGTGGCCTGTTTCGTAAGAGGAATTGGCCTCCTGCGAAGTCGACTCCCAGCTGTCGATCCATCTCTTTGTTGGTCTGCCCGGGGGCCATCTATCATG
The DNA here is from genome assembly GCA_022606425.2 of Lepidostoma basale. Classification (NCBI taxonomy): domain Eukaryota; kingdom Metazoa; phylum Arthropoda; class Insecta; order Trichoptera; family Lepidostomatidae; genus Lepidostoma; species Lepidostoma basale. The sequence continues at coordinate 429,753 of JAHDVF020000762.1, forward strand.
GGACTGGCAGTGTAACACAATAAAGGGGAGTCTGGATGAATCCATTCACCTCACGTGTGCAACCAGTATCTTCTCCTTTGCCTTCCCCACCTAACGACATCCTCGACCTTGCATATCTCCCTTATCCGTGTATTTCTTATCCTCTCTTGCAGTGTCTCGCTAGATATATTTCTGAGCGTCTTCTTTTCTGACACTCTGAGCGCGTTTTTTGTGATTGTGTATAGTAATTGGGTTGTATATAGTAATTGAGCCAAATAGTTGTATATAGTAATTGGGTTCAAATAACCTGCCGTATACAAATGTGAAAAGCAACGGGATACTACCATATTAAAAAAACACCAAGTGGCATCTTAAGGACCAACAAAGACCAGAATCATTAGGATTGAAACCACCAATATAAAAAAAAATCTTTCTTTACTAGTATTGCTTTAACTCTCTTCTATTCCCAATTTAATTTTTTAACTCAATATCTGCAGGATGCGTATTATTACACATTCACTCGACTGATTCGAGTCCAACAGGATGAGTAAAATTACCTTACCTTCCCGGACACATCATGCACTGCAGGAAGCTACACAAAATATATTCCAACTTCTAGAAAATATAAGTTTTAATAACTAACTAACTAACCATCACGCCCTCTCTCCGAAGGGGTAGACAGAAATAATGGACTGCCACACTTCTCTTTCCTTACATCCCGCTCACTCAATCTATCGTTCACTTTTAATATATTTTAATATATAATACAAGTGTTAATATATTTTATTTTCACTCATTTACTTACTTTCTATTGCCATACAACTCTCGAAGAGTTTTAGCCTCCTTGATGATTTTCATTCAAGCTCCTTGATCCTACGTCTTTTGCTCCAAGCAGTCCGATTCGCCCAACCTAGCCAGATTGGCCAGAACATTATCCATTAGGCGCTGTCTAGACCTTCCAAAAGGTCTTACTCTGGTTGGTCTAGACACGTATAGGGTCTTGATTGCTCTGGTCTATCCAGCTCGGCATAAGTACCCAATCCATACTAGGTAGCCGGCTCTCACGGTGCTTGTAATAAGGGGTTGTTGGGTCATCGTACGGATCTCTTGGTTGGTCGTATGCCTCCTAGTTCCCGTTACAGTACCAGGTCTGGGTCCCAAGATCATTCTCAGTATCCTATTCTCAAACCAGTAGGTTCTTTGTTGTTCTTTTAGTCATTGTCAATGACTCGGAACCATATGTCACTACTGGCTTGATGATGGTGTTATAAATGCTAGTGTTTCTGGATAGAAGCTTGGACTTAGATATATCTTCAAATCTTCAAAGAGGCTGTAGCTCTTGCTATATGTATATATATTTTATACATTCCTATAATCCATTCAGCATTTTGTCATTCATGATAACTTTTACTTTCTTCCTAATTTTGTTATCTCTATATTTCACTTTCGAAAACCTTTGAAGTAAGTGAAGCCTATAAACTTATAAAATGACAATATAAAATTACTTCTTCTTCGTCAAAGGTGCTAGAGCCCAAATAGAGCCTTGGCCTCCAACTCCTGTCCTTGGCCGTCATCTCCCAATTTTTTAAATGACTATTACAATATAAGGAGTATGCATTAATTCGTGCGGTTTTCTAAGTGAGGACGTTACTAGTATTATTTCGCGTCGTGTTCATCCGTGACTATATTCATTTGAAAGCTACTGTCATTGCGCGTCTTTATCAGTATATGTCATTTGGTTGAAGCGTAAACAACATTTTTTTCTATTCATTTGAAAATGTCGAACTTTGTGCCAGAAAAGTGTTTTTGTGGGGAGTTCTTCTTCATTACTTTAACATGAAGAAAAGAGCTACCGAAAGTCATAGTATTTTATTGGAGGTTTATGGTGACCATGCTCTAGCTGATCGAACGTGCCAGAAGTGGTTTGCACGGTTTAAAAGTGGCAATTTCGACTTAGAAGACGAAGAACGACCTGGACAGCCTAAAAGTTTGAAGATGAAGAATTGGAGGCATTGCTCGATGAAGACGCGTGCCAAACGCAAGAAGAACATGCAAAATCATTGGGAGTTGATCAAGCAACTATTTTCAGACGTTTAAAAGCATAGGGATTCATCCAAAAGCTTGGAAATTGGGTGCCGTATGAATTGAAGCCAAGAGACGTCGAACGCCGATTCTGTATGTCGGAAATGTTGCTTGAACGCCACAAAAAGAAGTCATTTTTGCATTGGATTGTCACTGGTGATGAAAAATAGATTCAAAGCCGAATATCCATGGCGCCAAGGTAATGCTCTGTATTTGGTGGGATCACAAGGGTGTGTTGTATTATGAGCTGTTGAAATCGGGTCATACGATCAAAGGGGACCTCTACCAAACACAATTGATTCGTTTGAAGAGAGCGATCGCGGAAAAACGCCCAGAATATGCGACTAGACACGAATCCGTAATTCTCCATCATGACAACGCTCGGCCACATGTTGCAAGACCGGTTAAAAACTATTTGGAAAACAGTGGGTGGGAAGTTCTACTTCACCCGCCTTATAGCCCAGACATGGCCCCTTCTAATTACTACTTCTTCAGATCAATGAAGAACGCCCTCACCGGAATACGCTTCACTTCAGAACAGTGTATCAAAAATTGGCTCGATTCGTTCTTGGCCGCCAAGCCGGAGAAGTTCTTTTTGGATGGAATCCACAAACTGCCAGAAAGATGGGCAAATGTCGTAGCTTTCCATGTACAATACTTTTAACATTTAATGTATAACCATTTTTTCACAATAAAGCCTTAATTTTCGAAAAAAAAAACGCACGAATTAATGCATACTCCCAATATAATTTATTCTACATTGTTTTACCGGCACAGGACCTAACAAGTAAATTTTTATTCATGCAATGTGTTACATTATTCCAGGAAAATGAGGTGTATCGTTTTCATGCTGTAAGGAAGGTGATGTGCGAGCTACTCTCTGGGCGAAGGGCTCTCCTTGCTGGGGCCCTGCCCCGAGGCCCGGCTGAAGCTCTCAGGAACCAGATTGCGGCCAAACTAGACTGGGGAAATCGGTGAGTCAAATTTATTCATTCTTCCTTCCTTTCTCCTGCTATAAACTTCTTCAAACTTAAGCTATATATGTATATACTCAGTGACGGTATCCCATAGAAGCCCGGCTTGCGTAAGAAATTTTGATTCCCCCAAATCTAAGTAATCATGCCCCGCATAAACCAACAGTCCACCAAATCGTCTTCCTAATGTCGAACCATCTCTCATGCGTTTCTGGTAGTATACTATACACAATATATTATTTTACTTGTTCTCAATAGATGCCTTAAAAATTAATTTTGTAATGTCTATTGATGAAATAAACTGACTGATTTGATTTGAAAATCACCTTCCAACAATATTCCCATCAGATGTAAGAGGAATAGTCACAAGAGCTGACCCTCTGTAAGCCAGAAGAGTTTTTGATTCAAAATTTCTTACGCGAGCCAAGCTTCTGGGCTTCTATGGGAGTACCGCCACTGTATATACTATACAAGTCCCTGTTTATATTTTTTGTTATATAATTTTAAATTATTCACATGTGGCTTCATAGTAATGTGCTTCTAACCATACACAATGTATCGTTCTGATACCATTGTGGCACATCACCACACTTTAGTATGTTTCTGCCTTAATACTAACATGTCTTAGGATTCAGAACGTTGGCTTTTTTTAATATTTATGTTATTAAGAGTATCGTATGCTTTTCTATTATTATTATATGATTTATTTTTTATGTGTACTGTTTTGTAAAATCAATTACCTCAAGGGTGCACTAGGAAAATACATACCGAATAATGCAGTCTTTAGTAGTATCTTATTAAACATTGCTATTCTCATACATAAAACTAACAAGGGGGCTATTCCACGCCAACAGACCCGCAACGTGAAAACACAGTTGTAAAAACTTGCTATATTAGCTCTGACTTATTAGACTGCAATCGCAATATTGTTCGCATTTGTTTCCACTGATTGGGGTGAACATTGCCTTTCCGTTGGCTTAAGTGTCATACAGATGTTTGAAATAAATGCTGGTGCCCTCTGGCAGCTGCATTGAATACGCTTTGTATTCTGCAAAATTGATTATTTATGGTGTTTTACTTCGTCATAATTACGGTTTACATCCGCGCTGTCGGTAAATCATATCTGTGAAGTATCCCATTGACCGCCATTATACTATATTCGTTCGTCCTGCGGCTTTTGAAGTTTTTTTTTTCAATGATTTTGGACGTTTCGTTGTATTATTATCTGTTTTTTTTTTATAAATTGTGATAAATTCGCTTCTGAATATTTTTTATCAATTTCTATTATTTTTGTATGGTACAGAAAACAAACAGTGAATTATGAGTGTGTATATATATAAAGTACTTTTTTATTCATTATCTGATAGCTAAAGGATAACCGAATAAATATAATATGCGAAAATAGCCCCGGTAAGTACATTTATCATTCAAATATAAGTTTTTAACAAAAAAAATTGTTAGAAATATTTGCGCCGTATTTGATGGTATGATTCGTATTTGACCGAGCCGTAGGGAAAGGGTTATGGGATAAATAATGCTAATGGGATATGTACATATTTTATTTAATCAGGTTTATTGATAAAATGTGAAAAATAAAATACATCAAGTCTTGGAAAAAAAAACTATAGTTATGAAAATTATAATCAATTGAATATAATGCACCATATAATTATTTATTGTCCTACATATTTAAAACCTTACAGTTACAATGTGGAATATGTGTATAAAACACGTATACATACATTTATCAAAAATAAAAGCACAAGCATTTGAATGATGTCATCTACTACTTTAAACGCATTATACTTAAAATAAAATCGGATGTTTATAATGGAAATTACGAGCGAACATTATGCATTTCAATTGCACATCAATTGGGGATAAATTAAATGTGAAGTTATCCCAAATAGCATGTTTAGTCGATTTGAATATTAATTACTAAATAAAACTTTGAAGAATCTGAGATGAATGAATTTTAACATGCGACCACGAAGATGTTGTATGTAATTATGTATTTTGCATTTTATAAATAACACAGACTCGCTTACTAACCACTTATATCACTTTAACAATTTAATTATTAAACATAGATCTAAATCTACGGCTACATACACAAGTGATGACAGCACACATTGCAAGGATGAAATTCGCCTTAATAAAAAAATACATTTTAAGGTCTTAATTTGGAAAAATCTTTTTACACCTAAAGAAAATACACATCTCTTATATCTATGGAAAAGAACTAATTATTTTTGTGATGTATTTGTGGCAAGTCTTCGTTCAAACCAGAAATTATTATCCTCGCTTTTGTATTCACATAGAATTTATTTAACATCCATACTCGCCGACTTAATTTTGATAGATTTGACTTAAAATAGGTTTTTTACATAAACGAAATAAGACATACGTAGTATTAGAACTATTATTCGATACGCCCACCAGCCGTGTAGAGAATAAAGTAAACCGATAAAAATAGATACATTACGAAATAATAAAGTAAAAAGAAGCCTTAATGGAGATCTATCTAAAATGGCAGAAATGTTCGAGGGGAACATTAAAAAAATTAAACCATATTCAAAAATGCAACAACGTTCCTCACCATTCACGATATTTCCTTAACTTATTCGTTGCCCGATCTTAAAAGCCAGGATTATGGCATTGTAAAAATATAATAATGCTTAAATTACACACTTTATTGTCATAAATAAAATGGCATCTTTTTAATTCATATCAGTCATCAAATTGGTCCCAAAAATTTTGTTTTGCATTTTTATTTTTTGGAATGTTTCCTTTTATTTGTTAATTTACACGTTAACTCACTCATTTCATAATCATAAACATGTCAACGTCAAAAGAAATCTCATTGTAGTAAAAAACAGATCATAGATATTAATCGCTACATGAGATTCAACATTAATCAAAGGATAAAAATTTACTAATTTTAGTAGTATATTTAAATGTTTCTACAAATGAAACATTAGGAGTTAATTTAATTTAAAATTTCATTATGCGAATTGGGGAAGTAGTTTTAAATGAGTCAAAATTGTGATGTTACGTTTACTTCCGGTTATGAATCGTCTTTGGAAAACTTTTCTATATCCGGGTAGATGATGGGCACCATCTCCACCGTGGAGGGGGCGGAAGGGGGGCTGTTCTCCACCTGGATGCGTTGGGCCAGCTCGTCCAATATCTCCCCGAACACCATCATGTTCATGTTTTGTCCCAGCAGGTGGAGCAACAGGAAGTCTCCCACCTAGAAACAAAAACACAAATCAAATTTTAACACTCATTTATTTATTCTTTTCTTTGTGTTATTGTGTGCTACAAAGTGATTTTTTCAATTTCAAATTCTTAATTTTCCTAATAGACATTCCAAATATAAATATAAATACATTTAATTCGCCGATTTGACATAGTAACACAAGAACAAGTATGACGCGAATGAGACTGAATACTTTCCAAGGAGTATTTTCCTTTTGAACATCGTTTCATCAATATGAAAAATGTCAGTCACCGAAGTGATCATGTTCAGTAGTTTGATTGCTTTCCCAGAGGCAGGTTGGTTCTGCATGTCAAGAGATAAAACAGTCTGATGATTCAAAATACTGTAAATATGTGTTGCAATTTGATAATTTTTTTCTAGTTATTAAAAAGTAGGCTATGTGGATTTGTTCATCGAATGAATGTAATGCAGCCTAATCGTAGTATATACTTTTTTAAATAGTTGAATGAGTCACATACCTGCGTTTTCTGCACAAGAGCATCGACTCCAGATGGAGTCCCGAATCGGAATCTTCTCTTGAGAATAGTTTGACGAGTTGACGGTAACATCACGACTGCTGCAGAGTACACCAGCGCCAGACCGGAAACCACGGAGAGAATGATGAGCCTGAAACAAATGCACATTCATTAGCAAATGCTACATGATATAGCCAAGCAATCAAATATTTTATTATTAACTATGGTTTACTCTTGAATTACCATAGTATTTTAATAATTTACTAACCAGAACCAGAGGAAGATGTATATTTTTTCATTCAAAATATTGAGAGCAAGAACGCACAGGGCATCGTGTTTTTGAATTGTACCAGATGCTCCGAATTTGTGGAATGTGCACTTCGTAATACGAGGGAAAACTTCAATCTAGAAAATAAACAAATTTTATTAATCTTAATTTGTTCTCAACATCAATACCATGAGTTTTCATCTAAACATTTGTTATCCTGTTTTAATTACCATTGGATCAGTTCTATGTTCTTGGTTCATGTTGGAGAATTTCACCACGTCTGTTCCATATGTCAAGAAAGCTCCCCCCAAGAAAAGGTCGATGAAGAAAATGTTTCCAACCTGAAATGATAAAGTGAACTTGAATTATTTTTTAAATAGACATATTTTTTTTACCTTAAAACTTATTTTAGTTTTTTTTTAAAACATATCTTACAAAGATTTATGACCATTGACACACAACTGTTTCAAATTAATTTTGCTATTTGACCATGAGAAGCATTATTGTTTATTCAATATGAAACGAGTAAACACTTAGGTTCATATTTGTCCAATTTACACCAAAGATTCAATAAACAAAATATAAATTATCTTAAAGGAATGCTGACTGATAAAACACATTATGAATTTGTTAAGATCACAAACATTAAGACAGCGCATGCAAGATTCAGCTTCATTTACTCATTACCTGCGCATTTAGTTTCGACTAAGCCACATACAACAATATTATAATTTGATTTCTTACCAAGTAAATGTATCTATTTTCCGGAAGGCTGTCGTAAAATAAAACATAATTAGATACACTAATACACATTGATTCTGTTGTTTACTAAATTTTCAGTTGACCCAAATGAAATCAATTAGGGTTATAGCATATGTACTTACAGAGTTAATGAAATTCAGGACTTCGCAGAAAAAGTAGCCAAAAGAATAGGTGTTGTGCATATGGAGAGTTTCCAGCATGTATTGCACGAGTCGGCTCTGAAAAAAATATTATAAAATATTAAATTACATTCGTAACATTTCAAATTATTTTAACCTAAATTCAATTGGCACATGGAATATTTTCAAATGGCATCGGCGTGTACTTTTGTTAGTTATGTTTCTATTGTTTCTGTCCTACTTTAGAAGCTTAGATTAAATTTATATGTAATGTTTATCACGAGTTTACAAAAGCTATAAACTCTCTATGTTCATGTTTTACTACTGTTATCCTTTGAACACAGAATGCTTCAGATGTTAATAACTCACTGCTATAGTTACTTCAAACATCTGGTTCATTTAATAAACCAATAATTTATTATATTACCGTGCTATCTATTTCTCATACAACTTTATAAAATAATACTTACTTGTCTCTCCTTTCTCTCATCTCCAAATCCAGCGATGGATCCTCTCATGCCATCTGAGATCATGCGAATTTTACCTTCTTCCCAGTTCTTCCAAATCCAATGTGGGATGTAGAAGAGAACGCCCTAGAATGAAAAAAAAAGCATTTAATACCTATGTTCAATTGAATTATAAATAAACATTCGTTTCTGAAATTCTTGTATTTTCTGTACTAAAGCTAATTTATGTACATATTCAAAAATCGACTCGCTTCAAAATTGTTCCACAATTTTTGCATACAGATAATTTGCATACAAAAATGATAGCAGTGTAGCAAATGTAAATTGCATCTTATTCTGCATTTGTTCCTTCTATAATGAGAATTGTTTTCATCAATTCATACCATTAAAAATTAATTACATGGTTTCATTATCTGTTCTTATGAACTGTATAATAAAGAACATAGATATGCATGTTATTGTTTTTATTTTATTTTGATAATGTGAAATATTTATCCTTAAATTTCTCTGTAATACGTACATCTGTTAACCTTTGATATGAAATAATCTAGTTAAATGATAATTAAATTTTCTGTGATCTTAGTAATGTTATTAGTATCGATTGTAGTAAACCCAGTACACGAAGAAGACATAAGTCAAACAAATAAGCATGTTTTTATAACCTTGTACTGTGTCACTGCTTGTAGTAAAATTTCTGATGATTTTCAGCCTCCATAATATACTATTTTATTACTATAAATTTACAAGTTGAAAAGTATCATATTATTTATAAATATTTTTTTACATACAAACACAAGACCTGTCCTATTTCCGGACATTAAAACTTTATAAAAAAGAATAACAATGCACTATCAAATTAATCTAATATTAAATATCGGCCGGAAGAGTCGGATAAATAAATCGACATCCGTGCATGACACAATGTATGAATGTTGAGGATGTGACAGAAGTATGTCAGGAAAGAATAATGTGGCAGTCCAATTTTTTTGCCTATCCCTTCTGAGAGACAATGTGATAGTTAGTTTTTTTTTCCTTGTATACAACAGGTCCTTTGAACCCAATTACTGTATACAATTTATTTTAGCTATTATATTGATTCTCATGACATGTGATAGGTAGCCAATCTATCACCATTTTATTGTCACGTGAATTCTACACCAGAGCAACGACAGTGTGACAATCACACTGCCATCGCCGGAAATCGAACCCGGGACCTTCGGTTTGCAAATCAGAGCTCTTACCACTATGCCACGAAGCTCAACAGTCGACAATAGTTAGTTTTCAATGCATCCTAGAATGTGTCTAAGCTTTCCAAACAATCAATTTGGGTTTCTCAAACAGGTTAGTTAATTAAAATTTTATCAGTTGGATCATGTTAAATCTATGATACGGTACTAACCTGGAAGAAGAGCATGAAGGGCACCCACTGGTAGTAGCTGTGCACCTTTTTGTCTCCGATATTGTCGTTTCCAAGTCCCGGATGCCCTGATAACTTGGGGTCCTGTCCGGGGAGTGTGAACGTGTAGGTGATCCAGCAGTATGTGTTGATCACATGGCCAGGCACTGCTCCGTCGTTAATGCAGGAAATTGGATCGCCTGTTGACAACGCAAATGATTGTATCATTATCTCTTTCCTTCACCCTGACATTACAGATATTTGTGTATAATTATTAAGACGGGAGCAATCACAAATGTCACAGTGCGTGTCTCATCTTGTTGTATTCAGTAAATCACTGAATATAACATTGATATATTTTACCAACAATGTTCCCATCAGACGTAATATGAATAGCCAAAGAGCTGAACCTCTGTCTGACAGAAGATCCAAGTCCAAGTATAAAATAATCTATGAATAAGTTATCTTTATATTTAAAGTTCCAAAGTGATTTTTACATATACGAGTACATATAGGTTTTACTAACCAAGCCATGTTTTTGATTAGACTATTTATTGTTTTTCTTGATTAATAATGTGAAGCTCCATTTAAGATATTTGATACTTAAGAAAATGTCTGTTTTATAGATATTTTATTATATTTTACCTTGTTTTGTCAAATATGAACAAGGCGAAACATGTCACTCCCATAAAATACAATAAAACTTCTAGAAAACAGACGTTTTAATTTATATTAAATAAGATATTTCTGATTCGACAGAATAAAACCCAACCTAGAACAAGTGTACATAACATTTATCTCTTAAAATTTGCAATCACATAGAAAATTTTATGAGATTGTTTGTATACACCAATCATAGATTATGTCAACAAGATCCATAATCTCTCAATTTTATTACTTTAGGCGTATACCATGTGTGCTATAATAAATCTATGATCATTATGTCTTGCAAATAACATTATATGAACTGCAATTAGACATGTGACAAATGTTTACAGACATATTTGATGAATGTGTAACCTAATTATTTCATTTCCTTTGTGTGAAGAATGGTAATAACTACATATACATCCACATGTATCTATGTTCACATCTGTTATAACCTATGCTAGTATAAATTCCAATGATATTACCTTGTACAAGATCATAAATTAAATACTTAAATATTTTATTTATAGAATTTAACATTCCTGCGATGCCATAGTCATGAGAGGTGTCTTCGACTCAGCCTAACCTAACATTTTTTAACACTTTTGTCTTTGCTACATCGTTAGAACTACAAAGTGGTATTTTACACCTCATTAGAATTTGTATATGATTTCACAACTTATTAGCATTCAATTTGTATTTCTAATATATAATTGTTTGAATCAATGGTTTTGAAGCTTTGACCTGTTTAGTACATTTATGTTTATATCGAGAATGAAATGGATTTTGAGCCAGGCACACTATCAATGTGCTTATTATAACAACAGTATTATGTCAGTAAGTTTATTATATACTGATTTTATTTAATTGGGTAATTAAGTTAATACATTCTGTAGGGTATCTATCTACGATAGTTGATTATTTAATAATGATAAAATTTGAGTTAAGTGACTTGTAACTACATGTTTATATACGCTGCAAATTATATGCTCCAAATTATCACACAGAAGCATTCCCAAACTCCTTTATGTTGAAAGCTATTTGTTTTCTCAATATGTCTACTCTGTAATGATGTTAATATATATTTAATCTCCTTGGAGATCCATGTCTTTCATATTAGAGAAAGTTCATTTATAAGGCAAATACTCTTATCTCATTCCTAAAGTCAAACAATCTCTTGAGCATTCTTAGTATTATATATTACATTTTAACTGTTAGATGCCATAAACCTTAACTTTGTTTGTAATGTGTATTCATAAACAAACTTAATTTGAATTTAAGTCTACAATAATTTACAGAACATGCTAATATGAACTAGTAAATTCTTAACTAACTAACTAACCAGCACGCCGTCTCCCGAAGGGGTAGGCAGAAAGAATGGACTGCCACACTTTTCTTTCCTGGCATATTTCTCTCTCTTCCTCAACATTCATACATTGTGTCATGCACGCGTGTCGATTTCTCTGACTCCTCACGTGGCCGACATTCAATATTTGATTTATTTGATCGTGCCACGTTTTCCTCGGTCTTCCTCTATTTCTAGTTTCATTTACAACACATATAATTTATTTACCATTCTTTCCACGTGTCCAACGATTTTAATGATCCTTTCATTATTTTGTTCATAACACCATCATTCGCACAGCATTCACTTCCTATATTTTCATTCGACACTATCATACACAGTATCTACACATTCGTCTAAGAGATCTCATTTCTACTGCATTTATTCTTCTTAATTTAAAACATGTATATCAATCATCGGTGTAATATATTATATAAGTATTTGATTATTTTTAAGTATTGCATCAACTTTGACCTTCGGATCATGTCCATGTATCTAGTTGACTGTTGGAATTACTGCATCCTCTCCAATCAGTGCCCGAGCTACTGCATAAAGGATAACGGGCCAAGGTTACGAATAGATTGGAAAATCTACATACATACTTCAGTACCGAATCAAAAATCATAATACAAGTTAGAATCCATATTGCATTACGTTGTCTTACCAAATTGACATCAAATTCTTAAATAATAATGAAATAAAACAATGTTTAATTAACTGCTTCCACTTTTGTCTTTATTTCGATAGCGACCAGTTTCGCCAGGCTCGCTGGCATCGACAGACTGGTCTGTCGGTCAAACCGGGCGCTGTCGAAAAAAGACAAAATTGGAAGCAGTTTAAAAAAAAACATAGTTTTATTTAATTATTATTTAAAATGAACTCGCATCAAGAGATTTATTCACTGTTGCCTAAGCCTAAGCAACGGTGCCACAGACTAAAAATTTCATGGAGCATTAAGATGGTTTGAACACAGGAAAGAAATAATGGCAAAGAAAGTATAATATATGTTAATGACGTTAACGGAACTAGAAATAGAGGATGACCGAGGAAAATGTGGCACGATAAACCAAATATTAAACGTCGCCCACGTGACGAGTCGGAGAAATCGTGCATGCATTACACGATGTATGAATGTTGAGGAATCGAGAGAAGTATGTTATGAAAGAACAGTGTGGCGATCCATTATTTCTACCTAACTCTTCGGGGGGACGGCGTGATGGTTAGTTAATTAGTTAAAATAACAAAGGTAGAATGAAACATTGATACTTTTTTTTTACATTGTAGATAGTTTCTGTTTTCTACAGTTTCGGTAGACTTTATTACAGAAAGTTGGCATGAATAATTTTTTTTACTTCTTTGTTTTAATGACAATTTAAACTTGGAACAAGTAAACGAAACATGGAAACCTTTTTATCTATGCATATTAACTCTTTTGTTCGACATAATTTCGACATTCTGTTTTCGAAAATCAATTAAAATGCACATGTTACCATTTCATAATTACAGGTAATAAGTATGTAAATGTTTTTTCTTCTTGTAATTACAAAAAGTACACGTAACGAGTGTTTTAAACGAGTTTTTTTTTAGTGGAACACAGATTTTTTATGGTTCAATATGTATAAACACGCAATTTGTTTTTATTGTTTCTTAAAAAAAAAATCTATTTTTCTATATTTTTAGAATCGCCTAATCTTAAAATACACATTAATTATCTAGGTCATTTACCAAAAACTAATAAAGCAGTGCACAACGGTTTTATCGTATTTATCTTTATACTCGTATGCTATAATAAAATTGCCGTCGGAGGGTTGATAAGTGTCAGTTTTACTTCTGCGCGTCTCTTATCAACTCTACCGACGGCGATTTTATTATATTTCATATGAGATAACGATTCGGTGAGATTCAAAGCTACGTCGGTGACGTTACGGTGCCGTTACGGTCACTGTCCAGTGTAAATGGACCTTAAGTATTCGCACATAAGGCGAAAACCGACAGACCATTTGGTGAATCAAGCCATTTCCATATTGGCAAACATCTAGAAGACCAAGTAACTACTGGATGTCCATGACATGGCATAGCTAAGAAAGAAGTTAATAATATAAGGATCTGCAACCAAGCTGGGCAGTGAATTAAGATAGTGCCAGGGAGTAGTAGAATAATATGTATGTTTGTATGTATTAGTCTGTGTGCTTGTCAATATGAGAATGTTGATATGCATATTTTTTATCTTTTGATCACTAACTACTTAGTAATGGCGTGTGTGTATTTATTTGTGTAATACAGTTGCGGTTTGCGGTATTTACATACAAGTACCAGTACTTGTGTGTGTACCAGCTTGAAAATGTAGTCTACTATAGCCACCATATATTAGCTATTATTTTTAACCTCAACTCACTTGGGCAACTCGTATACACAATTATTTACAGTATTTTTCTGTGTTTGATGGGGTAAAAATGTTCATATTTTCCACGGACTTCGTAAAAACAACCACATTATTATAATGTCATCGGATTTTATTTGCCAAAACGTTATTCACTATCAGTTTTTTTTATTTTCTATTTAATTTCAATTTATTTATTACTTTTTAAATCCTAAACATTACAGTATATAACCAAAGCGCTTATGACTATACAGGTAGGATACAAAAACAACAAAAAAAACTATTTTAAACAGAATATACAATTATGAAATTTAAAAATTATAATATAAACAATAGACAAATACACAAAAAAACACGAGATAATTAAAAAATTAAGACCAATTAAGTAATTAGAAACAATAAGAAGAACAACACATTATTTAAGAGATAGATGTTTTCTGAGGGTAGCCTCACTATCGTGGAAGATATCCACATCTGAAGAGATGCGGTTTAGAAGGATTATTGCCCTGCCCACGGGCATAACCTTAAGTAAATTGGTTCTACACAGTGGCAGGTGAAATAATCTATGTTGCCTTTACCTATTGTCAGGGACAAACAAAGTCAAGTCGTTCAAAATATCCGAGTTATGTATTCGACCACGAATCAGTTGAAAAAAATGAACACCCAAATGGATAGTTCGTCTAATTTCCAATGATTGTAGTCCAGCATACCCAACAAGAAATCAGTTGGGTACAGCCAGGGGTAATAACCAAATTTTACCAAAACCACTGATCGTCTACCATGCTACCTGGTTTGTTCTACGGTATGGAAACATGGAGCTTGACAAAATCTATGGTCAAATAGCTGGATGCCTTTGAAATGTGGATATATCGTTGAATATTAAAAATATCGTGGACAAAAAGTGTCACCAACCTAGACGTACTGCAGCGAATGAAGAAATAAAGAGAAATTATTATGACCATGCAGCGAAGCAAAATATAATAATTTGGGCACGTTGTAATAAACGAGAAATGAAATAATTACACAAAAAAAAACTTTAAGAATGGTTCAGTTGCAGTACATCTTTGTTTAGAGTTGTTACATATGAAGTAAAAATAGCTATGATGCTGTCCAATCTCCGATAGGAGAGGAAGAACAAGAAGAATAATAAGTGATCTGGAAATAACTCGGCTTTCTAGGCGTTTGTCACTATACGTTTGTTCTAATTAAGAATTCGAAATCTTTTTTGGTGAAGTACGCCACGAATGCAAGCGGGAGACAAAGGATTAGATGTTAACATATTTTAAAATATCAAATTTCGTCATACCCACGTTTTCCAAAGCGTTCAAAAGATGTTATACGAGTATACTACGTTGGGGTAAACCTGATAATTTTGTATAGACACAAAAAAAGGAAATAAATATCAATATGTTTGATTCCATTATTTAATATTTTATCTCTTCTTGTTCTTCTCCTACCAAAGGTTGGACAATTTTCAAAAAAATCAAAAAGACAATTTTCAAAAAAATCTTTCAAAAAAATCAATTACCAGCATTAATATTTTAAGCGATTTTAGAATTGGTTAGATTAATATTGGAGTTAAATTAACAACTCTGTTTATATTCCACTTTTATTAATAAAAGTGGAATATAAACAGTATTGTTAATTTAATTCCAAGCTTATTACAATGGAATCCCACAGTGTTAACGCCTAAACCTTCAATAAATTGGTTAGAATTTGATAATTTGAGTATAAAATAATGTTTTCTAGGCATGAAATAAAAATATTTATTCAAATAAATAATAAATATACATTTATTGTAAATAAATATAACTGTACTTAGCATTACAAAGCTTTATTTCTCTTATCACAGACATGTTTGTACTACTAAGTGCAGCTGTAATTATTCAAATATGAATCCACAGCACAAAGTGAAGGCGAATATAGAAGATATATTCTTATTTCACTTTTTATTTTTTATATACTTTGTATATACAACACTTATCATCAACACTTAACCCATCACACCGCGTCTCCCGCGGAGCGAAAAGCGAAGGATGGAGTGCCGCATCAGTAAAAGTGTGACAGTCCATTCTTTCTGCCTACCCTTTCGGAGAGACGGCGTGATGGTTAGTTAGTTAGTTAATTATATTTAAAAAAAAAATGTCATGTTTCGGACAACTAGTCCTTCTTCATTGGTACTTATTATAAAGATACACTTTAAAAATATTATAAAATTGTTTACATGATCTGACAGACGTTATAAAAAAATGTTAAGAAAAAGTGAAAAAAAGCATCATAACAACACAAAGTACGGTAAAAAAAAAACAAAAATCGAAGTAATGAAGCTACACGTCATAATGAAACTATTCGGTTTCGTATTAAACGGTGGGAACTATCCTATACCCCCGGGCTAATGTAGAGTTTTTTTTCCCTTGGGTGTTCATAAAGTCAACATTGGAGCGGTGGAGGAGATTGTGAATGCGCCACCGCCACCGCCACCGGGTGGAGAACGGTCGCAGGTAAGACCGAGGCTCGGAGGGCTGCGCCAGCGTCGCCTGGCAACGTCTGATTCACCGGCCGAGTCTGTCTCGGCAAGGTGAACGGACCTCTGTTGCACGCCGTACGCTCGAAGGAATTCCGAGTGAACCCCTTTTTTTGCAAAATGCAAGGCCTATTTTATTCCGAAAGCTTACCCGCGTTGTGCGCAGCAAGTAATGCTGCCATGTTGGCAATAGTTGGAAGTAATATCTGATTAAAGCCAGGTATAAACCGGAATGCATTCAAATTATAATGTACAACCTCAAAACTAATAATTAATGCTAATGAAAATGTCTATTTTCTAGAAGTTTTTTTTTAATTTTATGGGAATTACATGTTTCGCCTTTATAAGTCAATATCAAATACAAATCGCGTGCATGACACGATGTATGAATGTTGAGGAAGCGAGAGAAATATGTCAGGAAAGAAAAGTGTGGCAGTCCATTCTTTCTGCCTACCCCTTTGGGGAGACGGCGTGATGGTTAGTTAGTTAGTTAAGTCAGTATCAAATGTATACTTGATTATGCCTTAGAAACGTGAAATAAGTCATTACCATAAAATATAATAAAACATCTAGAAAACAGACGTTTTCAATTGTATAAATTATGTCTATTATTTCTGCCTACCCATTTGGAGAGATAGGGTGATGGTTAGTTCGTTACGTCAAACACTTTTTTACGCTGGAATTAAGTATAATTATTTATTATTTTTGTTTCTTTATCATATGTCGTAAATTATATTAAAAAAGGGTAGTTAATAATTCTATACATAATTCAACATAAAATTATTTATTAATACTATTTCTTCTACCTAATATTCGCCATAACTTTGTGTTTTGGATTCATTGAACAATGATTTTTTTTAAACTTTGTATACATCACGAACTATGTTTGAAAAAAAAAAAAAAAAACAATTATGTTTCGGAAACAGAAGTCCTTCATCTTGGTTATAATTTTTTTTCATGAATGTGGTCAGTTTTGACAGATATTTAAAAAAAATACTTTTTAAAGAATTGCTATATCTTTAAGTATTGTATTATTATAATGTTAACTGACAACACGAAATTTATTTAAAAACGTTAATTTTATTTTACACCAATTTAATATTTATTCACATCGCTTTACTTGTATAATAACTATATTTATAATGTATATTGGCTATTTTTGATGTTTTTAATATTGTACGATGCATAATCTTCATTATTATAAACATGTTTTTTCTGATTATAAATATTGCATTTGGATTCTATATGAGTGCGTGCAATTTTAAAAAGTTAATTAGTTGCACAAGAATCTCGTTCTAAATTATCGTTTTTTTGTTTGTTTGCAAAATGGAAATGAATGGTTTCAAAGAAAACCAGTATTTCGAGGTGTGCGATCGTAAAATGAATTTTATATAACGTTTTAAAAATAAAACAAAATCGCGATGTAATTTCGGATTGAGAATTACCATTGGACCTCTGCACAATGCACGACTTCTATTGGCCACTTGAAAATTTAAATAATATTCGCATTTATCTGTGTGCTTTGGGTTCGAAATTTAATTTGAAAAAAAATGTGTTCTATAAAAACTTGACTTCGGTGTCTTTGCATTTTTTTGTTGTTTTACGTTCGTATAAGACTTATACTATAAGTAACACTAATGACGTCACGCCCTATGATTTTGCACCCTCCGTTCTGCTTCTTGAATCTCGTATGGATTACTTATTTTAATCTATGCACACATATCCATTATTTTTATTATACCACGAAACGATTTCAGTCAAGCAAACGTTATTTAAAAAAAAGCTTTATTAAATGTGGAATTTTATACACTGTATAATCCACGTTATTTAACCATCACCCCGTTTCTCCGGAGTGGTAGGCAGAGAGGATGTACCGCCACACTTTTCTATCCTGACTCTCGCGCCTCTTCTACATTCACATATTGACATGCACGCTCGAACATGGCCGTCTTTCAGTAATTGATTCATTTTGTAATGCCATTTCTTCCTTGGCCTTTTTCGACTATTTTTTCCTTTCACACTACTTGTATATATATCTTTTTAACCAAGATCGATTTATAATAGTAAACACGATTGTTTAGTGGTTTTACTTTGATTTAATTTTTATAAATTGTGACATATTTGTTTCGCCATTATTGAGAACACCCTCGCAAGGCGAAACAAATTTGTCACAATTTATATAATTTATAAAAATTAAATCCAAGTATAACCACTAAACCAACGTGTTTACTATTATAAATTAATAATGGAGTTTTACAAAACTAATACCTCAACCATCAATTCATACGTTTATTTACTTTTCAAAATTTCATACAAACAATCATGTTCCTTTTTTTTTAAATAAGTGTTGGTGGGAAGTACGTAGCTATCGGCTGTTTCAACCATTTTAAACCTTTCAAAGAAATAGCAATATATTTGTATGTAAATAATATAAAGATGAAAAAGGAAAATATTTAAATAAATATTCGAAATCTGGTCAAAGATGATTGTAATAATTTATAATGGAAAAAACCCTACTTTCTCTTAGACCTAAGTAAAGAAAACCTTCGCAGAAAAATGTGATGAAACAAAAGAGTGCAGACAGTCAGCCTTGTGGCGCAGGTAAGTCTTGAGTCCTATACACTTGTGCCTCACACAGCGCTCACTCGAAGCGATAAACCCATTCGTCTCATTCGACTTACCATAAACGGCTTTAAAATGACTAAACTAAAAATGTGCACGACTCGATTCATAACAGGTCGCCATCTTGCGATCAGAAAACGAGACAGCTTTTTAAAGTGCAAATTTCAAAACGTTTTTCGTCCCGCGTGATTCGGATTACTTGTGCAACGCCCTGACGTCATATCAGCTAACTATTCACCAAATCTATGACCGGTTCTTCGCTGTTCTTATTTTAAAAAAATACAACATAATTCATAGTTCTTTATATTTTAATACTGGGAACTTTGTTACGAAACAATTGTACAGTGAAGAATTTGGTACACCGAATGTCGAACGCGATAGATTACTACCATTTTTTTTTACCATATCCAACGGTATGTTAATGTTTTATTAGAAGAGGCGTTTGTATAAAAGTGAAGGTGCATGATATGAACTATTAAAAGGATATTGCTGTTATGAAAGTTTCTCTGTAATAGAATGCAAACTCTAGAGTATGATTTGAAAACGGGTTAGTGAAACTCGCTAAAATTGACTATGAAAATCTCGCGCAGAATTGTGTTCTTTTTACATTCATGCTACAATGAACTCTTATACTGTGGCTCAATACGTTTTTTTACATATATTTTTTGTCTCAAATGGCGCAAAACTAATTTGGAAAGTGACGAAAATGGTTTACTCTTATTTGAACTGACACCGATCCGCAAAAGGCTGAGATAAATTAGCCGCTTTGGCGTTATTTTGACACAGAGGATAATATTTGTTCAAGTGTAGATTAGCGAATAAATGATTGGATGTAAGGTCAGTGTTACGTGTTATCCCCAGTGAATAATAAATTACTTGCTTGCAATACATCACATACTTCCGCTATACACTACATCTGTTAATAAAAGCATAATCCGTCACACGTTCAACACCTGTTTAAATCGCGAACACGAATAGGCTCTTTCAAAATTTCTTTTGTTTTAAATTCTAAAACAAAGGCTAGACGAAAATATGGTATTTATAAAAAACGGATGAATAGTAATGTTAACAAGTACGCAGAATTGATTTTTATCGCCAATGCACGATTCGTTTTTTTTGTTGTTGGATTCTTGTGAAAACTTTTTCATGTTTAATGGGAATTTTCATTTTTAAAACCGCTAACAAACCAACCGCAAGTGCAAAGCTGGAAGAGTAGGATTGTAAGATAGATCCAAAGAACGCCGGATGATTAGTAAACACATAGTTATTTAACATTTTGAATGTATACAAATACTTGTAGACAAATACTGGATTTTACCCATTACGGGTTAATCATTTATAAGGATTATTTGTATCTCAATAGAGACGAAGATGTAAATTGTTTTCTGGAAACAGAATATGGTGGTCGAGGCGCTTACAGGACTTATGACCTGTCATTGGTTGGGTTAAGCGATCGCTTTATTTTATTTTCTGCATCTTGGAAGAAAAATGTATTTCTGCAAGTTCATAAATGCAGTTGTGTATGGAATTCAACAATAAGAACTGAAGAGTAATTGAAATTACTATATCGTAACTTAACAGGTCGTATTATTATTTTATTTCTGATATTTGATACTTTCTTGCCTTGACCGAGGAAACAGTAATTTATAGGGATATAGAATTTCCGTAAATATTATAGTAAACTAAATTCTACCGTCACTTTTTATTGAAAATATAATAGTCTTCTACCAAATAAAATCGTTATCAAATTTAGGTAGTTCAACGGATGAATTGTAAAGATTTTTTTACAATTTCAAACTCGTGTTTGTTTTAGTAATTGTGAAGATGATTAAGCTAAGTTTTAATTCATAAAAATAATACACTTTGGAAATTGAAAATAACTTTGTTTATAATCCACAAAATGTTAAACAAAAACACGACATGTTTCGGAGGATACCTCCATCTTCAGGTGTAAATATATAATAAAAACTAAACAATGAAAGATTATTATAAAAAAAAAACGCATTTAAAATTCGATACAATACAATAGAACGATACATTTACATTTAAAAAATAACCTTGGCTAATTGCTATTAATACTAATAATATTTTATTATCAGTAAGAACTAACAAATAATATTAAACAATATATTGTGGAATTCCATAATTTAGTTTTATTTTAATTTTTAATTCAAACGGTGTTTTTTCACTTTTTAGTTTATATTTTTTCTACATGTTTAGAAGATGTTATTACCTTCATTATTGGGAGATCAAAAAATAAACTTATTAAAAATTAAGAATTCAGTGCTTTTTGCTTCATATCGATATATCTTAAAAAAAACTATTGTAGGCATATCGTTCTTCCGATGATGAAGGTACACTTTATATCTAAGTGGAACAACGGCGTTTTGATTCATAAAAAAATAATCAATCTTTTAGTTAACTAATCGAAAGTGTAATACGCGATTAACTTTCTCATTAGATTCATTAATTAAAAAAAAATCAAGATGGTTGTCTGCGCCAATATGATGAATTCGACATATCGGAACGCAGCCGCATAAGGCCGTTGGACCGGTTCCCGAGACATTTAACAATGTAATAAACTAATAATACGTATGAGTTTGATTAATGTTTGTCTTCGTTCTGTTTTGACACCTTAATTTTGGTAGCATGTATAAAATTATCGGCCCGTACGGCTTTCGTAATTGATTTGGCAATAACTGTTAACATTTATTACCGCTAGATAAGCGTTGTCCGAATTAAATTTCTTTTCCAAATCTCTGATGTATTGACGGTTGAGTTTTTGTACTATTAAACATGAATAATTTATGAATTTTCTAAATTATTCTTTTTTGTTTTAATTGGACCACTGTTTTTGTATTTGCCTCTAGGGTTAATGCAAATTGTAAGATTATTCCGCTGCATATTGCGGTTGGAGCCGGTATATTTTGTTACCCATGATATTGGATATATTATGGTGCGTGCCTTTTCTATTGCGAATAAGTAGAGCATCGAACGCAGAACAAATGGATCAATGAACTGACTTGTGGTGCGTTCGTAGATGCACCAGAAATATGGCACGGATTTCACATAAATATGCAGATAAATTATGTTATATAACGTACCATAAGACCCACGCACTGTTCAAATGCACGAGTATGCTCGTAAAATTACGAAACATTTAAATTTGTTTTCGGCATTATGTTATTTAATATTCTTTGCTTTTGGCTTACTGGGAGCTAACAGCTTCAGATGTGTTCCCCCACACATTTTACACAATGAATAACTGTTTATAGAGGAATAATACGTGAATGAATAAAGGGGGAGACTTTGATTGAATTTGTAGTGTAAATGGTGGCATGAATTGACTGTCAACCCTCTCTAATATTTTAGTTTAATCTTACGCGATGTGTTATAAAATATGTTGGGGCTTACCTATTAGGTTGTTCGCCGTCACCAGGATACAGCAGAGGAAGAGAATGGCCGATGTGATGCGGTAGTGCATCCGGAACACCATGTTGTCGATAATCGCCTTGTCTACGAGGTAGCGGACCTTCACGAACCCCGCTACCGCCGACACCATACCAAACACGGCCATCTTTCACGATTTCTGAAATTAACAAACATCACATTACATACACAATCGCAAACGCACGGCTTTCTCAGTTTACCACAGACCACACGAGTTATTTCCATGTTTGGAATACGACAGCGCGCTGTGCTAAAAATATATTTTTTCAACACTTTACGATGGTTCTAAGAATCTCTAATCATTGGACTGAAGTCGCCATAAAATTTTACTGCTTTTTAGCTATTTTCTTTAACAGCGAAACCGTAATGCATTTTAAATTAATTCTCATTGTTTTACAACGAATATTTTTGAATTCTTATTCAGCGATAAACGCGAAATGTTTATATTATGTTTCACAGCGTCGTTATTGGCCAATAGATTCTTACAAATTTAAAATGAATTGTAATTTGAATAGTTTTTTTGTTTCATTTCACTGTTTTGTTTTAATTCACAATTTCGATGTAAACTGTTTATATTTTACTCATATAATAAGCAGTGTTTTGTAGCCCTTATTCTCCTAGTTTCGACTGTATTGGGAGCTCGCTACTGTCTTCTGGTCAAAAGATGGCGTCGTGCTGGTGTTTTATTTTATCCAAATTCGGAAGTTTTATCAATACAATTTTTCGATGTTAGTGTCTCATAAATAATAAAAATCAAAATAGAAATATCAAGAAAACCGATTTTTTTCTTCGTAATCTGATGTAAGACTTGTATTAATAAGTCCACCTAAAGGAAACTAGTATTATGTTATTGTTTTTATAGAAAACAACTTATTAACAGAGTAATCTGGCAACACAATAACACACTTTCGCTTTTATTTATATAGATAGGAACCTCTATTACAATGATTATTAATTAAAAAATGAGGTTATTTCTTGTACTACTTATGTGGTACTTAAATTGTGCACTATCGTGACGATTTCGGATTGAGTTTACTTGTTTTCTTACGGATTTTTTTGTGCTAGTAAGAAGCGATTCACCGTGTCCCGTTCGTTGGAGACATCAACCGTTACGCAACCATCTTGTGATTAATGAAATTGGAGACAATTTAGATCCACATGTACGAGCCGTACGCACACGTCACGCCGGTTGTAAAGACAAAATGTATGCGTCTCGTGTTTTATGGACGCCTCCATATTGTTTACTTTTTATCGAGCGAGTTTATTCTATTCTACATCGCATGATTTTATTTAGTTCAAGTTATTCACACGTCAATGTTGCAGCTTTGACCATTGCTCGGTGGCTTTGACCCACTAAGATTCCTAGAATCAATATGTTTCGTCTATGATAGACTCTGTATCATATGTTCTAATTCTATATACACATACGCATTAAAAAAAAAACGTTGAATAATTTCAATCAGCGTTTGTGTGATGTAAAAATGAACTGATTGGTCACGTTTTGATCTAACAGAATCTATAAATTGTTTATTTGAATGATTCAGTCCTAAACGTGCGTGTTTTTATCGTTATTTTTATATTTAATTTACATCTAAAGAACATTGGACATTTATTATGAATCATGAGACATTGACATCTATGAGTAAAAAAATATTGACGAAGAGGCGTAAGCCCTATATGGAAATCTTTGTTCTACATACAAATAAAACAGTATTTTACACTTATGAATATCTACGATAGTACATCAGAGATATCATTTAACCTTTGATGGTTTTTATATATCAATCATTAAAATTATTACAGTGCTTGTATATAGTTCTCTGGTGATACATAGTTTTTTTTGTTACCCTTCGTTATGAATATAATTCATGTCGTTAATTGCATGCTGCGTTAACGTATCGACTACCATGCACTCCAAATTCCTTTCACCAATTCTGTGTCAATGTCCTTCTGGTTTGACGCGATACTTTGTCCTCTGAATGAGAGAATTTGAATCGAGTTGTTCGATAGACGGAACCTTCAATACCCATTGTTGTTCGATTCACACAATACTATTTTATGTAACAAGGCGTTACCATAGTAGACGATCGTACGTATCTTTAAAAATTATTTTTATAGAATCGTAGTCCTAAATTAAGTACTTTTTATTTGTGTACCTACGTATCTAATTCGAATATAATCTGTGTACCGATGGTACCTACTAATTTTGTTTTAATGGTCGTTTTGATTTCACATCTGTGAGCTGTTCTCGTTAGATATTTTTGATTGTTAGGTCCGTTCCAATGATTTGTTCTATAAACATAAACACATGTTCATAGATAGAATCATTATTTCATTCGATTTGACTTATACGAATGATAAACACATAAATGTTGTTATATGTTTTAACATCCAAGAATGTGAAATATGTTAAATTTTCAGACAATATTTTTTAACCGATGTTAACAATCACATGCAAGATCGTATCTATCTTAAGCTGTATAAAATAGTTCCTTCATAGTTTTCAATCCAATTTACTAATGTTTAAGAGCGAACACGTTCGTATTTTATATACTATAATTGACTCAAACGTGTCACCACTCTGACTTTAATGCTTGTAAGTAGCTCTCTAGCAACGATTGCCTTTCTGGGAGTTGCTAACCAAGTCCGCCAATAATATTTTATCTCAATATATCAACATTTCAGACGGTTCTAAACTGTTCACAGCACAAACCTTCCTTTCTCTACTATAGAAACATTGACCATTACAATTTTACTATCTTCTGCAGAAGCTTGATACTTTACATATATCATTCAAATATAAAATAATAGGAAACTACCCTTAGAAAGGATTTAGCTTATTTTTCCATTTTAATACTGTAAAAAGATTGCTACATTTCTTTTGTTAGTATTTTAATATTGATTAAATAAAATTCTGTAATATTTATAAATTTATTGACATTTATGAATTCAAACTCTTTTTTTTTTTTACTTAAATGAGTTTATTTATTATACAATATTTCGTAATTTTTTTAATTTAGTAAATCATCGAAGAATCGACGTGCGTGTAGGACTCGCTGTATAAATATAGAGGAATCAAACCAGTCTGTCGATGCCAGCGAGCCTGGCGAAACCGGTCGCTGTCGAAACAAAGACAAAAGTGGAAGTAGTTAAAAAACATCGTTTTATTTAATTATTATTTAAAATGAACTTCGATCAAGAGATTTTAGTAAAATCATTTGATTATCATAAAATTGTTTATTTAACCGTCGCGTTGCCATGTGGTAAATTGAGTTTCCACTGCCAATTTAAAGTTGATTTTCTTAAAACCTATGGACCCTAATATTATAAAAAAAATTGTAATCCTCCATTGAAGTGTTCTCAATATTTCGTAATAAAAAAAAAAGCAAAAAATTACTTCCTTCATCCCAAAAAAAAATATTTTCTAAGACTGCCCTCACCTTCATTCGTGTTAAGGTAGAATTTGTTTTGCTAATATTTACAACTTTATCAAAAGTGACAAATACTTACTCGCTGTTTTGAACGTATTATAAATTATATCTTTGACCTTTTCAATATGTACGTAATAATACCACTGTGGACGGAAACGCAGGACGCAACTTAATAATATCAGAACTGTGAAAATATTAACACTTTACCAAAAGGGACAAATATTAATACGTACTCGTTGTCTTGAACGTACTATACATTTTGCCTAGGTGCCTTTATCCTCGCCCCGCCGGCCGCTGCGCGCAGACAAGTTTATACCCGATGTTTAGTCGCCCGTATGCTGTGACGCATTACATATCAGAAATCGCATGGTTCCAGAAAAAAAATAATAATGATATGTTTTTCAAATAATCCATGTATGTTATAGATATCGATCTATTCCTAATGAAATTCCCTACAAGATGACATAAATTAAATTTTGATTCATCTAGTCATATGCTTGATATTTAGATAAAGTTAGCGGTAAACTGAACTTACCACATGGGAGCGAGCGTTTTGTTTTGAACACGGTACGTTAAGGGTTAAAACGTAAATTTTAACTGGCCCAGGTAACTGAATGAATATGAATAATTGTAAAGCGCCGTTTTCATAAATTAATCATCTCAAAGGCGTTGTAAAAATGCTCTAAAATCTAGTGATAGACCACATGTTTCTTTCCACATTTTAATTTATTTTTCTCGACATGTTTCGATGGTTGTACACCTTCATCATCAGGAGAACAAAATAAATATAGTATTTTGTTTAATGAAAAATTTGTTAACGCCTTAAGTTTATTTAAAACATCATCTTTAGTATGTGATCTGCACCTGACGCAGTCAACACATATAACGTTTTAGGTCTAGTCTCAACTATAGCGGGGTCTCTATGTATAGTCCTGCTTTAAAGAATCAGTCTACTCCATCACAATGAAGTGTAATTCGTTTATTTATGTGGTCCGCGTCGTCAGCCGGTTCGGCAGGACGTGCGAGCGGACCGGCTGACGGGTCCTGGCCGCATCAGTGATGGAGTTGATCTCCTCGCGCATACCGCCGCGTCGTGCGGTGAAACTCTCGTTTTAAATGCACCTCGTGCCTCTATTCACGAGTGTTGAACTTTGAACCGCGGTCGTGAGCGAGGTAACCAGCACTGGTCTTGGATCTTCCGAATTATTATGGGTCCGTCTCTGCATTCCACGCGGTGGTGCGGTCCGTCCAATTTGATATCTAACTGATTGCCTACGAATACTGTTACCACATACGTAGATACCATTACCAACGCGCCGAACAATATCCCCCGCACTTCCTCCCGTACACACACGACGCTTGAAGAGCACAGAAGCGTAGATTGCTTTATATTTACGAATTTTTATTTCAGAAGCATGTACGTTATATAAAAACCACGTGACACCGTTTAAAATATTGGCGGTTCATTTAAAATTTAAAACGAAGCTTCCAAATTCGAATTTTGTTTCAAAACCTACAAGTGCAGATTTATCTGATACCTCCCAATAGAAAGTAAGCATTGGTTTTTTACTGCTCATTTTCCTATAAAAGTCTCTTCATTATCTTTACATTGGGTGGTGGTCTATGGGATAGAATGCTTGGCTACTGATCCAGGGGACTTGGGTTCATGCGACACGATCGAATTTCTTCTTCATAATAATGAGATATTTTCTGCTCATATTGGAAATTGTAAAATAAATTCTAATACCATTGATGTTAATCTTAAAAAAAATCAATCTATCCATTTTTACTGATGCCTGTTACAATGTTGACAATGTTCGAACTAGGTCATACATTTCAACAGTAATAACTGAAATGTCTACGTGAACTTAAATATACATATCTGATGATATATAATAGTAAACACGACTGTTTAGTGGTTTTATTTAGATTTAATTTAAATAAATTATATAAATAGTGACAAATTTTTTTCGCCTTGCGAGATCACTCAAACGAGAATGCACTCGCAAGGGAAACAAATTTGACACTATTTATATAAATTATATCCATGTACCACTAAAAAATCGTGTTTACTATTATAAATTAATAATGGAGTTTTACAAAACTAATACACCTCAACCATCAATAATATCTGTTGATGTTTTTAAGTTTGTGTTTTCAAATACACCTTTTATCGGCCAAAAATTGTAATTAACCTAATTATACTAAATATTATAGACGTGTCTCTGATCTGTTATCGATTTTTTAAGAACTTGTTGATAGTTAATTTTGATTAACTTTTATACACAAACTATGTTAGTCAAACTTTTATTTAGGCTAGCAAATGTGAGTTCCTCACCAATAAACAGATTTTAATATTTTTGCTGAAGTACAGCTGTATTTAGCTGTGTATTTATGAAACATTTCCTGTTATTAATTTAAATGTAAAAAAAAATCAGTATAAGAATCTACTTATTCTCAATATACGAATCATTATTGTATAATTCATATTTTACGATGTTAACAAGGAATGCGTATCAGATGTCGGCCATCTTAACTAGCGAACGACCTCTTTGGAGTTAAACGAACAATTGACCTTCTCGCCACAAGAGACATCTTCCCCGAGATGGCGATTATACCGGTTGGAACGAAGCAATTTACATGCACGGGATGTGATGTTACCCGATACCGCTGGATCGGCAAATTTATCCGGGAGGCTAGCCTAGCGAATCTTGATAGGCCATTATCAATTCAAGTCTAAAAAAATTTCAGTTGTATTTCTCCTTATGAAATGTATACGTTTGCCGGCCACACTCCCACAATTCATTAACACTCGCTTTACGGTGATTAACACTAGCTCTACGGCGTTAAACTTATCATTTTTTTTAAATGTGCATTTTACTTCAATATCTGAAACGTTGGTTAATGAGGAAACCTTAGGGCACAGATATACATAGGACCTAAAAAAATATTGAATTTCGAGCTTTCATTATTACATTTTTTACAGTAGACGACGATTCATCAGACTCCACACGTGGCCGACATTTAATTGATTTAATCGTGCCACGTTTTCCTAGGTATTCATCTATTTATTCTTTCATTCTCATCGTTACGTATACTTTATTTACCTTTTTTTTTTCATCATTCATTATTTACGTGTTCTCGAACTCATTATTTTCGTAACGCGTTCATTCGCACTGCATTCACTTCATATATCTCCATTTGGATCTCTATTCGCCTAAATTATCTAATTTTCACCGCATTTATTCTACTTTAACCATTTTTCTGCTAATTTCATGCTTCCGTTCCATATATAAGGGTCCAGGACGAGAACACAATTTTGAATCGTTCATATCGTTTATTTTTTCCAACTGTTATTGCGTCGACTGTGAAAGATGTCTGAAGTGAAAGATGTCCGGTGTCCCTGTGCGCGTTACGAATTATCATGCATTACTTGTCGATTCTATCGGACCGCGTGCGTGTGGATGTTCTGTCCGTGTGCGCGTTATGAATTATCATGCATTATTTGTCGATTCTATCGGACCGCATGCGTGTGGATGTTTTGTCCCTGTGCGGGTTATGAATTATCGTGCATTACTTGTCGATTCTATCGTACCGCGGGCGTGTGGATGTCCTGTCCCTGTGCGCGTTATGAATTATCATGCATTACTTGTTGATTCTATCGGACCACATGCGTGCAGATCTGTTCTTGTGCGCGTTATGAATTATCATGCATTAATTGTCGATTCTATCGGACCGCATGCGTGTGGATGTTTTGTCCCTGTGCGGGTTATGAATTATCATGCATTACTTGTCGATTCTATCGGACCGCGTGCGTGTGGATGTTCTGTCCCTGTGCGCGTTATGAATTATCATGCATTATTTGTCGCTTCTATCGGACCGCATGCGTGTGTATAATAAGTTCTGTTCATGTGCGGGTTATGAATTATCGTGCATTACTTGTCGATTCTATCGGACCGCGTGCGTGTGCGGGTTATGAATTATCATGCATTACTTGTCGATTCTATCAGATCACATGTGTGTGGACGATCTGTCCCTGTGCGCGTTATGAATTATCATGCATTAATTGTCGATTCTATCGAACAGCATGCGTGTGGATGTTCTGTCCCTGTGCGCGTTATGAATTATCGTGCATTACTTGTCAATTCTATTCGACCACATGCGTGTCGATTACTTACATACTTGTTGATTCTATCGGACCGCATGCGTGTGGATGATATGTGCGCGTTATGAATTATCATGCATTACTTGTTGATTCTATCGGACCACATGCATGCGGATGATCTGTCCCTGTGCGCGTTATGAATTATCGTGCATTAGTTGTCTATTCTACCGGACCGCGTGCGTGTGGAGGTTCGCAGACGGAATAGAATCCGACTGTAAGTGTCGCAATGGAGGCTGGGAACGGTAAATGTGAAGTCCGCGAGAGCCGTGAGTAACCAGTCAGGCGGCCCCAGGGCCCGGACCGGTAGCCGCGGCGGCGCGCCCCTTCCTCCACCAGCGCTTCTAGATAAATGTCCGTCGTTATGTTTTATTCAAGAGGATAAAAAAATCCGGGTACCTTACCACGCCGGCGGACGAGAACGGATGCGGATACATTTTTGTAAATTTTTTACATCTTGCGTCACACTATTCGAGTCTTATAATAAATATTTTTTTATTGATTCGGACTAAACATTTGTCTTATATGTATAATATTATAGAAAAAAAATATTGTTTTTTTATTTATTTAAATTTCACATAAAATGCGTCAAACTTGGTTAATTGTTTTAGTTTTAATTTTGTAGAATTCTACAATAGTTTATATATAAAAAAAAATAAGCCGTTTTATCATTGATGTAACAATAAATAAAAAAATGCTTGATAAATTAAAAACATTGAGTTTATTATTCGCAATTTGATCTGGAATAATAGTTGAGTATTAGGATGAACAAACGTCTCATGGATTAGGAGATAAGTGTTATGTCTCTTTGACCATCTGATTTTACAAATATTTGTAACTTAATCGAATTTTCTACGAACATACTCGTAGTTGTCAACCCAAAAATATTAAACTATCTAACCATCACAGCGTCTCCCGAAAAGTTAGGGAGTAATAATAGACCGCCACACTGTTCTTCACTGTCATACTTCCCTCGATTCCTCAACATTCCTAAATCGTGACATGCACGCGCATCGATTTCTCCGACTCCTCACGTAGCCGACATTTAATATTTGATTGATTTGATCATGCCACGTTTTCCTTGGTTCCGGTGTTCTATTTACAACGTAATCATTATTAGTATTCATTCTTTCAATGTGGCCTAGCATCTTAATGACCCTTTCATTATTTTGTTCATAACACTTTCATTCGCACTTTGTGTTCTTTTTTTAAATATATTTTTTCTCCAAATTTTCCTCCTAAATTGTCTTAGTTCATATAACTTTGAAGGTACTCTACTCTGTATATATTATGTTTGTGACGTTTGGTTTGTTTTCTTTTGTCCTTATTCAAATTTATCTGTGGTATTTATAATATATGTGTGGCGTCATGCATCGTTTTAGATTAAAATAAACGGATCTTCTTAATTAAGTTAAAAGATTTCGTTTTTTTGTTTGTTTTTAGAACGTGCTGTTAAAACAAACAAAAAAATCCACTGTTTGCAAAACAATCTGTGGGTTCTTTTGATTATATTATGCTCCGGTGAAACTCACACTTTTTATGTAAACACTTAAATTCTATGATTCTTCTTAATGAATTTACCAAACGTGACATTTTCATTTTTCATGTCTCTTTTAATTCTTGTGACAACTGTTACAATTTCTATTCAAACACCGAAATGTATTTAGCAATTCACACGCAGACCGTGTTCCGTATTTAAGTCACGGGTCACGACTCGGACGACGCTTTTGCTGTTGACAATGCGTTTAGGAGGCGAAACGGT
This sequence comes from Lepidostoma basale, assembly GCA_022606425.2. Lineage (NCBI taxonomy): Eukaryota > Metazoa > Arthropoda > Insecta > Trichoptera > Lepidostomatidae > Lepidostoma > Lepidostoma basale. The sequence goes on from JAHDVF020000762.1 coordinate 461,862, forward strand.
CGTAAATATTTTAAACGGTCTTAAAAAATCATTATTCATGTTCCCATTGTGCACATGCGTTCTAATTACATGCTAGAACAGCGTCTAATCATGCCGAACATCGGGTATCTTAGCATGCAACGTGCTTCCACATTTCCATATTAGAGGATGAAAAGTTTGAATAATATCGTGTATTGCTGCAAAAAACGCGACATCATTGTGGAAAAAAAAACGTTAAATTTGCATAAATTTTAGTGGTATACTAACACATTATCTGCGGGTAGATTTGCGCGCTAATTAACATACGTAACTTGAAATTGGAATACAATTATAACATAAAATTTTACCTTTACTTTGAAATGTGTTTAAAATATGTCACTAAAATTGTGTAAAAATACGCGTCCAACAGTTTACGCCGAGTCTTTGAAAGATGTATTTATACTACCAGTCCAGTAAGCGGGTATTAATACCCTTCCCACAGACAAGAGTTAATATATAAAAATTAACATGAAAATCAAAACGATGGCTGGAAAACTTGAAACCGATTTTCTCAACGATCACCATTAGTCCAGGAAACGGGTAGTAATACCCTTCCTGCAGATAATGAGTTAAACGTATTAATTCGTCTTTTTCTTTTTTATATAGGTACTTTGTATATACAACACTAACTTAATTTTTTTTTAAAATTAAATATCAGACATATTTCGGACAACCGGTCCTTCCTCAGTGATATTATAAAGATACATATTTAAAATATTATAAATACGAGTACAAAGGAAATAAATCAATGATTGGACTTGATGTTAAATATATATGATTATTTATAATATTTTCTTTATTTTTAATTTCTTTATTATAAATTTAACGTCAAGTCCAAATTTTGATTTATTTCCTTTGTTGTAAGTAATTACCTGAACCCCAATAAGAAATTTAAAGTATTATTTTTAATAACTAACTAACTAACTAACCATCACGCCATTTCCCCGGAGTGGTAGGCCGAGAGGATGGATCGCCACACTGGCCTGTCCTGGCATACCTCTCGAGCTTCCTCTACATCCATACATCGTACCATGCACGCACATGTTTAACTCATTATTTAATTGATTCATAATATTTGTTTTAACAATAGCATAAACGTTCCAAAATAAATCTTTATAACATCTATCAAAACTGATCATATTTGTAAACAATTTTATAATATTTTAAATATGTATCTTTATAATATCACTGAGGAAGGACCGGTTGTCCGAAACATGTCTGATATTTAATTTTAAAAAAAATTAAACTTAGTGTTGTATGTACAAAGTATATAAAAAAGAAAAAGACAAATAAAATATCTACAACACAAAGTATGGCGAACATAGAAGATAAACGTATTCATTCTCTGTTCAGACAAAGAATGATTTAGTAGCGGCTCTGGTGGACGATGAAGACGTCGGCAGAGGCGAGGAGCTCGCCGCCCGCAGTGCGGTAGCGGGCCGGGCGGGCGGTCGGGTCTGCTCCTCATTTGCACAAATTAAGGAAAGAGCGTGAGCTATGGACCCCGCTGGATATAATTACACCTCGCTTGATCCCCAAGATTACCTTCCCAGGTTGGCTCTGTAATTAAAACCATTTTTCTAATCCAAGTCGAATGCTAGAAAAGGTTCAGATTTATTTTTATCTTTGCATGAGAGAGTGTGATAGCCATCTGTGGCTAAGTCACAGCTTCAAAGAGGAATACTTACTAAATTATTTCTTCTAACTTATGATTACTCCGCCATTTTGAAATAATGTATTGTACATCTCATTTATGTTTCTGTACTGAAAGGCGACCATGTTCAAAGTCAGAACAATCGACGAACGTGCGTGTCACGGTGTGTGAATGTATAAAAGGGCGCGATGTTTAGTTAGTTAGTGTGTATCAAGATTTTCCCCCCAACTTGCAGTTCCAACCTGCTTCTAGTGATGCCAATCAAACTACTGTGTATAATCACTTGCAGATCGACAACTCTCGTTCTTCGTATTCTTCGCATTCTTAATGTCGGATCACTGCTATTGCGCTCATGGTCGTTTTTTTTATCAAATTGACATTTTGAGTATTTAATATATGTAACGTAACTTTGTTAAAATAAACTATAGTCTCTCGATGCCAGCGAACCTGGCGAAATCGGTCGCTGTCGAAATAAATACAAAACTGGAAGTAGCTAAAAATCAACGTTTTATTTAATTATTATTTAAATTATATGAGTTTAAATGACTGTATTGTATAAGCTAGCTTATGACACCGTTATTCCGCTCTTAGTGAATAGAGAAAAACGTGCAACTTCGTGTCCGTTCTGACAAATCAGAAATTTTCCACTTTAATCTATTTATAAAGATAGTTCCTCAACCTCATTTAAGGCAGCCTCCATGCTTCGCAAGTGATGCATTCAATCTTGTCCGGATGCCATCTCCATCAAGATTTTACTTCATACAATAAGGTTTATTTACAAAATTTCTTTTACGTTCTATTCGTCAGAAGATGTACTCAATTTTTAAGTAATATAATCCTTTTTCAGGATTAATTGTATATCAATAGAGACGAAGCTGTAAATTGTTTTGGAAACAGAATATGGTAGTCGAGGCGTTTACAGGACTTATGACCTGTCATTGGTTGGGTTAAGCGATCACTTTATATTAACAACATTCCCCATTCCGCCCTTCTTACGACCACCACGTCTGACAAATTTTTGGAACTTGTTTATATGCTACTATGTTAAAACACTTCAGATTTTTTAGGTCAATCTACACTAGCGCCATCTATTAAGATTATTTGTGAGCAATTTAACTGTTTCCAAAACAATTTACATCTTCGTCTCTATTGAGATACAATTAATCCTTAAAAATGATTAACCCGCAATGTGTAAAATCCAGTATTTGTCTACAAGTATTTGTATACATTCAAAAACAAATAATATAATCATTTTTCAAACATTCCACGGGCGGTTTCTAGCAATGCGCTAAATGGCGGTAACCTTTCACATTGCGTTAAAAAGATATTCTGCTTAATGCTTAAAATACAATCTTCATAGATGGCGTAGTGTGTAGATTGAATAAACTGCCATGCAAAAGGTGGTGTTGCAGATTAACATATATACAACTTCCAAAAATTTGTCAGACATGGTGGTCATAAGAAAAAAATGTGGAATAGGGAATGTTGTATTACATGAAGCGTGCGCTTAACCCAACCAATGACAGGTCATAAGTCCTGTAAACACCTTGATCAACCGTATTCTGTTCCCAATTTGCATCTTCATCTCTATTGAGATACAATTTATTCTTGAATTCCACGAGAAGTTTATTTTTTTAAATTTGTCGCGTCAGATTGTAGGTATTTTTTCACGTTAAAAAACAGCATCGTAAATGTCAAGAGGACTGATGTGGATACAAAATGTCTCGCAGATGAAGTCATCAAAATATTTATAAATCTTCAGTTAAACCTAAACTTGCTCTTATCGTTGTATAAATATATGTACCATATATGGGACCGTTCAGGTTTTGTCGATGGCTATGCGTCAGTGGGAAGGAATGACCCTATGAATCATACGTGTTTTCTCAGGTACGGGACCGGTGGTTAGTATCGCGGATTCTGGGAATCATTCAGCGATTCTGTATAAAGGAACTAATTACTAACAAGTCCTAACTAGTCACTCCGCGGTTGCCAGGCGCCTTAGCGCCTATAAAAAAGCTTATTTAATTTGCACTTTGATCATATACTACGTATTTCACGTATCTTCATGCATTAATACTCTATCATAGAAAAGTATTATGTTTCCTAATAATACTTATTTATTTCATCACCTTGTTTTAACTTTCTTGTCGTATTTTCTTTTTCGTTAGAGCTTAACACATTTTTTTTTTAAATTTATACCGGCTTATTGTTTTTGTAAATGTTTGCGCAGTTAATTATGGAATTTATTATTCGCCTACTCGTACGGCGGTACTAATCAGTAGTTAAACAAAAGCAACCTAAAACAATCACTGAATCCCCTGTAACGTGATTTTAAGTGATTAACCGAGGCTCGCCGCGCTGACTTCTGACTGGTAGCACTTTGTTATGAACTTTTTTTTTGTAAACTGATTAGTACGGAAGGCAATTTTAGAAAATTATAGTCATTTGTAATGGGTATATGTGTAATATAATACACAGTACCTACGCACGGCGTGTCCACGGCCATACTTAACGTTCTCCGGATATTAACTGAAATTAGTTTAATTGGAAACGGCGGAACAATATTCACTTTTCTGCACAATTTTGGACACTGTCGTCATCGTCGCATCTATTTTGTATCCTCTGTTCGGAAAGAAAACTAAATTTTTAACTTTCTAACACATAATGTACTTTTTATTTTTGTGCCTCTTCTGTTAGAAGCATAGGAAGACCACAAAAAGGTGGACGGATGATAATATCCAATTCGTGGGTTGTAGGTGACAACAGATAGTCCAATATTGAAAATGTTGGAAGAGTTTAGAAGAGGCCTATATTCAGCAGTGGAGTGAGAATGGCTGAGAGTAAGAAGAATGATAACATTACGTGTAATAAATCGATTTTAGACCCTAACCTTTAGTCTCGATCTAAATATTAAAATAAGTTGAAATAAGGAATAAATGTAAGGCAGATGATTGCATCATAAGTAATATTAAAAAAAGGATCCCTGAAATGGTTTGGACATATGGAAAGAATGGTCAAAAAGTTGAATACAAGCAGTGTGAATGGAAAGATAAGCCGTGGACGACCAAGGAAAGCATGGCATGATAAAATTAATCAAATACTAAATGGCAGCCAAATTCGAAGTCGGAAAAATCGACGAGCTTGCATGTTACGATGTATGAATGTAGAGGAATCTAGAGAGGACTATATCTATGTTAGGACAGAGCGGTTTGGCGGTGCATCCTCTGCTGTTAGTTCATTTTTGTATACATTATTGATTTTATTCCCTCGAGTTATATCGGCCTAGACCGAGTCCGTTTTTATTTCGAAGGCGATACTGCAGGTAAGGTGGCATCACATAAAAAAAAACTTGAAATAGTAGTTTTGCTTAGAGAGGCGCAGGTAAGCGCGCTCGCAGCGCTGTAAATATTGCTGGCGCGTCTGGCGGACGGTGTAAAGTGAAATTTAGTTATCATCGGCTACTGGTTTTCGGAGTGGCCCGCATTCCTACGGTGCCACGACCGCAATACGTCTGCCCGCTGTTATCTGGCCGCTGGCTGCCCGGCCGCTCGCCCTCCGCCCCACACGTGCTATACCCGCCTTGCACGCGATCCTCCACAGCCTTTATGTCTGGGGAGATTTCCGAATTCATTGTCTGGAGACTCGCCGAACACTCTGATAGGTAATAGAAAACGGATCTCAAACCGGTTGTGTGTTCGGGGTCTCTGCGTTTGCAATCTTCGGCGGCTGGTGGCCGGCCGTCCCGCGCCGCGCCGAGGTCTCGTTAGCGGGATTATGCAAATAATAGATGCGCGCTGTCTGGAAATTATCGCCAAATTGAGTGTAAACACCAGAGACTCTATGTTACTGAACACACACACATATCACAAAACCCTAACCACCCTAGCAGGTCACCAGTAATCATGTAAAATAGTCAATCTCTATACTCCTTCTTAATTCTGTGGAGTGACTAGTGACTCTTGGATCTTCTGGCTTACAGAGGTTCAGCTCACGTGGCTATTCCTCTTACGTCTGATGGGAACATTGTTGGAAGGTGATTTAGTGGGTTGTTAGTTTATGCGGGGGCATGATTTATGTGGCCCGGAGTGTTCCTCTGAAGGAGGTGAAGGTGTTTGGGTCGTAATTTGAGAGGTATTTTATTGTGGGGTTAGGATATGAAGGGAGTCTTTGTAAAAACGTTCGGCAAGTTTCAGAATGAATTCATCTATCATCGGGATTCCCGATTCTAGGTGCAATTGTGTGATCCTGGTCCATGAAAGCGCACCAAGCGATAAACAGATAGCCTTATTTTGCAGGATTTGGAGTTTTCGTATGTGACTTGAAGCTGCATAGCCTCAGATTGGGGCTGCGTAAGTGAAGATCGGCCTTATGACCGTTTTGTATATCAGGAGTTTATTGTCGGTGCTTAGTTTACTGTTTCTAGCTAACATTGGGTAGAGGGCTGAGATTCAATGCACTCGTTTTAAAATTTTATTTTGTGTGCATTCGGCCGTTGAATAGTTAAACGTTTATTTTTATGTATTTGCATTATTTGTTTGATATATTCGCCAATAATGAGAGACGTCTTCCCTCGAAGCTGACTTTTCCGCTTCGCATTCTTGCCCCACCCCCCTCGCTTCGTTCGCGCGGAGGCTTTGTTCTTCGACCGGTCTGTCCTCTCCTCGCCTCCCTCCCTCCCAGGACCTCCTCTGCACTTCTATGTCCCTCGGGGTTGCACTGATTCAAAACCGATGTTGATAAGTCGGATTATGCACTTTGATAAATTGGAAAATATTATGTTTTCGTGATGTATTCTTCTAAACGGTGTAATTAATATTGTTTTTAAATTAGCGCATTTATTAAGTATCATAATCAATTAAAATATTTTTAAATGATTGTGTAGTTTTTCACGGTTAGTAGCAATATGATTTTTGGTCTTTCTGGACTGGCGTTTCGGAGATCGTTGGAGTCTCCATCTTCAGGATGGTTATAATATTATTAGCTGAGTAGGCTATATATTTATTGTTTTTTTTTTAACAATGGTACAAAACTCAATATTTATTTATTCAATATTGGTGAAAACGTCTGCTTTCTAGAAGTTTTTCTATATTTTATAGGAGTGACATGTTTCGCCTCGTTAAGCCATTATAATTAAATATTTATCTTTGTTAATACCTTAGTAACTTTAAAAATATTATAGTACTCCCATAAAATTCAATAAAACCTTTAGAAAACATACGTTTCCATCAATGTCAAACATGCAAATGTATCGATTAAATAATTGCAGTTCTATATTTAATGTTTTTTAACGCGTTAAATATTTTTTGCAATGTAGGTTAATTAGAAGAAAAAAAAATTTGATTTTTTATAGGATAGGACAGTAACAATTTTATTTTGTTTCATCATGAAATTCTGGGAATCATCCATCTCATGACGCCATATTTTTACAAAAATCGCAATCCTGGTGACTAATACAATCAATATGACGCTGGCAGACGTATAACCTGACCCTCTTCGTAACCAGTAGTTCAAACGTCCGATTGAGCTGTAAAACTTAAAATCAATCGCCACAGAAGATATTATTATTATTATTTTGTTGAAGAGCTATTTACATCATTAAAGCGTGAGCCGAATCGGCGTAAAGGGTATATTGATTCTCATGAAATGTGATAGATAGCTAATCTATCGCCATTTTATTGTAACATGAATTCCAGTGGCGGTACTTCCATAGAAACCCAGAAGCCCGGCTTACGTAAGATATTTTGAATCAAAACCTTGTGGCTTTTCCTCTTTTCGTCTGATGGGAACATTGTTGGAAGGTGATTTGGTGGGTTCTTAGTTTATTTTATGGCCGAGCAATAGAGGGCTCCCTCCGCTTACCCGAAGCTGTTATAGGCGCAGCGGGGCCTTTCGTCAGCTTCACTCGTGCACTCCCTAGGCCCGTCCCCCGTCCATGCGGGACTTACGTTAAAAAAAAAGTATATTTGTAACCAAGGGAGACCCAGACCACATTTAAGCTACGTTACTCTCCTTCGATGTCCCGCAGTACACACATAGCAATACAACAGCAAAAGAAAATACACAATTGATACATAAATAACATATGTCAAAAATGAAATAAAAAAATTATGGGTTGTTGGTTTATACGGAGGCATGATTACTTAGTTTTGGGGGGGTTGATTCAAAATTTCTTATGCAAGCCTCTGGGCTTCTATGGGAGTACCGCCACTGATGAATTCTACACCAGATCAAAGACAGGTTGAGAATTACTCTCAACTGCCATCAAATATACGAATACTACAAAATAATCGATTTATTTTTGCCTTCTGAACGGTGTGGGTGTATCAGTTGGATTGGAACATTTTTATTTTGAGTGGTGCTAGCGTGTGTATAGTTCTCTTGTTGATATTTATAATCTAACAGTAAATATAATTGCTTGTGTTATTTAATGACGTTCTGATTGAATCGAATATAAATCATCACCCGCACCAGCGAATGCTAATAAGATTGATAACCGTTGAAAACGTTGCGTGTTTTTTTTTCCAAACGGCTACTGTTTATCCACACTTGATTACACAGTTCAGGGACTACCGCTTGTGACACGGTAAATTTATGCCGATGGTATAGCGCGTATGTAAAGTTCAACGGTATATGTAAATTACCGACTTATCGAGCAACCCGATTAGGCGGTAGGTGGATATACAAAAAAAACTGTACTCGAGAGATACTTTTGTTTAGTTATCTTTGGCAACATTAATTTAATCAACGTAGCGATACCAACAAAAATATTAAGTGAGAAAGTAAATTAAAGGAAAACCTGTCTTCGCTGATGGGCAATTTTTTTCGCAGATATTTTTCAATTTGATCAAAGAATTACAATTAGGTGTTGATGTATCAAGCAGCATTGACCTCTACGGAGAAGTAAGTGAACTAACAAACAGGGCCGCTGTTGTAGCTGGCTGCTTGAAAGATTTCGAAAAACAAAAATATGAATCTACAAGACGTATGGAATAGAAACGAGAACTGACATCGTCGGAACAAAAAGTCTCCTGAGAACCACAGAAATGAAAACTCTCCGATCCGTTGCGGGAACGACACTCCGAGACAGAGTTAGAAATTCTGAAATAAGAAAGATCTGTATTGTGGAAGATGTCGTGCGATGAGGAAGATTGAGAAGACGCTACTGGAGAGATCATGTAGAAATAGCATGTTCTGAAAGAGTGATAGGACCACCCAATAGATGGCGAGACATTTGGGCATCTACTTTCTAGGAACAGGCCCCGAGAAATAACAGGACGCAGTCTTAATAAAGCGGAAGATCTAAGAATTCGATTATTGCGCTGCTACTTCTTCCTTGTCTTGTTCTGTGGATGCGAAAGTTTTTGCAATGGAGAGACACATATTCGTGAGATTTATCTCTATGCATTTCATGGAAAGAACGCAAAATAACCATAGTTGTTAGAGGTGTAAGCAGGAGATGAAGTATTGTATATTCTATCGTAAACGTTTTAAGATTTTGCGTCGCTGAATTTCAGATACCCAAACGACTTCAGAATAAAAAATATACAGAGACTGTCGGCCATATTCGGGTAACTCCGGCTTTGTAAATCGTCGTTTCTCTCATTCATACGTGTGTTCTGTTCATACATGATGACGTTCTACAAAGCCGAAGTTAGCCGATTAAACGCGACAGTCTTTTTCTCAAGTCCGATGTGTAGTACTTAGCGCCGGGCACTGAACGAATGGGTCAGCTGTCTGCTGACACTTTTAAATCTATTTCCCAGATTGCTGCAGTTATGCGGAAACGGGGTCAAGAGAAGCGGTAACTTTTTGTATAATTATTTTATTAATCCGATATGGATTTGGATCATCTGGCTTACAGAGATTTACCTCTTGTGGCTATTCCTCTGAATTGTTGGAATTGTGATTTGGTAGGTTATTGGCTTTTTATGCCGGGTTTGAACGGTAAATTCCTCGGTCGTCTTCGCATCACACAACTTTCCATGCGGTACACGCCCGGCATGGCTGCACCTGCGGCGCTCTGCGACTTATCGGATCGTACTTCCGCGACGTTCGCGCACGAGTTGGCTGCACTTTATACCCGCAGCGCACAGAGGTCCCAAATTCAAATCTGACGGGAAATTTCTCAAATATGTAATAAAATGGTAATTAATGGTTTCAAAAATTTTTTAACACAAAAACTGCAATATTTGTTGTATGAAATACTTGTTTTATTAAAGAAATGTGAATACAAAATATATTTCAACTTATATTAGAAATATCAAAATTTAGTAAATCATCGAAATTATTATGTAGATAAATCTACTTATTATTGTTAGAAAATGCATTTATCTAAGACGAAATTAAACTATTGATATACCGTAAAATACATATGTACAAGTCATTCTTGTTCGAAGGTAAAAGTAGTAAAAATATTTTTAAAAAAAATGTGAAGTAAAATAAGGACAAAAATGAAAATGAAGTAGAATCATAATAACCATGTTATCTCAGATAGATTATCTGTAGTATCTGGTGGTTGCGGATTTTGTAGCAATTTTATAACCTCTGGATTAAAACTACCCTTAGGCCTTTGAGAGTTACTTCTGTAGGAAGTTATTAAAGGGTCAGAGGAAATGAGGAGCATGTGAGCATTCCATTATATTGTCCAATATCTTTTGTAAATTTACTTCTGCACAATTTTCAGTTATTTTAACTGAATTGACTGGATAGCACTTTTTTTGCTTCCAAAATATGTTTGTAAGATGGGTAAATATTAGCACCTAGAGCTTTAGCTTCTGATTGAATGAGCATATTTAGTAAGTTTTGCATCAACAAACAAAGCTAGTGCTTTTTCACGTGAGTACATTTTAGCCGACCTAGGAGACTTTCTATATGTTTTTTTATTCTAGAATAAAAAGCAACTAGTTGCTCTCTTTGGAGAAAACGTAATCTCCTCAATAATTTTTGCAGCATCTCTTCTTCCCGCAGATCTTAAACTAATTTGTGCAGCGTACATTAACTCGTCGCCAGACGCAAACTCAAGTATAGGCTATTTTTCGCTACGTTTTTTCGTATAATTACGAAAAGATTTATTCTTGCTGGTATTTCCAGAAGAAGATGGTACCTCTGATATATCTTGAATCTCTTTGGAAGTCAATTCAGGAAAAGATATTTCAGCATCCAACCACTTAGAAATTTTTTTCATAAATATTTTTATGTTCTGTTACTTTCGACCCATTTCGATCTTAATGTGCCACAAAAACGCATTTTTTTGTTTATTTATAGGCATAATAATCTCTTTATTAAACATTTCTAGTTGAAATTTCTGAGAAATGTATATTTTACTTTAGTTTTATTATTTCCCCTTCGCCAAATGTCAAACAAGATTCTTCGAGAAATTGAGCCATCTGAAATAAAAGGTAACATACATTCTAAATAGGCAATTTCCGGCAGCTAATTTCTTATGGATTTTATAACATATATATCACTACACAAAATAAAATAATAAAATTGATCGGGTGTCTCGGGGATTTTTTTGTAGGCCTTCACAAACTTAAATGATAAACTTTTATAATCCGATAATTCATTGTTTAGTTATTTCCCCTCAAACACATTAAATAAAAAAGCAAAATAATATAATAAAGTGAATTATTAAGAACATACCTTCAATCAAAATATTCATAATGTAAAACCAAGCAATAATGCTAACACTTTGCTAAAAATGTGTCATCAACTTGGGAATGCAAACGCTACTGAAACAATGAGAAATGTTTGATGCGTTACTTATCAACTTTGGGAACCTCGCATCGCGTTAATACCACTGCCATGTGGTTAATTGACTTGGTTTATGATGCTCCATTTATGTTTAAAGATATTATGTAAGAAATAATTGGAATTAAAAATAGTGAATAAATACCCAATTTCCCGCTAGAATTGACTTTGGGACCTCAGTGCAGCGTTGCGAACTTCTCCGCCCACGTTTCTTCCAACACGCTCGTAACTTTACATTTAGAATGATGCAGAATATTTCATGTAAATATTGTAATGCGCTTATTTAGTATATTTTGATTGCTTGCACAATAGAGTACAATTTAACTATTCTAATACATTTAATTTTCCATTTAAAAACTTTATTATCGATGGTGATGTGCGACTTCGTATAAATATGATAACTAACTAACCACCAAGCCGTTTCCCCGAAGGGACAGGCCAAAATAATGGACTGCCACACTTTTCTTTACTGACATACTTCTCTCAATTTCCTCAACATTCATACATAGTGTCATGCACGCGCGTCGATTTCTCTGACTCCTCACATGGCCGACATTCAATATTTGATTTATTTGATCATGCCACGTTTTCTTCGGTCTTCCTCTATTTCTAGTTCAATTTACATCGTTAACATATATATTTTTTTACCATTCTTTCTTCATTCATTCTTTCCATATGTCCAAACCATCTTAATGATCCTTTCATTATTTTGTTCATGACACCATCATTCGCACCGCATTCACTTCTTATATTTTCATTCGACACTCTATCATACACAGAGTATCCACACATTCGTCTAAGAGATCTCATTTCTACTGCATTTATTCTACTTTCATCCTTCTTTTGCCAGTTCCATGCTTCGTTTCCATACATAAGGGTATGAATTTTTTTATTGTTGAATAATATAGACGCGACGTGTTTTGTGTGATGCTGTATCACCAACACAAGTGCAAATGCAACGTAAGACGGAGCATGGTCTACCGGGTATGTAGACGGGCCCAGGTGAAGCTTCTTGGAAGGGTCTCCAAAGTTGCCGAGTCACCACAGCCTGGGCTAGCCACGCCAAGGCGACAACTACAGAACCAAACATGGCTGCATAATATCTATAAAAATTATTTTGATACTATTTTGCAGTAGCTATTAACATAACCAACCAACTGTTTAAAAAAAATTTAAACACCTTCCAAACACCAACCCCATAGTCTTCTATACTGACAAACGAATCATGACAATTCATGCAGCGTGTCATGCATGCACATCGTTTTTGTTCGACTGCACATACGTGGCCGACATTTAAAATTTGATTGATTTGATCTTGTCGCGTTCTCAACGGTATTCATCAATTTCGTGATTAATTCACATCATCAAAGTAATCTTTCTTCACTTATGATAGTGATCCTTTTTAATATTTTGTTCAGAAAATTGTCTTTCATTTCTATATTTTGTTCTGACACCGTTCTTAGATATTGCATCACACAAAGATTTATTTCATAACGTTTTAAGTTACAAGAAAATAAATAATGTATAGTAATGTTAACAAAAGCATATCCAAACAAGCTAAGATGGCAGTGCACAATGATGTTCTTGTGACGTCCCTTATGTATAGTATAGTAGAATAAATGCAATAGAAATGAGATCTTTTAGAGGAATGTGTGTTAAATCTGTATATGATAGAGTGTCAAATGCAAATATAATGCAGTGCGAATGAAAGTTTTATGTACAAAATAAGGAAGGCGTTATTAACACATTGTTTTCGGGTATTGTTTTATGCTGATTGCAGCCTGGCGCGGGCGATATTTGGGTTCGCGCGCGAGTTTTTTCAACATTATTTTAAAAGTCTATAACTTTTGAAATATCCGTGATAATTGACTAAAACTTTAAATGCATCTTACCTTATTGTGTTTCAATGATGAAAAGATGGAAAACATACACAAAAAAAAATTGGGCTTCAAAGTAGCACTTTGGAAGTTTTATTTTTATACAAACACAGAATTTTTATCAAATTATAATACTATTTAAAATCAATACAACTATTTAACACTATTTAAAATTGTCAAAATTACTGTCTAGTATTTTTTTACTGTATGGTACCGTTCAAAACATGTACCTCTGTGAAGAGCCACACCACAGAATTTACACATGTAACAAGTTTCACTCCTTTTTCCTTTAGCAGCACACACTCGACATTTTCTTTGTGCGTATTTTTTTCCCTTTCCCCTTTATCCTTTCTAATTTATGGACTTAGAGATTCGTAGAAAGTCTGCCTGGAGGATCGCGATTTGGAGTGTGCCGTGTCAAACTTACTGTCGATGTTCCAGGTTCCTCACTTAGTTCGCTTTCAATACTGCTAGTTATCCAATGACGTGCTGTCTCCAATAAAAAAAAATTGTACCTTACTGAGTCTGGATATTTTGCTTTATAAATCACTTGTTTCACTGTCTGCCATCAATAGTCTTTCTGTATCACTAGCACAGGAACAATTAGATAAATTGTCTACACACAATTCATCGTCTGATTTATTCTCATCCGGAAAAAAACATTGTGGGTTTTAGGTATAAAAATAATTATATGAACTCAATGACAACGACCAAACGACCGAACATGTATACGTTTACATAAACACTAATGTTTGGTAGAAATATGAACAAAACATTCCTACCATTCATCCCTTCTTCAAGTAGAAAGAACCCTAAAATTTCTCCGTACAAGTTGAAAATAATTATTGCGCATTGAAGGTCAAAAAAAAACAAGCCAGCGGGATCTGCGTCAAGGTTTCTTCGAGCACACAAAAAATGTATATTTTTAGAATTTTTTTTTTTCATTTTATAATTGAATAATAAATCAAAAGTAAAGCCTAATAAATATAAATATGTGAGTGAAATTATATTGTGAAGTCAGATATACGATTTAGCAACAAAATCCATTTATTACACAACACGTTTTATTACGTTACTCGACGACAACCACCAGAGAGTAAAAAACGTATTTTTACGTTTCCCGCATTTGAGCACCAAACTGAAAAAAACGTAGTTTTACGTTTCCCGACAACATTGTGTTAAGACGGTTTGGACACATGAAAATGACGAATGAAGAAAGAATGGTATAGAATGTTTATGTAAACGACGTAAACGGAACTAGACATAGAGGAAGACTGAGGAAAACGTAGCACGATCAAATCAATCAAATATTAAAAATCGGCCACGTGAGGAGTCGGAGAAATCGACGTGCGTGAATGACATGAATATGTATGAATGTGGAGGTAACTAGAGATGTATGTCAGACTGCTTGTATGTTTACTGCTTACCCCTTCGGGAGACGGCGTGATGGTTAGTTTGTTATTTAGTAAAGTAAATTTTGTTTAATTCCATTACTGTTATAGACATTTCGAATATGCGGTTGATCAGGAAGTCAGGTAGCTTTTAGGACACCCATTTCATGTTTTGATTGACCCATTAGGACGACTTCGGACTTTGAGTTTTGTTCTGTAGTTTCTACCTGCACCTACTCCGGTACACTTCACTCGGGGCACAAATCAAGTGGACGTTCTCATCAAGGCGGCAAACTTGTAAAAAGGGGCGCATCGCGCCTCGGCCGCCGGGCTTGGGGGCGATCGATTTCGACTAGGTGGCGTTCTGGAACCCGTTTCTTGATTGATTTCTGGCCGGTGTGAATGAGATGTCGGTTGGTATGCAGGTCTCCGTATTGGCCGTCTGCTGAATTCAGGAGTCGGTTGGGGCTACGCACTAATCTGCCTCGGGTTACGTCGGGTTTTATCGGTCGTTTCGTTGGGTCACGTTTTTTTTCCACGTTTCTCGTCATCCCACAAAATTCATGGAACAGTTTTCTTTTCCGTTTTTGGGGGGCTGACTATTTATTTGCTTTATTTGCTTATTATTATTCAATACAAACTTAATGTTTTTTTTTCAATCGGTATACCTGAAACGTTTTCGTTTACTTATCTAAATAAAACTTTTAAAACATTCTGGTTTATATATTTATGGTAGATACCTGTTATTCGGTTTATTTTGAATATTTCTAAGTATTTAGGGTATCTAATTTGGATTTCATATTACTTGTGGTGTCTTCATTGTTCAAAGAACACACATACCAACATAATTTGGTCAAAAAAAGTTATCATTTAAGTTATTAACACCCGATGATGTCAACATAGGCTGACGAAACAGCTGTCGCGTAAAATAAAATACAATTGTGATACATAAAACAAAGTTATTTAATTTAACAGTTTAAAAAAAGTTTTGTTAACCGCGATAATTAAAAAAAAAATTTAGAAGAGAAAAAAAATTAAGAATTTCGTGGAATCAAATGACAACCCATTGAAAATTTTAATGTTGGTTACAGAAATTTCTTTCTAGAAATTCATTGTAAATAATGAAAAAAAAAATTATATTCATTTCTTTGAAATTAGTATCCAATTTATTTCACTTGTTCCTCTAGTTCTGACTGGTTTACGCAGCTCTCCGCCATATTCTGGTTATAACAAAATTAACAAGAGTCGGGTGGAGAAGGTTCCTTGAGGCCCTATGCACCACGGAGGTGTGACAGGACAAAAAGAGAAGAAAAGAAGAGAGACTACCAAGAAATATCAACATTATTATTTTGTGGAATACGTTTTTGAAAAGTTTAATGTTGTATGTATATTTGGAAATAGGTGCTTAAAAATATATTAGATGACGGGGATGCGTATTGGTGGCGATGAGGTTCGCAACCCATCACACCGCGTCAGAGAAGGATGGAGTGCCGCATCGATTAAAGTGCGTCCATTCTTTCTGCCTACCCTTTCGGGGAGACGGCGTGATGGTTAGTTAGTTATGTATAGAAAAACCAGAACACCGAAACCGGTCGGGATTAGAAGAACAAATGGAATAAAACTAAATATTTGCCATTAAATTGAATATTGGAATTAGGAATCTGTACTGAATCAATTATATACTCGTACAATAACTTTAATATGAATAAATAATACTCTCTTTAGTTTAAATACAAATATTAAACAGTTCAAGCTTATCATATCCATTTGACTTTTGCATAACGTTCTGAATCGCCTTTTATGTTGATATCTGTGGTATTATTATTTTATTTTTGTATGTTTATAAAAATATTTAATTAATGACATTTAGGAGGTATGAACGTCAATATGTGACGCGTTATCACGTATAAACAAGGCGGATTCTCTTATCTATAATTTCTTACACATTTAGTTTGGTGGCTTTTGATTGTTGCTAGACAACGTAGGCTGCTCATTTTATTATGCAGTCTCTATGTGACGGCGATAAGGAATGAGGCTGGCTCTGTTTGATGGACGCGAGAGTCAATAGATCTCTGGCTCTTTCTTTTACAGCCTTTGAAAATCCGAGATAAAATAATTCTTGAAACATTCTTACTCATTTTGAGTAGATTAAAAACAAATTTGTATGAATCACTTTTTTTAAGTTTAAGTCTTTTAAATAATCACAAAATGCGGTTTTGATAATTATAGTGATAATTGAACTTGTATAAAAGCTCATTTATATAAATTATATTAAATTCATAGAATAGTGAGCAATACTGTTTAATTTATTGTTGCTTGAACAATAATAATAATAATAATAATATGCTAACTTTTAAAGCGCCGTTTTTGTGATGTAATCACCTCAAGGGCGCATTAAGACGTGTTTTAAATCTTAAAAATCTAAATGTGACCGCTTAAAAAACGATCGGTTTAAAAGTATAGTAGAACAAAGTATAAATGTTTAAATTGGGTATGAAATATGAAAAAGATGGGTTTTCAATTTAGATCTGAAATCTGTCGGATCATTTATGCATCTAAGGTGTATTACATCGTTTTATTTAATTATTATTTTAAGTGATCAATACGTACGTATTATAAAAGTTATTATAATATATTGTATGTAAGTGACATTGTTCGTCTTGCTACAGCATAATTAAACGTTTATTACATTTAATAATGTTCTAGCACAGGGAATAATATATCTCCCATATAATATAACATAATAAAACTTCTTGTACTTTGATCTTCTGGCATACAGAGGTTCAGATCTAATGGCTATTCCTCTTACGTCTGTTGGAAATGTGATTTGGTGGTTGTTTTATGCGAGGGCTAGATGTGTGGCCCGGAGTGATCCACTGAAAGAGGGCAAGGGAGGATTTCGGGTTTATGCTAAAGTCCTATTTTTTTCTCTACCAGGGCTGCATTTATATCAATGTCAGATACTTGTAGTAAGATTAATTGTATAAATAGCAAAATAAATGCTATATTTTAGCGATATCGAATCTCTATATATATCCTGTACGCGATACGTACACAATTTTTATTTGTACATTCTAAAATTAATATTAGTTTGTCAGATATCAAAATGTCTCCTCAAGAACGCCGATGGACTATTTACTGGAGCAAGGTCGGCGATTGACACTCGAGCATTGGGGCCTTCATTGTTCCTCTTTATTTTGTAGTATATATTTCTAAACGTCTTTGCCATTCGTGAAAATTCTAATTTTGTTTGTGAAACTTCAGTGATTTTCTATTCATTGTTTCTACGTAATGAATGTTTGTTTCCTCTTTTATCATGTGGTTTTAGTTGACTTTTCTGACGAGTTGACCTTATTCTTTGTTTGTACGTTTATGTATTATATTAACCAAAGGCGGCGTGACTCGCCAATAGGAAAGGCAATCTATAACTAATTTAAGGTCGTCTAGGGACCTAATTCGAATTATTATTCATTATTGAAATTATTACCCGAAGAATTTTTTTTTTCGTTTAAATTCTTATATACTGTTCTGTAGTGTAGTAATATTTTAAAAATGGAATTAAGAACTTATTTTATTGAATCCTAGCCCTCCTTTATTTCATTTAAAGACTTGACTCGGTGAATCTAAAAATAGGCGACGATGGAACATTTTTTGATTATTATGTATGTTAAGTTAATACATGTAATATCGCAAATGTTTCACTGCCTTTTTTTGCAATATTAGCTCTTATAATACGGTGGATTTTGTCGAAGATCGAAAAAAACATGGTACTACCATATCCATCTAATTTCAAACGTTAAAGATCGTCATGTTTACATGACAAGCTGTATGAATATAATTAAGAAGGCTAGAAGAGTATTTCAGGAAGACGAATATGGGTCTAACTTCACTGTATACCCTTTCGTGGAAAACTACGCAAGATTTATGTATTTCGCGATCTCCTTGACTGACGTGTCGGAGACCGTTGCAGTCTCCATCTTCAGGGTAGTACACTCAAGATATACCCAAGATAAAAAATAACGTATTGCTACTATTCGAGAATTACCCACTTCTACGTAATGGTTAATTGTCACATTTCGTGAGTGATTTTTTTTTGCGAAAAACTGGCGATATACTAAATATCTTTTAATTGTATATAAATTTGTAAGTTATATAATTATATTTTACATAGTTCAGTATGTTATTACGTTTTACGAATGTTTTAAAATATTAGCATTCACATTGTGGTCACACGTGTATGTCTAGGTTTAACTACAATAATTAAGTGTATTTAACAGTAACTGTAAATATTATAAACAAAGAATCACGTATTTTATAAATAAGAATATAGAACAATCGAAGATTGGAACATCGACGTATCAGCAATAGAAGAGTAAATAATAACGAATTCGAACACTCATTATGTAACATCGTTTCATCTCAATCTTCTATATATTTTTATGTATTAATTAATATCTGGAAAACGCCACGTCAAATGATTTTATGTACTCATTGTATCCGTTCTAAATCAGTTTTTTTTTAATTCGTTTAATTAATTTAGTTAATTATTACATTTAATTGAAACATAACTTTTTTTCCTTCTCGTTGTTATAAGTTATTTATTAAGGTAAAAAGCTATATCTGACAGAATAATAATGTCTTGTGTAGGAGCTTGGTGGTAAAATATACTATTTTAGTTGTAACCCATTAGTTTTACATATTTTTGTACTTATAATAAAATTCCACAAGCCAAGAATAGCCCATACAATATTGTATGTATGTATATGTAAGCACTTTATATCGTTTTGGGTTCCACAAATACTTTTTTGATTTATCACAAAACGATGCTCTTTTGTTTATTGAACATTCGTATTTATAATATTTTTGAATTTATTAGTTGTGGTATCTAATGTATTGTATTTTAAGGATGTGTAAATATTTTTTTAAATATAATTTAAGCCATTTTTTGCCTCTTGCAGGTCAGTGGTCTATCTTGGCCTTTTATGCTAATTAAATCTATATCATTGACGTATAAAAAATCGTATATTTTGAATTTGATTAAGATAAATGAGTGTCCCCAAGTCGATCTTTGGAATTTTGCGTAAGCAGTCATGAGCATCTCAAGGCAATCTTCATTTAGGAGTCCGGCGTACATCAGTAATTATTATTACACCCACGTTAATTGGTTCCCTGATCTCCGGTGACCCCAACTCATTATTGTTATGTAACAAACGAATGCAACTGCTTCTATTTTGATCATTTCATTTTTATCGAGTTTGTAAAATGAGTTCGTGAGATGTGGTGATTGTTGAATGTGAAATTTGACGGGCAGAAAGTGTGTAGATGGGACGGGGTCTAGTCAGCCGCCCGACGAAATGAATGAACAGTAGTGTGCGCCGGGCTCCAGGCCGTCGGAGGTCCCGCTCTCGCTCGGTCTAGGCAGGCCGACTCTCTCTGATAACTCGAGGCTCGGGGTGCATTCTAACATCGTTTATGACGTTTTTTTTATAACGCCGTAAATCGTTGACACTATTTCAACACGTTACTTCGGCATTGTTACATCACGCCCGTGCGCGTACTCATAAGAAATCTGTGTTGATTTTACTCTTGTTGATGTTACACCTTTTTATTACAGGGATTTGTATTGAAAGTTGTTGAAAAGTACGCATACATCACTCGTGTTTTGAAACTGAACTTTTGAAATTTTTAAATAATTTAAGTTTTAAATGGAACACATCATATTCAGATGTTTATTTTCACGCTATTACGTATAATATAACATTGTTATCAATTTAGAATCACAATCATAGTTAAAATGTCTAATGTTATGAATGTTCCTAACCTAAACATGCCTACCAGTTGCCTAGTTACTGGCGCTCGGACAAAACAGTAGTTGTCTCATTCCCCCGAAGCTAAACAATGAGCACGCTAGATAACAATTTGTTCGGGATTTTTGAGTTAAATGAGATAACGAGATGAAACCAGTTGCAGAACACGCTTCAGCTCGGAGTCTGCGGCGGATTCCTGGAAGAAAGCACGAGACAAAGGCATCGAAATCATTTAACTTGGCATTCTGGAATTACGTCCAGGCGGCTTCCGTGCGACGTACGTTCCGTCTCTAGCACCGTCTCCTTCTTACCTTCAATAAGCGCGGCTATGTCAAAACTCTTATACCAGCACAACACAAAGTAATCAACTCAACACGAGAGTTTGTTGTTATTTCACTGCACTAGCGCGTAATCCGAATCAAGAAGCGGTCATTTTTGTTTTAGATGAGGCGTTCACTGGTGTATTTATGTTTAGAAAGGGCGCACTGTTAGGAATCCACTGGCAGATGTTTACACTCGCGGACGCCGCGGCCCCCTTCGGCTCAGGTTGCCGTGTGACTGAGTGGCTGGTCGAGCGCGGACTGGCGGACTGGCGGAGTGCAGAGCGCTGCTCGCCGTCAGATGTTTGGGGTCCCTACGCGGCCGTTCCGAGCCCAACTTCGGGACGGGGCAGGTCGGCTGCTGGCTGCTCGCTGCTCGCTGCTGGCTGCTGGGCATTGCCTGCCATGCCGGCGCCATTATTACACGAGCCGGGACTTTTTAACAGTCGCAGCTTTTTTAAAGTTCAACTTAATAAAATTACGTAACTGAAAATATTAAATAATATAATTGTTCGATACTAACTAGTTTATCCTCAATGCAAATATGTAATTAATGATTCATTTTACATGAATCAGCTATTCTGTGAATATGCTTTTGATTCTTATTTTGTATGACTCGCTGTATGAATGGGGAGAAAGCTAGAGAGGTGTGTCAGGATAGAGTTGTCCATTCTATCTGCCTACCATTGCGTAGAAACGGCGCGATTGTTTTTTTTTTTTTTTTTTTTTAAATCAAAATACCGTTTTTACCATTTTGAATACATTTTTTTCGCCGTTTTAAATATTTTGTAACAATAAAAGAAACATAATTAAGGAATTCTACGGTTTATCAAAAAAAAAATGAATCATAAAATAATATTTAACTTACTCTTTAGTCGTTATTTTGTTTCTTTTGAAGTTTAGAATGATATCAATTTTCTCTGACCCACCTAAATCTTTTGCTGAAATCTTCGGCTGATGTCCATGGTGAATTATACTTATTATTCCAACATTTTACTCTTTCTTCAGAGCAGTAAGCCAATGAAGATGAACGGTCTCATTCAATATATTCAGATAAAGTTTACATCATTAACTTATACATTTTTCAATTTTTTTTCCACGTTTCGATACCTTTTATTACATACACGATACAGATAATTCTTTCATGACTTCATCACTTCTTATATTTGATATTCTATCATGTAATGATTTACCACATATTCATATAAAATATATACATAATTTATTATTTTCTCTGTTCCATGCATAACATTTACACCCGAGGGTCGGTATAATAACAAAATTCTTTAATTATATCTTCGGTTATTGATAGACCGCATTCATTTCTCGGCGCTACATCCCAGTGTGGTACTTGGCCTCTTCCACAACGGCCCTCCACTGACTTCTGTCTCTGGCTATCTCTCTCCATTCCCCAGCTCCTTCCATTTTCTCCCAATCTTGTTCCACGCAATCCGCCCATCTTTACCTCGGTCTGCTTCTTGATCTCTTTTCGCGAGGCACCCATCTGGATATAATTTGTGGTGTTCTACCCTCTGACATTCTTTCCACATGGCCAGCCCACCGTAGGCGTTGAGACTTACAGAATCTCACTACTGTTTCCTGGTTAATTAGTTATTTAGTTCTAATTTGCTGAAATCTGGGACTGATGTCCATGGGTAAAAGGTTATTGAGAGACCTAGGGTTAATTATTTTATTTCGATATTTCTTCATTTTTCCAAAAAATCTTTTTAAAATAGTCAATTGTTTCGGTTTTGGCTGGTCGGTCACAATCATAATGTTTTTAAATTAAATGAAATAAAATTGTTATCTCAGCAATTTTATAAATAATTATATTATAAATATGTTTTTGTTTATTATTTTTCTTCCACGAATTCGATATTTATCGTTGAAAGTGTTCACACTGATCGTAAACGAAATTGTGAAGAAATGTGTAACTTTTTATGAGCTTTCATTGTGAAGAGATTGTTGGTCACTGTAATACCGGCCGGTTCGGATCACCGTTGTTGCTAGTAAACTCACACGGTCATTTCTGTGGTAGAAATATAGCGGGCCCGCTCGCACCCGCGCCTCCGCCCCGTTGCCGTCCCGCTCTGCTCACTCCTTGTACTTTTTTATTATTTTGTGGTGAATACGAGTTTTGCGGTGGACTTTCAGGGATTCTCAACTCTCCTCGGGCGGGGGTGGGCACGGGGCGGGGGGCGCGGGCGGGCGGGATTGCAATGTGACCTTTTCACATTCGATCGCCGATGCATTTTAAAATGTGAAAGATTCTGGTAAATAATTATTAGAAACCTGAATTTATCGGTGTGGATTTTTTTTTTTTACAATGACCACATTTTTTTTGTATTTGTGACCGGTGGTTTAATAGTGCTATTTTAATTGCTATAAGGAAATTTTTTATAACATTTTTTTTTACAATAATATTTTTATTTGCCATTTTGTATATTTTTTCTAAATCAAAATATGATGCCTTTTATTTTTAAACATGTAAAATCTAAAACATTTCTGTATTTATGGAGGAGCTGTTTCGCGCGGTTGGGGATAATAAGGCTTTCTCTAAGTCAATAGTCAACATCAGGGGATCAGACTTTACGAGAAGCATACAATATTTTTAATTGAAATTTTAGAAAACTGATTTTTTTTCCGAAATCAATCGAGTTTCGTCAAACTAATCTTATTTAATACTATTATATATTTCCAGTATTTCACCGTAAATTTAATAATAAATTTCGCTGTGTTCCTTAAATACTTTATACAAAAAAAAGTATTTACACTAGATTTACTGGCATTGATTACGATCAATATACTATTGTCATTTTGACATGTGACTTTTGTTTTGACAAGTAAGTCTTTATTGCATAAATCCACAAAACTAGATAGCCGACACAGGATATTTTTTTCAGATATTATATTAATCACAATATATTGTTAAAAGTTGATAGTTTAAAAATGACGGGTTCCTTAAATATAGTGTTAAATCCAATTTTAAATATGATGGGTTCCTAAAATCTAGTGTTAAATCCAATATTAAAAATGATGGGTTCCTTAAATCTAGTGTTAAATCAAATATTAAAAATGATGGGTTCCTTAAATCTATACTCCGGCCGTTTTAAACTGAGTCTTGGGGCCATAAATGTCAATAGAGATAGGGATGGGAGGCGACCGTTATCGATTTTTTCGTCGATCGATATACTATACAATCGACTATAATGATTTTATATGATCTGTACGTTATGATATGTATGATGGGTCACTAATGATTGGTCTTTACCAATTGCAGTGCGTGTTTTTTTGTTGTTGCTATAAATGTGTTTACAGCAATTAAATAAATACATTCGTGTGTCACCACTCGTTGCGCACTATGGATAGTTTATTTTCTAACATTGATTTGAATAAATTACATGGCGATATTAGCCCTCAAACTCCAACAGTGATTCACAACGTATGCACGGCCGCGTTTATTTGTGGTGTGAGTAGAGCGACAGTGGACCGAATAAAGACTGAATTATTGCAATTAGGCAGGCCCTGTACACCAAGAGCAAATTTTAAGAAACCAGAAACTGTCCCCAATATTGACGATTTTGATAAAAGTGTGTTGAAGCGGACCGTTGGTTCATTTTATGATAGTGGAGAGTATCCGTCCGTGAGAACAATTACCTGATTTTAAATGCGGAAAAACTTCGATGAGAACACAATCATGAAGGAGATTGGGTTCAAGTATGAGAAAAATGCCGAAGGACGTAAATATTTAATGGTAAGAACAGATATTGTTTGTGCCAGAATGGACATTTTAAGGAAATTGGATTTACTTAGAAGAATTAACGATCAGCGGCCGCGTTTCTATCTGGATGAAACATGGATTAATCAAAACCATTCAGGAAAGCGTATGTGGCTTGGAAGCAACGATGAAGGAGGTTTCAAGAATCAGTCTGTAGGAAAAGGTCAACGATTAATAATTTGCCGTGCGGGTTCCACAAAGACTGGCTTTGTTCCAGAAGCGAAGCTAATATTTAAAGCGGTAAAATCGAAGGATGCTGATTAATACACAGAAATGAATGGCGATACATATATGGCATGGTTTTCCGCATTCCTAAATGTACTTGAACGGCCCTCTGTTAAAATCGTCGATAACGCAAGCTATCATTTGATGCAGTTGGAAAAGATACCCACAAGAAACACAAGAAAAGCTGAGATTCAAGAATGGTTAACAAAGAAAAACATTCCATATTCCAGCAGAGAAATTATAGAAGAGTTAATAAGAAAAGTAAAAGCCAGTAACCCCCAGAAGGTCTACGCTTTAGACAATCTGGCAAATGAACGAGGCCACGAAGTAATACGGCTGCCTCCATATCACTGTCAATATAACCCAATAGAATTAATTTGGGCACAAGTAAAGGGAGAGTTGCAAATAATAATAATACATTCAAGATAGCAGATGTTGAAAATCACCTCCACCGAGCCATCGATAATGTCACACAAGAAGACTGGGCCAAATGTGTGAGACATGCCGAGGAACTTCAAAACAGTGACCTACAGAAAGCTCGCTCAGAAAGCGAGATCACGCGCCGCTTATAATAAATTTGGCAGAAGACACTGATGAAGAAGACTCCGATGAGGATTGATACATTTTTTTGGAATATAAACGGCTCTTTTAAGGGCCACAATATGATCTACTTTGTTTTTTATACTTAACTTTCTTTCTGGGTTTATAGACATACGGTATACAAATTTTAAAATTAAACAATTTTTCTGTTTTTACTGGTATTTAATTTAGTATCTGGTAGTCACTAATTTCATACTAATTTAAACGCACATAAAACCCATAAATAAAGTTTAATATCAAAACTTTGTTAACTCGTTAAAGTTTATGAACAAGATACGATAGTAAACGTTACTTATCGATATATTTATTTTATTGTTACGCCCATCCCTAAACCGCTCCATAAGGCCCGTAAGTGCAAGCGAGATAGACATAGGGAAATGATTTATGGCCCCAAGACTCAGTTCATTCCGATTTCACTATAGTGTTAAATCCAATATTTAAAATGATGGGTTCCTTAAATCTAGTGTTAAATCCAATATTTAAAATGATGGGTTCCTTAAATCTAGTGTTAAATCAAATATTAAAAATGATGGGTTCCATCTCGTGTTAAATCCAATATCTCACCGCGCGTTTAAGTTGCCACGAGGATGAGCCGGGGCCGCTCACGGTGCTTAAAAATTGTTATGCGATTTATTATGCAACGTGCATCGTTGCTACACACATCTCACACTTGCTTATGATGTTGATCCTCTCGTAAAAGAGACTCTCAGAAATGCTCTTTGTCCTTTGTGCACCGTGTTTTAATTACCGGTTGTACTTTTTTAACACACGTGTCGAGCAACACATTACATAATATTGTTCCGACAATTACCATATGTTTAAAATGTATGATATTCGTTGGTATGATATAATAGTAAATAAACTATGGCCCAGTGAGAGACCACAATGGTTGGCGTCGTCGATATAACCGAGAGCTATATGATATCTATAAAGAGCCCGATGTGATCAGATCCATCAAAGTAGGGCGCTTGAGATGGGCTGGTCACATAATCAGAATGGACGACGACAACCCTACAAAACGCCTCACGCTCTCAGTACCACAGGGACGTAGAAGACCAGGAAGGCCCAAATGCGATGGATGGACAGTGTCAACACGGATGCATCGGTGTTGCAAGTGAGAAATTGGAGAATAAGGGCATCAAACAGACAAGAATGGAGGAAGCTCCTGGATTCAGCCAAGGCCCACCCAGGGCTGTCGAGCTTAGGATGATGATGATGAATAGTAAATAAATAAACAAACAACAAACAAACCATCACGCCGTTTCTCTGCAGGGGTAGGCAGAGAGAATGGACTGCCACACTACTCTATCCTGGTAAACCTCTCTAGCTTCCTCCACATTCATACAACGAGTCATACACGCACGTCGATTCCTCCGACTTCTAACATGACCAACCTTTAAAATTGGATTAATTTGGTCATGCCATGTTTTTCTCGGTCTGCCTCGACTCCGTACTCCATTTACATCTTTTTTGCTTTCTTAACCATTCTTTCTCCATCCATGCGTTCCATATGTCCGAACCATCGCAGCGATCCTTTCATAATTTTGTTCATAATACCTTCTTTCGCTCTACATTCCTTTCTTATATCAGCATTTGAGATTCGTTATTGGTAACAAGAATTTATCAATGAAAGCGAAAACGGCCGTGCACAATGGAGTTCTGGTCCCATCCCTAATGTATGGAAGCGAATCATGGAACTGGTATAAGAAGGATGAAAGCAGAATAAATGCGGTAAAGATGAGGTCCCTAAGACGTATGTGTGGTAGAACGATATAAGATAGTAAATAAATAAAACAGAAAACTTGACTCTATGGCGGCTTTATACTCGTATTTGGTTCATAGGATTGTTGAAAAAAATATATGGGTACCTTGTGATTTATTTTCCTTGATCACGATCAAGCTTTGTAAAAAAAAACTTTCCCACTACAACAATTAGTTTCTATGGCATAATATGGATGTTATGGTCTCGTGAATAGGCACCCTCGGGGTCCGTAAATAGCTCTTGGCACCGCTAAAATTAGATTTAGCAACCGCAAACTAGGCGCAATCCTCTTCTCTAGCAATTGATTCATAGAAATCAATAATTCTCTAGTAAAAAAAATACAGTTGTACCCATTAAAACGGTTTTGTGTATTTATGCCAACATGCTTATACGTATGGCTGAACCAACTCATATAGAGTTTGCAATAAGAGTTCAGCTCGGAGATGAGACCAGATAATTAGATGCTGACAAAGATATGAGACATAGAAATGTGACATAGAGATGAAACATTGAGATGAAACAGATGAGAACATTAAATAATAATAATAATAATAAATTGGATAATTTATAAAGCGCCATTTTTATGAATTACTCATCTCATTAAAAAGAGGCATTAAACAAAATTTACGATATATTTTATTATATTTTCTTCTATATTCGCTATAACTTTGTGTTGTAGATGTTTAATGTTTCTTTTTTATATACTTAGTATACAACACTCACTTTATTAAAAAAAATAAAAATTAAACACCAAACATGTTTCGGACTAACAACCCCTTCATTAGTGATATTATTTGAATATTTAAAATATTATAATTTTTTTACATTTTAAGATCTGTCTAAACTTACCACATTTGTAAAAATATATATAATATTTTAAATATTTATAGGGCTTGTTAGTCCGAAACATGTTTGGTATTTAATTTTAATGGTTTTAATAGAGTGTTGTATACTAAGTACTTAAATTATTATATTTTAAGAATTTTGCGAATGAAGAAAGAATGGCGAAAAAGAAATTCCTCAAATTTAAAATATTGGCCATGCTTGTAGTTAGAAAACTCAACGCACGTGCGTGTCAAACCATTTGAATGTCGAGGAAGTTTCATCATCATCATCATCATCAGCCGTCTGCCAGCCACTGCTGAATGTAGGCCTCTCCCAAAGCACGCCATCGCCCCCTATCCGTTGCCGCTCCCGTCCATCCATGTCCAGCAGTCCTCTTCAGATCGTCGGTCCAGCGGGCAGGGGGACGTCCAACTCCGAGAAAGTTTGATATGTATAAAATCTAGAATCGTTGTAAAATATCTTATGGTTTCATATTTCATCACTGAAAATGTCATTTGACGTCATAATTAGCTACATTTTATAGTGAACACAAAAATCTTTGATGATCTTAATGTGTTGGCACTGTGGAATTCCATAATGGCGATATTTTACTCTTATAATATATTATATATTCTCTTATCCTTATAATATCTTCTTCTTCTTCACTTTTGGTAGACTTAGGAGTCTGTTATTTCAGGCGGGTTCTCTTGAGACGCTGAACTCCAGCTTTCTCTCCACCGTTTCGGGGGTCTTCCTGGTCGGCGTTGTCCGTTTGGCGTTCCATGGAGAGCTATGTATGGTATCCTATTTGAGCTCATCCTTTCTACGTGTTGATGCCAGTATCGCCGTCTTTGACGTCCCCATCTGACCACATCTTCGACCTCGCAGATTTCTCAGATTGCTGTATTCCTAACTCGATCACGTAGGGTCTTGCCAGCTATAGCGCGGATCGTTTTCATCTCGGTTGTCCTGAGTATGCTCTTTGTCTTGACCGTGTCTGCCCTCGATTCAATGCCATATGTGAGGATTGGTCGCACACAGGTCTTATAGATGCGTACCTTGCTGTCAGTCCTCATGTCCTTGTTTCTCCATATGACATCTTTCAGGCAGCCTGCAACCGCTGCAGCCCTATCCACCTGTGACCTTACTTCTCTGGGGAGGTCATTAGAGCTGGTTACTTCGCTTCCGAGATATCTGAATAGGTTCACCTGTTCAATTTCCCTCTGGCGTACGGAGACTTATAATATGAGATTTAAAATATAAACTCATAATATTGTTAACTACGTAAATTATTTCGTGTTAAATAGTAAGGTGTTGTGTCTCCGTTTTAACAATTCGTTTTTCTGTGATTTCTAACCAAGCACAAGTATTAAGTGATTTGCTGCGTTCGTGTTTATTTTACAGTACCTGAAAGTTATTCGCATTTATCGTTATCAATCCATTTGCTAAATTTCCCTATTACAAACAAACACCAGCTTATATCATTGTTTACCGTTAGCTATGCAATGTTAATCGGTTACTTGCTAATTGCCTTGTTGGGTGTTAGCCAAATAAATGATGTACTTGATTATATCTTGATTTGGAGATAATATTTGGAATTCAATGAATTCTACGATAATGCATCTATTGTATCTAATTATGTGGTTAAATATTCAATATCTGTGAAGTTTACTTACAAGAAATGTTAAAAGCCGACTTGGTGGTGAAAATAGGGTAAACCGTGCAATCAAGTCATCACTGCTTACACAATAGACTGAAGGGAAGATGGCAGTACATAATAAATCTGTTTCTAAGATAGCGTGTAATAGATTTTTATTATTATTTTGTTGAATCGCTCTTTACATCGAATTTCGAAATAGAGGAAAATCGAGAAAAACGTGGCACTATAAAAATAAATCAAATATTGAATGTCGGCCACGTAAGGAGTGGGAGAAATCTACGTACATGCATGACACGATGTATGCATGATGAGGATGCGAGAGAAGTATGTCAGGAAAGAAAAGTGTGGCTACTACTGAATATGTTATATTAATACCTTCGAAAAATGTTGATATATAATAAATAAATTTATTAGTGGAAAAACAGTGTTTTGATTTATGCCACCCAATTTACATAAGCTAAAATGGCAGTGCGCACTGGTGTTCTTGTGCCGACCCTTATGTATGGAAGTGAAACACGGAACTGACAAAATAAGGATGAAAGTGCAATAAATGAGATCTCTAAGACGAATGTGCGTGAAATCAATGTCAAATGTCAATGGGGTGCAAATAAAAGTGTTATAAACAAACTAATGAAAGGGTTAAGATGGTTTGGACACATGGAAAAAATGAATGAAGACAGAAAAGTGGAGAAGGTATACGTAAAGGACGTGAACATAGCTAGAAATAGAGGAAGGCCGAGGAAAACGTCTCTTCTCCGGTCTCAATATAATGATTGGTCTGCAGCAAGGCGACGCATCTCTTCTTCCACTCCGCTCGGTCCTCGGCAACTATCTTCAACTCCGCATAAAAGGTGCATCCCATATCTCGGCAAATCTGGTCTAGGTACTCCTGGCGAGGTCGTCGTCTGCCAATCGATCCCTAGACTATTCCGTCCAATACATCATGCGTGTCGCAACACATGACCAATCCATCTCGCACGCCTCTCCGCTATGGTGTTCAACATGTGCCTATTCTCTTCGATTCTGCTGAGAACCTCCTCATTTGTAATGTGGTCCCTCCATGAAACATGAGCAATTCGTCGGTAGGTCCACATCTCAAATGTCTTTTGCGTTCTCTTTTGCGGAAAACGAAAAACGTGGCACGATCAAATCAATCAAATATTAAATGTCGTGCATGACAAGATGTATGAATTTAGACGAAGCGAGGGAAGTATGTCAGGACAGAACTGTGTGGTGGTCCATTGTATCTGCTTACATCTTCGGGGAGACGGCGTAAATATTTGGTGTCTCTTTTATTAATAGGTGTCATCATAGAATATTTAGAGTGATGCTCGCTTTTTGTATTTCAGTTACCACGGCCGCCGTCCATTCCACTTTGGCGAGTAGCTAGAACTTGACGTGACGACATGTCATTCAAATCGTTGGTCATTTAGTAGGAAACGCTTAATATTCATAACACGGAGATTTCACGTTCCGAAGCTACATTGCGCGATGGGCCGAGCCGTTACCAGCATTTACCGGGAACTGAATTTGGCAAACAAAGTCTTCTTTATGACTAATTTTGGCGTTTTCTCTTGTCTCTGCCCGCCCGCCAGACGCGCTAATTGTATTTATCTGGTGCAACGTGCATGCAATACGCATCACGCCGAATATATCAAGTATTACAAATTTTTGAGACTAAGCCTTTGCGGTAACCGGCCCTTCAACCTGGAAAAATCTTCCTGCAGATTTCAAGTGCATTGAGAACCCACCAGAGTTATCATAGGTTCTCAACCTTTTTTGGACCACCACCTTATTTACACGATTTTTTTTTACCCAAGATTGTAACAAGAGGTAACAAAATAACTATTAGCTAACCAATACACCGTCTCCCCGAAGGGCTAGGCAGAAATACTTCTCTCTTCTTCTTCAGCTTATCGCCGTCCACTCTTGGACGAAAGCCTCCTCCATGTCGATCTCTCCTGTGCAGTCTGCATCCATAGCACCCCAGCGTATCGTTCCAGGTTATCCCTCCACCTCATTTGTGGTCTTCCTACTCTTCTTCTCGTGTTTCGGTCTCCAATTCAGCAGTATTTTGGTCCATCTTTCGTATGCAGCTCTAGCGACATGCCCCGCCCATTTCCATGTTAAAGTCGTCACCCGGTGGATCACATCTATGACTCTTGTTTTATCCCTCACCGTTTCGTTTCTGACTCTATCTCTAAGGGACAGGCTAGCATGGCTCTCTCCATCGCTCGCTGCATGACTCTTAGTCTATCTGCACTGTGCTTTGTCAGAGTGTCAGTTTCAAGACCATATGTACTTACTGGCAGAACACAAGCTTCATATACTTTCCTCTTCAAGTTGATGGGTGTTTTTTTATTTTTTAATATGTATCCCAGTTTCCCAAAGGCAGCCCAAATTAGTCAGATTCTTCGTTTTAGTTCTGCCGTCTGATTTTCTTTATCTACTTCTCTCATTTCCTTAAAATTCATACATCGTGTCATGCACGCACGTCGATTTCTCCGACTCCTCACGCGACCGGCATTCAATATTTGATTTATTTGATCGTGCACGTCCTCGGTCTTCCTCTATTTATAGTTTCATTTACATCGTTAACATGTACCTTTTTTTTTACCATTTTTAGCAAAATAATAATAATATAGTACGAGTGTCAATCCCGATCCCGCCAGAGTTAAGATTATAGGTTTTCAACCTTTTTATACCACTTTACAAGAAAAAAAAACAAGTATTATTATAGGATGTAACAAGAGGTAGCACAATAATAATAATAAGATGGTACAAGTGTCAACGGGTGACTTGTTTAAATATCCATTCTCTATTAATTGTATGAAGAATATTTTATTTTTTGAACGCTTACTTAATCCGCATTGAGTAGACATTGTTCGGTTAATAGGTGAATAAACATGCTTTGTATAATGGTTTTGGTACGAATTTTGCGCATCCTGGAACTATGGTGTTTTTACATGATTCATACTCGTACAGTACAATAGAATATAATGCATCACACATTGAAACTACAATTGTTTTAGTATTTTTATAGCATCCTGTAAATTTGATTCACAACACACACACACACACACACACACACACACACACATACACAAGCACACTTGATAATTTTCCTAAAATAATATTACACTTTTAATATTTGTATCTAAACCACTTTATTTATTAACACCAACCGGTTTCGCTCCCGCCGGAGCTTCGTCAGTTGATTGTCCAAATTTGAGTTGTGCATATTAATTCATCTTATCCCAATCTCACTCGACATTTTTTTTTGCATCAATATTCTATTTATCTTCTTTATTCATTTAAAACATTGTCCACGTCTGATTGAAATATATATAATTTGTCTCTACACTAGTGTAGAGGGAACTTAAAAATGTAAAGATAGGCGTGAAATCCTACCATATATACCTACAAGCTCCAAAAATTTTCAGACGTTGTGGTCATAAGGAAGGCGGAATGTTGTTAAACATAAAGCGATCGCTCAACCCAACCAATGACAGGTCGTAAGTTCTGTAAGCGCCTCGGCCACCACCTTCTGTTCCTAGAAAACAATTTACATCTTCGTCTCTATTGAGATACAATTAATCCTTATAATATATTATTTGATTCTGTCAATCATTGGCGGTACTCCCATAGAAGCCCAGAAGCCCGGCTTGCGTAAGAAATTTTGAATCAAAACCTCTTCTGGCTTACAGAGGTTCGGCTCTTATGGCTATTCCTCTTACGTCTCAAGGGAACATTGTTGGAAGGTGATTTGGTGGGTTGTTGGTTTATGCGGGGGCATGATTACTTAGATTTGGTGGATGTTATGAACAAAATAATGAAAGGATCATTAAGATGGCTCGGACCCATGGAAAGGATAAATGATGAAAGAATGGTAAAAAAAGCATATAATATGTTAACGATGTAAATGGAACTAGAAATAGAGGAAGACCGAGGAAAACGTGGTATGATCAAATAAATCGAATATTGAATGTCGGCCACGTGAGGAGTCAGAGAAATCGACGCGCGTGCATGACACGATGTATGAATGTTGAAGAAGCGTGAGAAATATGTCAAGAAAGAAAAGTGTGGCAGTCCATTCTTTCTGCCTACCCCTTTGGGGAGAAGGTGCGATGGTTAGTTAGTTAGGTTCTTGTATTTTGTTTACAATATTTTTGTTAGTCTATATATTTCTAAATTTGTAAAAAAATATGAAACCTTCAAATATGATTCTTCTTCTCCTTTGATGGCCCTACATTCCACATCGAGCCTTGGCCTCCATTATTCCTCGCCTCCAACTCCTGCTGTCTTCTGCTTCGACCCTCCAACTTGAAACTCGTCGCAATTTCGCCGCATCTCTCCCAACTTCATCCACCCATCGTAGCCTTGGCCGTCAAAACATGAATACAAAAATAAACTAAAAAATGAAATAACAAAGCTGTGTTAATTAATAAAAAAACGTATTTATGGAATTCCACAGTCTTATCGCCTTAAGTTTATCAACAATAATTGATTAATAACTGGGCTTATAAGCTAAGGTGTATTGTAAAGGTAAATAAATACTTTTCCGAAGAATATATAAATTGTCGTCCCTGGACACTAACCTGGTGCATAGGTTCTCGAGGATGCTCCTCCATTTGTCTCCAACTTGCGCCTACCACTTTATCTCACCTAAGTATCACAATTAAAAATTTAACGCGCGGACAAGATACGAGCCTTCCTATTCAGAGTTTAATGTCTGCCATGGAATAAAGTTTAAATCAAAATAAACACCTAATATTATAGGTCCTTACATATGAAATTGGCGTTTTGTATGGGAGGAACATAAAGTTGATTTTTTTAAATATAATATATTTATTTAATTAAAGTATGTACCATTGCTATCTATGCACTTTTGCCATCTCATAGGTAGTTCATCGATCCCTTTACTAAAAAAACCATTCGGACGGGAATCAATAAAATCTTTGAAGTCGGTTTGGACTGCCCCATCGGAGTTGAATTTTTTCCCTTGCAAGAAGTTATCCAAATTTCGAAAAAAATAGTAATCTGTTGGGGCAAGGTCCGGAGAGTACGGTGAATGTCTTAGACATTCCAATTGAAGCTCTTCTAATTTGGTAGCCGTCTGTTGTGCAGTGTGTGGTCTAGCGTTATCATGAAGCAGCAGTGGCCTAGAGCGATTAACCAGCCTCGGTTGTTTAGCAGCTAGCTTTTCCATCATGGTTTGCAGTTGCTGACAATAGACATCTGCCGTAATCGTCTGGCCAGATTTAAGAAAGCTGTAGTGAACGACACCAGCACTAGTCCACCAAACGCTCACAAGTAACTTTTTTGGAGTCAATTTTCGCTTGGGGCATGATTTGGCTGGTTCGGCAGGGTTCAGCCATTGCGATGAGCGCTTCCGATTATCATACAGGATCCACTTTTCATCACAGGTAATGATTCGATTCAAAATCCCTTCATTATTGTGCCGGTTGAGTAATGCGACGCAGCAGTCAACGCGCGTTTGTTGATTTGCTTCACTCAATTCGTGAGGTACCCACCTTTCAAGCTTTTTCACCTTCCCAATTTGCTTCAAGTGGATTAAAACAGTTTTATCACTAACACCGCAGCCTGCAGCTAACTCGGACGTGGTTTGCGATGGATCCGCTTCCACAATAGCCTTCAATTCTTCATTATCAACTTTGGTCTCCGGCCGTCCACGGGGCTTGTTCTGCAGGTCGAAATTTCCAGAACGAAAACGTTGGAACCAAAAACGCACTGTGTTTTCTTTTGCGGCACCGTCGCCATACACATCATTAATCCTTCGAGCCGTTTCTGCAGCATTGGTGCCACGGTGGAACTCGTACTCGTAAATAACGCGATATTTCAAGTTTTCCATTTTGTAAACTGAGTGACGCAAAGAAAAAAAACAATTGAGGAAAAAACAAATAAATTATAATTTTCGAAACACAAATACTTGAGTAAATAGCTGTATAAATTTGAATTTGGAATTCCTAACCAAAGAGAAGATATTTGAGATCAAAGTTGCCAGTACGGCAAAACGCCAATTTCATATGTAAGGACCTAATATATGAATATAGCTTATTAAATGATTACTTTGAGTGATTTCATCATAAATATTTATTGTTTCATAAACAATTATGTAAACATCTATATTAAATAATTATTACAATTCAAAACGTCGGTTTTCTAGAAGTTTTATTATATTTTATGGGATTACGTGTTTCACCTAACTAATACGTTATCAATTGTGACATTTGATAATGTCTTAGCAAAGCGAAATATGTTATTTTCATTTGAATAAATTCACGTTTTATTGTTTTTTCTTTGTCTTAAATGTCGCCTGTTGGAATGGAATTTCCAGTGTAGGTTGCAGAAGACCTCAGATTTGTCATTTATGTCTCCTTTTGAAATGAGGTTTCCATGCAGGTTGCAGAATACCTCCGATTGGTCATCATATATGTTGTCTGTTGGAATGGGATTTCAAATGCAAGTTCCCGAAGACCTTCAATTTGTCATTTATGTCGTCTGTCGGAATGAGATTTCTAATGTGGGTTGCAGAAAACCTCCGAGTTGTCATTTATGTCGCCTGTTGGAATGGGATTTCCACTGCAGGTTGCAGAAGATCTCCGGTTTTGCCTCGCGCCTGGGCCAAAGCCTGAAGGCCGAATCACGAAACGCTCCTGCTACGCGAACCGAGGCGCGCCTCATGTAAAAAAATGGTCTGGCCAATGCGTCCGCTCGTGGGCGTGATTTTGAGATTCCAGTCATAACACAATGGGGTTATACATCTTCCGCGGGTTCCCACTGTTCTCAAGCTTCGGGGGTCAATGCCTCTTTGCGGATTTTGGTTTTCTTATTCCGCCCATTGTCACTGCAACTGGCCCCAGCGCGGGAAAGTCGAATAGTTTTTTTTTTTGTAATTAAAGATCCTTCATTTGCATACAATCAAAGGAGCACTTAAATTACAGAGAATTAAAATGTTTATCATGTATTCAGATTATCGTTTTAAAAAAGTAATTACAGACACAAAAATATATCGAATTAAGTTTTTTTTCCCTTGTTTTTTTGTAATTAAATGTTACCATATATTCTGATTATCGTTAAAAGTAATTACAGACACAAAAAAAGAAGAACAAAAAAAATGCAATTAAGTAAAAAAAATTTTAATTAAAGATCCTTCATTTGGATAAATCAAAGGAGCACTTAAATTACAAAAAAAATTAAATGTCTGTAAAATATATTCTGATTATAGTAATATATTTTTAAAAAAAGGTTGCAGACACAAAATAATTTTTTTTTAAATTTATCGAATTAAGTTTATTTTTTGTTTTTTATAGTACAACAGTATAATATTCCATATTAAATATTGGTGAAAATTTCCTAGAAGATTTGTTATTTATTATGGGAATGACATGTTTCGCCCTGGCATTATTAAATGTTTGAAAATGCATAAACAAGGCGACGCGTGTCACTCTCGTAGATTTATTTATTGTTTCTTGAACAGTCGTGTAAATCACCATATTAAATTATTAATATGCATGAAAACGTCTGTTTTCTAGAAGATTTATTATATTTTACGGAGATGTCACGTTTCGCCTTGTTAAGGCATTATCAAATGTAGTGAGGATCGCATCGCTGTGGTTATGAAATCGAGTTAATAGGTAATTGATGAATCGGGTGGTGATCTTAGCTTCTGATCCAGGGGACTTGGATTCAAGCCGAGATACGACCATACGACAATACGACCTTCGTGGCAGAGTAGTAAGAGTTCTGGCTGTTATATGGAAGGTCACGGGTTCGATTCCCGGTGATGGCAGTGTAATTGTCACACTGTCTTTGATCAGGTGTAGATTTAACGTGACAATAAAATGACATAAAATTGATTGGAAGTTCAACTAACTAAATATCATGCCGTCTCTCCGAAGAGGAAGACAGAAAAATGTTTTCAAAAGTTATTCGAATAATATCAAAGTTATGACAGGATGGAACAGTGTGGCGATCCATCATCTCTGCCTACCCCTTTGGAGAAATGGTGTGATGGTTAGTAAGTTAGTTAGTTAGGTGGAAAATACCAAACCTTTATTTGTCCAAGTCTTATTATTGTATTTTTAGCGTATAAACTAACTAATTAACCATTGAGCCATTTTCCCGGAGGCGTTGTCTGAAATAATGACAAACTACCTGTTGTATACAATAATAATATAATAATTATAATAAGGTATTTTCTAATAATAATATAAAATAATAATAAGGTATTTAACAATATTTAATAATCTGCTTCTATTGTGATGGTTATTTAGTAAGGTAATCATGTTTTTTATTATCTTTTAATGGATTTGACGATCTGTTACACAGAAATTATGTCACCTTATATGATGAGGTCCAACTGCCCCTCCATCCCTTAGGTGGTCTTCTAGGTGGACGGCGTCCGATGGGATTCAGTGGATTTTATTTACGGCAGTGACAGTCCATTATTTCAGACAACGCCTTCGGGGAAATGGCTCGACGGTTAATTAGTTAGTTTATACGCTAAAAATACAATAAGACTTTGACAAATAAAGGTTTGGTATTTTCCACCTAACTAACTAACTTACTAACCATCACACCATTTCTCCAGAGGGGTAGGCAGAGATGATGGATCGCCACACTGTTCTATCCTGACATAACTTTGATATTATTCGAATAACTTTTGAAAACATTTTTCTGTCTACCTCGTCGGAGAGACCGTATGATATTTAGTTAGTTGAACTTCCAATCAATTTCATGGAACAAAACATGAATGCTTTCTGATATATTATTTTCTGTTAGAGATTTTCTTAGAGAAATGAAGACGTATAGCGGATTTTTTGTATTGATACCTAGTACCTACCTGTAAACTGTCAAATAATACGTGTAAGTACTTGTTTAGTCGTATAAAAATATAAATTAATTTAAATCTCAATATGCAATAGACTCTAATCTTTTCATGTCTTTTCATATAAATTTTTTATAAGTGTGTATGATTTTTCCTGTTCACTTTTGAACGTTTTTTTGTATCACGCCATTCTTTGTACATTAGTGATGCTACTTACTTTAGAAAATTGTGGTAATATTTCGCAAGTTTTTTGCTCGATCTATTAGGAATTTTGCAGGTGGAATAACTCGATTTACGACATAGCAGTTGTGTTGATCAGGGCCGATACTCTAGCCTCTGGCGCCTCTTTCTCTTTCAATAATTTATTTAATAAAATTATTCATTAAGACGGTGATTTCATATTGAAATAAAATAATAACAATGATGGAGACTTCAGCGAGATGGTGGTCTAGGGGACAGAACGCCTACCCCCCTTATCCAGGGGACTTGGGTTCAGGCTTGGACACGACCCGATTCCTTCTTCAAAATAACGAGCTATTTCTGCTGAGTTTGGATTTTGTATAATAAATTCTAACATATTCCGCGAAATCTTCAAGGTGGAAGATGTCGTGAGATGGGGCGGACAACGCAGAAGATACTGGAATGCGCACGTGCAGAGGATGGATCCCACCAGAATCCCACACGCTGTGGCGCATCAGATTTCTGCCGGCTACTGCCCCCCCGGAAACCACCAAAGAGATGGAGGGATAGCTGGGAGTCGACCTCCCAAGAGAGGCAAAGGTCTAAAAGAAAAAGAAGAAGAAATTCTAACACCATCGATTTCAATCTCCGGTGTTAATCTTTATTATTATTTTTAATTACGAAAGTCTAATTAATAAAGGAAAGTCTGCACGTGCAGGTGCGTTTATACTAATTATTTTTAATCCTTAGACTATTAAGCAAACGTAACTATCTGATATCGCTACGTGCCACTTTTTTCGTAGACGTATTTAAAATTAAATTCTCTTTGTATAAATGATATTTCGTTATAAACTAAATCGTAATAGCAATAATGTATTACATCACTATCTTCCTCTAATATGAAAGAACCATCCATCGGGATCTCGAGTGTGTTTATTTACAGCCAATAAACACACTCGAGATCCCGACATCTGTCTAAAGTTAGTCGTAGCGGGCAATGAGTTAGGGGAAATAATATGTAGACCGGCCCTGTTGATTTTAGTAGGTACATATGTATGATACAATAATTAATTTACATACCATGCCAATTTATGTGCACCGATCGGTGATAGTGATTTAAATTTTAAATCCCGCAATACGCTCGTGTAGAATTTACATCTGCAAGTACAATAGTTAATGTGTGATACGTTTGCTTTATATTGGTTATTCGTGTACACATACTTTGTACTGTTATTTTATTCGGGATATTCCGCCTCGATTCACCATATGGCCTATACCGAATGGTGGAAGACGCACATAGTTTTTACTATGTGTATTTTTACTACAGGAAAAATATTTAAAAATAAAATCGTAACCTTTTTACATAGAAAA
This sequence comes from Lepidostoma basale, assembly GCA_022606425.2. Lineage (NCBI taxonomy): Eukaryota > Metazoa > Arthropoda > Insecta > Trichoptera > Lepidostomatidae > Lepidostoma > Lepidostoma basale. The sequence continues at coordinate 501,931 of JAHDVF020000762.1, forward strand.
TAAAAACACAGATGATGAAGTCACTTTTGCTATTTTGATAAAATACTGCATGTATTTTGTTTGCACCGTTTATGTATATATGTTTATTTTGTCCACATAGATAAATATCGTGGGCTCAATACTATAACTAGGAAACTCAAAATATTATTAATAATAATAAATTAATATAAAACACCATCACGCCGTCTCCCCGAAGAGGTAGGCAGAAATAATGGACTGCGCCACTTTAACCGATGCGGCACTCCATCCTTCTCTTTTCGCCCCCGCGGGAGACGAGGTGTGATGGGTTGTGAACCTCATCGCCACCAATAGGCATTTCCCGCACACACTTCGATCGTTCAACGTCCACAAAATAAATCACTCAGAATTTTATAAGATAAGGGTTGAAATTTATATTAATTTTCTTTTTTTATTTATATTTTGCTGTATCATTTTTTCTTATTTTAACAATTTCACTTTTACCTTCGAACAAAACGTTTTTCAAAATATTCTGTTATGAGAAAATGTCGTTCTCAGTTTCAAGATCAAACCATTTCAATTTCATTGTAAATAACGATTTTTTTTTTAAATTCGCCATTTGTCAGCTCTATATTTGCTATACACTGATAATAATGTCATAAATACCGAATAACTAGATAACTAACAAACTAACTAACAATCACGCAGTGTAGGGAGAGAGGATGGATCGCCACATTTTTCTATCCGGACATAACTCTCGCGCATCTTCTACATTCACACATCGTGACATGCCGCTCGTCAATTGTTCCTACTTCGAACATGGCCGCCTTTCAGTAATTGATTAATTTGGTCATGCCATGTCTTCCTTGGTCTTCCTCGACTTCTTTTTCCATTCACACTACTTGTATATATCTTTTTAACCATTCTTCCCTCATCCATTCGTTCCATATGTCCAAACCATCTTAGTGACCCTTTCTTGATTTTATTTATCACGCATTCATCCGTTTTACATTCCTTTCTTACTTCATCATTAGATATTCTATCATCTGGCGATCTGTGACACAAATCATGTCTCGTCGGATGATGAGGTCCAGCTGTCCTTTCATCTCTTAGGCGGTCTTCCAGGTGGGCGGTGTCCGGAGGGGTTTCATAAGCGACTGTATATGCAAGTCTGTCGCCATCCATTCGGACTACATGGTCCCTCCAGTATCTTCTTCTGGATCTACTACACTGAACGATATCCTCTATTTCACAAGTTTTTCTTATGTCTACTTTGCGGACAAGATCTCAGAGAGTTTTTCCAGTAATTGATTTTAAGACCTTCATCTTCGATGTTCTTAGTAGTCCCTTGGTTTGCACAGTGTCGGCCCTTGTCTCTACAGCGTACGTCATGATAGGTCGCACGCATGTTTTACAAATTCTGATCTTGCTGTCGATATACATGAGCTTGTTCTTCCAGACCAGATACTTCAGACACCCTGACACGGCAGAGGCTTTAATGACTTGTTCTCGTACCTCGGTATAAAGGTCATTCAAAATATTTTATGATTATTAAATTATAACTGCCTTATTTCGAGTTACCTTGTTTTAGTATTTGGCCCACGATATGTTTATTTTTTTTAATGGTTGCCAACTTTACAATGACGCACTTCTAAACTCTCGTGTACCGAAGGCGATTCGTCTTCTCAACGAGGTGATATCTGAAGTGGACCTCTTAGTAGCGAATTTGTGAATACTAATGATTGAGGTCACAATTAAGTAAATGTTATATAATATCCTGTTTGTATTCACACTTCCCTCAGTATTTTTCCGTTTCAGATATTTATGTAGTTTTGGATTGCGCTGTAATTGTATAAAAAATAATTCAACTGCTGTTGTATTAATATTAATAATAATAATGTTTTATATTACGAGATAATCGCTCATGTTAGAGAGAGTTCAGAAAAGATTTCTGAGATATCTGTACATGAGGGAGTTTGGTTGATTTGAAACGTGGATTTATCCCACTGCGTTCATCTTTGGCATGCTGGGGACCAATAGTTTGCAGATAAGGAGGGATGGATGCAAACTTACCCATTTCTTCAGACTTATCAGGGGATTCTTTGAGAATTCCGTCATCTTGGAGGCTATCTATCTTTAGGTTCGGGATGGTTATCTTCGACAGTGTCAGCACAGACTATTTATCTCCCAGCATGTAGAACCAACCTGCCTCTGGTGATGCCGGTGGGGAGAGCAATCAAACTGCTGAACATGATCGCTTCGGAGATCGACGTCTTTCATATTCGTGAAAGTATGTTCAGAAGACAAATACTCTTGACTTTGGAGAGTATCTTGTATTAATAATGTCGAACCATCTCTCATGCGTTCTTGGTTTATATATTTATTATATTTTACCTGTTCTCAATAGATGCCTTAAACTATAATTGTTGTTTATAATATCTTTTGAGAAAATAAACATATTTGATATTTTTTAAATTCAAAATATGGAGAGTATCGTGAGAGATCTCTCATTATTGATTCTTAACTATTTATGACATAAATAGTTGTTTTAAACATTATTAGAGCACGTAACATATATTTATTTTTAGTAAGTAAAAGTTAATATAAAAACTAATTAAATGATTTATTTCATTATAGTTTCTATAACACTGATGTATAACTCCATAACTAACTAACTAAATAACGCCATCGTTCTGTATCATCCAAGGGGTAGGCAGTGGGGATGGACCGCCAATGCGGTAATGCTGGTAACACGCAAGTTCGTCGATTTTTCCGATTTCGAATGTTGCCGCCTTTTAGTAATTAATTGAGGATTGTGGCGGCTCATCCTCACTGCCTACCTTTCGGAGGAAACGGCGTGATGGTTTGCTAGCTAGTTAGTCAGATCGCAATATCTACATAAAGAATAAGATGAAGAAGATGTTGCCGATGTCTCCGGGAGATAAAATTTCAGCGCGGCGCATTCCGAAACTTTTTGCGAATCATTCCTGTAACCCCGCCACGAGGCGAGCACCGGGCTCCGTCTCGGGGTCGAAACCGGTTTCGGCGCGCGAATAATTCGCGGGCAAAGATGACGCTGCACTCGGCTCCTGTTCCTAGGGAGGCTGTTGGAATGCGAGCCGCCTACATACGTACTGCATTTTATATACAATATAATAATATAATACCTACACCAACCACCTTGGACAGAAATCATGCAAATATCAAATCATTACCGAATTAAGAACAAATTTTTCAGTTTCTGTTTTTCTTTTTAACTGAATCTGAATCTGAATCATTACATATAAAAGAACTGAATGAATGAAGAAAGAATGGTAAAAAATTATATGTTAACGATGTAAACGGAACCAGAAATAGAGGAAGACCGAGGAAAACGTGGCACGATCAAATAAATCAAATATTGAATGTCGGCCATGTGAGGAGTCAGAGAAATCGACGCGCGTGCATGACACGATGTATGAATGTTGAGGATTCGAGAGAAATATGTCAAGAAAGAAAAGTGTGGCAGTCCATTCTTTCTGCCTACCCCTTCGGGGAGACGGCGTGATTACTAACTAACTAACTAAGCATCACGCCGTATCCTCGGAGAGGTAGGCCGAGAGGATGGACCGCCGTACTGCTCATTTCTGACATAGGGTAAGGTATTTTGGCAGTATAGGTAATTTGGCAGTACCTTCTGAAACATAATCGTACTGAATAACCTATCGCTATGTAAGCTTCGGAATCACATGTTCAAACCATCCCATTTTTTTATTTTACTTATGGAGCGCATGGGTGAAGAAATAATGGTTAAAAAATATACGTTAACGATTTAAATGTAGTATGGAGTCGAGGTAGACCGAGGAAAACATGGCATGACCGAATTAATTAAATTTTAAAGGTTGGTCATGTCTGAAGCCGGAAGAATCGACGTGCGTGTATGACTCGCTGTATGAATGTGGAAATGGAGGAAGCTAGAGAGGTACGTCAGGATAGAATAGTGTGGCGGTCCATTCTCTCTGCCTACCCGTGCGGAGAAACGGCGTGATGGTTTGTTTGTTTGTTTTGTTTTCAATAATCTGTCTTACAATTCTTCTTTATTTCGTCGTACGGTATTCTATCATATATTGTTTTCCCGCACATTCTGCTCAGTGATCAGGTTATTTCATACATCCTGCCTCTGGTGATACAGGTGGAAAGAGTAATCTGAACGTAATTTCGAAGATCGTCGTCTTTTATATCAGTGAAAGTACGTTCAGAATCGTTATACTATTCTAATCTCGGGAAAATGCCTGGTTTTTTAAAATTCAATTTTACAATATTGGACTACAAGTTCTTCGTCGTGTCAATAGCAAGCTAGTTTTATAGGGATGGCATTAAAAAGTATAATATCTATCCTATCCTCTTGCCATTAGTGTGAAAGGTTTTGCCGACTCTGTGCCGTTTCTAGAGGCACCGGGTGTTACAGTTATATTTACATTACACGTGGAGGCACTTTCCTTGCCCCCAGATACACATTTGAACGAGATCTTTACCAATAATCACGAAATTATTCCGAAATCTATGTAATGACTGAATAACTTTTGTTTTGCTGTGAACAATATATTTTTGTATGATAATAGAATAAAAAGAAAAATAATAGTTTTAAAGAAGAAAAAAACATTTTTGACTCCTGAATACCTTTAAGAGTTTTTTTTTTTTTTAAATTTAGTGAGATGCACTTTAATGTTTGTATTTTTCCATTATTCCAGAAAACTTGGATTGGAATTGGTACCTCGCGAGGGATCCAGGGCCGTGCAGCCGGGACAACTGGGTGCGGTGAAACTGTACCGGGTGCATCTGGCCAGTGCTGACTCTGTTTCCGTAAGTTCATTTAACCCAACCTTACTGGGCATTTCTTCTAACCTAACATTACTTGTTCTGGCATCAACTAACCTAACACATTAGAATATATTTTACCAAACTTTATAATATTTAGCGTTATGTATGCATTGAAACAATCGACATGAAGTCATGTCACTTGTTTTATTCTAAAATAATCTAAAACCAAATGTTAACTAATTCTACCGTACCCAATGTAACTTCGAAGCGCAGTACGGAGCACTTTCTTAAGACTTCGAAGCACAGCACAGAGAGAAGGAGGAGATGAAAGGAGAGACAATCGGGAGACGGTTGTGGTTCCACCACCAACGTCTTCCCCTGTTATAGATACTCCAGAGTGTGTGGGTCCAGGATTGGACTTTATAGTCACATGAAGACCCACATCCATGAAGGACAGTCTTTCTCGGATACGAGGGACACTCGATAATGGTCCAAAGTAATCAAGTACATAAAAAAGCGCACACCTAAGCTTATATTTCAACAAACCTGATATAATCTCTAAACAATATGTTGTTTGAAAAACCAAAAACACACTATACAAAACAATTATTAAAACAGTGGTGGTATGGATTCGAAGCATGGATATTGACCGGTAAATCCGCAATGCTGCTGAATACCTTTGAAAGAAAATCTCTGCCCAGGATCCGGGGATCCATGGATGATGGCGAAACCTGGAGAATACAACACAGTGACGAGCTGTATAATATCTACTAGGCTCCCAGGCTATCTGTGCATGACAAACTGAGTAGAGCGGGCCGGATATGTTAAGAGAATGCCATCATTGTGGGCACCCAAAAGGATTCTGGAAAGACACATGGTGCGAATAAGGAAGGTAGACAGCCCAAGGCTACGATGGGAGGGACGCAACCCAACAGCTGCAAATATAGATTTGGAGGGTCGTAGCGGAGGAAAGGAGAATTAATGGAGGCTAAAGCTCAATATGGGCTATAGGGCCATCGAAGAAGAACATTTTATATATTAGAGATATTCTTCTTCTTCTTTTTGCCCTGTCACACCTCCGTGGTGCATAGGACCTCAAGGAACCTTCTCCACCCGACTCTATCGCATGCTTGATGCCTAACGTCATCCCAAGTGAGGTCTGCTGCCTTAACCTTGTCCTGCAGGGCTCTCCTCCAGGTGGCTCTAGGTCAGCCTCGCATCCTCTTTCCCCCCATAGGGGACCAGTCTAGTGCGCCCTGAGCGATGCAGGCTGGGTTCCGTCTCAGAGTGTGACCGATCCACTGGCATTTGCGTCTAGCGACTTGTTCTCTAAAAAGAACCGCATTTGACACTGTTTGGGACTAATAGATCTTGAATATTGAGCGAAGGCACGTATTTATAAACACCTGGAGTTTTCTAATAACGTCCGTGGTAGATTTCCAAGTCTCGCATCAGCTTCAAGAACTCGAGTCTTTTCTTGAAACCATGTTAGTCTCCTATTGCTTTTCAAAAACCCAATTCAAGATAAAATGCATGATTTACATTGAATACTTTAATTTTATATTGGCGGTCTTCCATATGTAGGAAAACCAACACATTTTTTTATTATCTGCATTTGTGAGTGATAAGTAGTAACCTATTAATTTGTGGTTTATGAAGTTTTTGGTGTGGGTATATAACCTGTTTGAAGTAATAAAGTTCTTTAAAAGGAAGAACTCAGCCAGAGGTCTCCACAAATATGGTACACTAACACATCCCTACTGTAAATATTGTCCCTTTAATTTATAGTTTGTGTTTTATACGCATATGTGTTTTATCAGCTTGCAAAGGAGGAAAGAACAACCACATTGTTCCTTCCTGATACCATCGAAAACCCGACATTTAAAAAACAGGTAGGTCACTTTTGATGTTTCACATGTCTTTGCTTTATGTGTAAAATTGTAGTATAGATACTAATGGAACAATTCTTATAAAAAATGTTTTATTACCTGATGATTGTGATAATAACTGATACATTTCAAATGGGTACCTAACAGAAATATTAAGATGTTTTTTTAGAATATTCCTCCTGTGTCTAATTATATATTTTATTATAAAATAATATTATTTTATTGAATGCTCTTTACATCATTACAGCACAAACCAAATTGATGTAAAGGGTATAGCTATCATATTGATTCTCATGATATGTAATAGGTAGCTTATCTATCGCCATTTTATTGTCCTGTGAATTTTACACCAGACCAAGTATAATCACACTGCCATCGCTGGAAATTAAACCTGGGACCTTCAGTGTGGCAGTCGTAGCACTTACCACTCGGACACGAAGGTCATCAATTTCCATCCATTTTCAGCTATGAAATTATGTTTGTTGTCTACTTATCAGTAACCGTTTTGTAGCAATAACAGTATAAATTATTTATTTAAACACTTCAATCTTTCAGACTGGCACCCTCCGCCGTACGGGAAGCCATGGTGGAGTCACTCCTGCCTCTACAAATTCCGGGCCACCGAGTGCCGGGAGCGGCACGTCGAGCCCCGCTCACCTGTGGTGCTGCGTTCGAGAGTGTGCCGCAGGCGGGGGTCAGCCGGCACAGGCGCTCCTCAGCCTTTATGATGCCAGGAAACAGGCACTTGTCTCTGAGAGATTCCTCGTGAGATTGGATGCAGATGGATTTAACAACTACCTTGACCGTCTGCATACCAATTGTGCAATTTTTACGGTAAGAAAATTTGCCGATAGGGGAGTACCTGGACAGTTATTTTATTTCTCAATTTTTTTGTCTATTAATTGGACTCACTAAGGAGGGCTTAAACTCTATAAGATATTGTCTTTATATACATTCACCCTCTCTATGCATGGACTCATTTGCCTCACTCAATATTAGCTTTTTATTTCTTTTTATTTTACACAAATGAGACGTAACAAATTAATGAAATTTTGGAAACAGTTAAACAAAAATAACAATAACAATATGAAATTTTACAGAGCACACTTACATAATAACGAACAGCATATCTCACAATGATCCCAAATATTTCGATATTAGTGAAGCAGTACTCTTTCCAGATATGATAATATATGTTTATGGACACTGCCTCGCTGATACTAAAAATGTCAAAATAATGTCAAATTTAACTAACTAACTAACCATCACGCCGTCTCTTCGAAGGGGTAGGCAGAAAGAATGGACTGGCACACTTTTCTTTCCTAACATATTTCTCTCGCTTCCTCAACATTCATACATCGTGTCATGCACGCGCGTCGATTTCTCTGACTCCTCACATGGCCAACATCGTGCCACATGTTCCTCGGTCTTCCTCTATTTCTGGTTCCATTTACATTGTTAACATAATATATAATTTTTTTAACCATTCTTTCCATGTGTCCAAACCATCTAAATGATCCTTTTATTATTTTGTTCATAACACCATCATTCGCACCGCATTCACTTCTTATATTTTCATTCGACACTATCATACACAGAGTATCCACACATTCGTCTAAGAGATCTCATTTCTACTTCATTTATTCTACTTTCATCCTATTTTATTAATTTATTCTACTTTCATGTCAAATTTAATTACTGTAAATAGAATAACCATTTCTTCAGAAAATCATTTTACTTTTATACTAGCTCTGTTGAAAATAGGGTCAGTATTGAAAACAATTATAGAAATGGCACTCTATAAAAATAAAATTTATACTTTAACAGGATTTAGGCAATGCAGATCTAGCCAAAGAGCTCTTCCTCGTGGCGCAGATAGTGAGAGTGGGTCGAATATTGTCAGCTGAGGGCGCTCGCAAGGGTGGTGCCGGCTGGGTAGGGGGTTCCGAGGGATACCGTAGGCCACTGGGTGGGGGCGTACTGCCCCTCGCAGACATCCTTGGAGGCTCAGCACACCAGAATGAAAAAGAATACACTTTCAAGGTAAAACAGAGTACTTCTTTTTTATATTATCAAGTGAATAAAAATATAATAAGCTGTTTTTTTATATTTACTTTTAATGATTTTTATGCATAAACTCCATGGTAATATAGTTTCATCTTCAATGATGATGTCTTCTGCTCCAAGCCCTTTGTTTAGCTTCTTTAGTTCAACCAACATATTGTCCATGTAACACTGACTTGGTCATCATAATAATCTGATTTCTAACAGCTTTAAGCAGTGCATGGTTTTAATGGCTTAACAGCTACGATGAGTACATGGTTTTAATGGCTTAACAGCTTCGATGAGTGCATGGTTTAAATGACTCAACAGCTTCGATGAGAACATGGTTTAAATGGCTTAACAGCTTCGATGAGTACATGTTTTTAATGGCTTAACAGCTTCAACGAGTACAGGTTTTAGTGGCTTAACAGCTTCGATGAGTACATGGTTTTAATGGCTTAACAGCTTTAATGAGTATATGGTTTTAGTGGCTTAACAGCTTCGATGAGTGCATGGTTTTAATGGCTTAACAGCTTTAATGAGTACATGGTTTTAATGGCTTAACAGCTTCAATGAGTACATGGTTTTAATGGCTTAACAGCTTCAATGACTACATGGTTTTAATGGGTTAACAGCTTCAATGAGTACATGGTTTTAATGGCTTAGCAGCTTGGATGAGTACATGGTTTTAATGGTTCGACAAATGTGGTTAACTCAACTAGGTAACCTGCACGTCATCAAGTTGAGTTACAAGCATTTGAGTAACTTTTTTGATACGATGTTTAAAATTATATTTATTTTTCTTTAGTTGTACCAGTGTGAGGAGAAAGATTTCCATCAGCTTCATGAATTAATAATCAAAAAACAAAGTAACAAATACAGTCCCCTCTCCGGACACCCTAACTATGGTATGTTATGGCTATACAATGTTGTACAATCAAATTATTGTTTTATTTAACAAAAAAATGTCTTGAATTTTTTAAATTTAAATTCTGTTTCCAGGTATGGTCGTGTCTCTGCGTCTAATCCGTGGTGATGCACTGAACGCCAGTTCCGTAGGGGGTGCGACCAGCCCTAGCGGTGCAGTACGTGCATGCAAGCTTGGTTTTCCCGATGTTATCATGCCCGGAGATATTAGGAATGATCTCTTTATTACTCTGGAAAGAGGAGAATTCGAAAGAGGAGGAAAACCTACTCCCAAGAATGTTCTGGCCAGTCTGTCTGTGTTTGATGATACGGGAACTATTATCGAGGTAATTTTCGTAACATTGGTCACCAGATAAATGTAGTAAATTTTTTTATATCGCCTCTGCGAGAATAACGTGTTATCTCGAAAAATTTAAAAATGAAACAAGATACCCGTCTGAAAGAGACAACGTGACAACACAATATACCACTGCTGTGTTGTCTCTTTCCCTCATAAATTCTCTGTTTTTCACTTTAAAAATACCATGTTTTTGTAGAAAATATAGTTGAACACGGCGGATTTGATTATCGAATAAAAAAAACACTTTTTTCAAAATGTCACGTTATTCTCGCAAAGAGGCGATATGCGTTTTATTTCAAATATATTGTTATGTTCTAAAGTATATGCACACCTCATCAATCAATGATATAATTTCTGATTTGTGGCATTTGAAGCTTCATCTGCCTTATTTTAATGTCTTCCTTCCCAACGTTCAATTTTACCTTACCTCATTTGTAGCCAGTGGCGGATTTGCAGTCTTGGCCGCCCTAGGCCGTGTAGTAGAGTCCGTTCACGACAGGGAGATCGTTTCCAATAGTATGAATGACAGTGCGACGTTTGGCCGCCCCCTTAATATCTAGCTGCCCTAGGCCCGGGCCTACTGGGCCTTAGGGAAAATTCGCCTCTGTTATATTGAGCACTCTGTATTTATCGTTTCTCATAACGTTCCCAAAGTATTCATCTAATTCACTATTCCAGTCACCAGCAATTTTTCTGATGTCATCAGCCCATTGTGTGGAGGGTCTCCCTCGATTTCTTCTATCTTCATAAGGTCTCCACTCCACTATCCTGGTCCATTTTTGGTTTACCAGTCTGGTAACATGTTCTGCTTTCGACGACATCCATTTCTCCCAATCTTCTACATATCTCAGTATTTCTTATTTAATCTGAGAGTATATCTAGCATCGCTCATGTTTCCTTTCTGCTAAACGAAGTATCCTTGTTGCCGACTTGGTGAGGGTTATCGTTTCTGCTCCACATGTTAGTAATAGTCGCACGCATGGTCATACATTCTGCATTTGAGACTTTGTAAAATTTTACTATTGAAGAACTTCTTCAGATTGCCAATATTTTTACTTAATTAAATTATTAGTATTTTATACTTACTTTGTTTCAATAAATATGTTTTGTTTCAATGTTTCCAGGAGTGTGTTTGGAGTGCGGCTGGGTCTGGTGGGGGGTCCCAGCACGATGCCCCCCTGTTGTACCACAACAACCAGCCTACTTGGCAGGAGGCCCTGCGCCTTGCTGTCCCGCTGGACAGATTCCCCTCCGCTCATCTCAGGATTGACTTCCGCCACTGCTCAAGTCAGTTCAATATCTAATATCATTATTGTTTATTGAACAATAATATGTAAAAATCCATATTTAATAAGATAGAAAACATTTGTTTTCTAGAAGTTTTATTGTATTTTGTAGGAATGAGATATGTTGCCTTACTGAGGCATTAAGTATGTCATTTCCATGAAATATAATAAAACTTCATATTAAATAATTTTTGTAGATATTTTTATATAGATTGAGACCTTTCTAACTTTCACACTCGACATTACATTCACTTTTAGAGTCCAGGTTTCGCAGCCATATAGTAGAACAGATCATCATCAGCTGTCATCGTGTAACATTTATTTATTTAACTATCGATAGCCATATTCATTTTTGAATGCTGAATTATGTAACGAACTATCTAACTAACTAATCATCATGCCGTCTCTCCGAAGGGGTAGGCAGAAATAATGGACTGCCACACTTTTCTTTCCTGACATATTTCTCTCGATTCCTCAACATTCATTCATCATGTCTTGCACGCGTGTCGACTCTCACGTGACCGTGATTCAATATTTGATTTATTTGATTGTGCCACATTTTCCTCGGTCTTCCTCTATTTCTAGTTCCATTTACATCATTAACATATACTTTTTTTTATCATTCTTTCTTCATTCATTATTTCCATGTGTCCAAACCATCTTAATGATCCTTTCATTATTTTGTTCATAACACCGTCATTCGCACCGCATTTACTTATTATATTTTCATTCGACACTATCATACACAGAGTATTTGTCTAAGAGATCTCATTTCTACTGCATTTATTCTTCTTTTGCCAGTTCCATGCTTCACTTCGGTCGGTATAAGAACACCATTATTGATTATTAAATGGGTTAAATAGAAGTTTTCATTTCTAAGAGTGACATGTTTCGCCATACTAGAACAATATCAAATGTAAATACTAGGTAAATGTAAGGCAAAGCTTGTTACTACCATTGAATTTGATAAAACCTTTATAAATTTGATGTTTTCGTGAATATTCAATTCTTATGGAGTTTTACATCATTTTCCAAGAAACAATAAATAATAATCAGCTTGTATTTAGTAAATTCTAGTACATGGAATGTAAACACCATCTTTTGAATGTCTATAAAGCATCAATCATTCATTAATCTATCTTAGTAACATCAAAACAATCTTTCATCTGCAATAATCTATTTTCATTGTTAAATATTCAGCCCGCGACAAAGGAGAGAGAAAACTCTTTGGCTTTGCATTTGCTCGTCTCATGGAGGAAGGCGGTGCCACCATCAGTGACGGGCAGCATGAACTCTACATTTATAAGTGTGAGGACTCCACAAGGTTAGATTTATTTTCATTCTTATAAACCACACGCAAGACTTACAGGAATGTGGTTGTATAATGTTTTATATGTCTGCTTTTCTTCTCATAATTTTCACCGTAAAATATATGTTTTGTGACATCTATGATCTCCCATAAGTATCACATGTCCAGTCAAGCGAAGTCTGGCCTTAGCAGGTCCTCTATGGGTTTGCAGTCTGATTGTTGTAAAACTGTCGCATCACTGATGTGGTCGCTCCAGTAAGTTTGTAAAATGCGGGTGAGGAAGCTTTGTTGGAACTGTTCCAGACTGAAAATATGTCCTCTGCATGGTTGCTACTACCGAGATGGAGCACTCTATCAATATCTAATGGAGAAAAGTGGCAATCAGCCTTAAAATGAAATATTTTTGTCGCTGGTCGGCTACTTGTCTGCACAATCCTAATGTGTTAGAATTGGTTCTGGGAACCAACTGACATAATTCTTCATGTATTACATATTTAACTAACTAACTAACCATCACGCCGTCTCCCCGAAGGGGTAGGCAGAAAGAATGGACTGTCACGCCTTAAAATGAAATATTTTTGTCGCTGGTCGGCTACTTGTCTGCACAATCCTAATGTGTTAGAATTGGTTCTGGGAACCAACTGACATAATTCTTCATGTATTACATATTTAACTAACTAACTAACCATCACGCCGTCTCCCCGAAAGGGGTAGGCAGAAAGAATGGACTGTCACACTTTTACTGATGCGGCACTCCATCCTTCTCTTTTCGCTCCGCGGGAGACGCGGTGTGATGGGTTGCGAACCTCATCGCCACCAATAGGCATCTCCCGCTAAACATATTTATTTGTCAATAATACAAGGTGCGGCAAGGCAGACAGTGCAGTTTTGAAGGGCTATTAAAAAAAAACGGCGCGACTTACAGAAATGAGATTAATTTTATTTTATTTGGTATATCATGCCGTTTTACGCATCAAGTCTTGAAGATGACATCAGAAAGATGATAGCCCTCAGCAGCGATACATTGATGAAGGCGATTTCTGAAGTTTTCGACTGCATTTTGGCACATCTCGATGGGCATAGCGGCGATTTCCTCCCGAATTCGATCCTTAAGATCTTCCAAGGTGTGAGGTCGATGTTAAAAAACTTTTTCCTTCAGATAGTCCCACAGGAAAAAGTCGCAAATGCTTAAATCAGGTGAGCGCGCGGGCCATCCCACGTCACCCTTCAGAGAGACGAGGCGCACAGGAAACATCTGTCGCAATTTTGTCATCGAAACTCGCAAAGCCGAATACCGAAAGACCCACTGGGTGGCGATGATAGAATGGCCATTTACAAGAAATGTACGGACGGCAAAGCCTCGGTGTTGTCCGGACCAAACCATGGCAACGACTAAAACGGCAAGACCCTCCCGATACAATGAGACCACTTCCAAGTTCCTACCCCCACCACACGGGATGTACCGGCCTTTCAAAACTGCACTGTCTGTTTTGCCGTACCCTGTACTAACATAATCCTCATCTAGTTATTTACTTTTACAACTAGAGAATTAAAATATATTTCCTTTTTGATAAAGTTTCAGTTCTCAAGACATCAAACATTTTATGTAAATGAAAATAAAACCATTGTTTCCACTTACAGATTGAGTACAGCCAGTTATTTGAACCTTCCGAGCAGTGCCAAGGATGTGAACCACAGCAAACAGTCCAACGGGGACGTATCTTCATTTTCAAGAAGCAGTAAAGAAGTTGTTTTTATCAAATCCTTACTATGCTCTACAAAGCTTACGCAAAACAGTAAGTATTCAACTTCTTTTGATTATCAATGAAAAAAATATTTTTAATGCATTTATGACACGATTTTAATTCCTTCAAATAATGGTTTACATTGACCGAGAGCGAAGTTTGCCAAAATTGAAATCATAAAAATGTTTTAAAAATGTTTTTGATGACGTATGTTGGTGGTGGCTCAAATATGAACTAAACGCCCAATGTCATTGTGACAGATTTGAGTTTTTGTTGCATTATAAGTACTATTGTGAAATATTTTTGTTCTTATAAAATATTTTTTCATTGACTCAAGTGTCCCGGATAATCCACTTCCCGGCTAACCCGACCCCGGAAAATCAGGAGTGTACTGTAGATAGTACACTGAAGTATTTTTTTAAATGATTTTAACCAAGGTCTAAAGGGTCGTGATATGTGGTAATCTGTTTACATGTGCCAATATGACAATAGGTTGTTTTTTCTTTTCTCATTTAATAATTTGATGTAATTTAATTTTAGGCGATTTGTTAGCACTCCTTCAGTGGCGAGCTCACCCGGAAAGGGTCCAAGAGACATTGCTTCGGGTTCTCCGGCTTGCCGATCGTCTGTTGTGTGAAGAGTTGGTCAAGTTTCTTCAAGATGTGTTGGATGCCCTGTTTGCTCTATTTTCCACGGAAGATGGAAACAGGTTAATATTTTTTGAAATCCCAATTTTTACTCTGACTTCTTGAAAATGTTCTCTATCTGTTTCTATCTAGCGTCATCACTTGATATTTCTTCATATACCTTAGTTTTATATTGTACTTGGACACTTGTCATTAGGTTTTCCTGTTTTATATTTTCGGGTGCATGGAGCCAGTCCACTACCTTTTGGACAATGCAATACTTTAAAAGAGTGATCCCAATGGGGTCGGTACCGCCCACCAGTAGCTGTTGAGGAGTTCTACGGAGGTGTTTTTGATCTAAACCAAATTTAGGGGGCGCTGAGGACCAATTGCCGACCCTCTGTCAATTCAAAATGTGTATAATTGAGAATATTTCACCTAAGAAGGGCGCCATCAAATATCTGTTTGAAAATGTGGGCTATGATTTAACAAAATTATAAAAGTATGGTTATTTTATTGATTTCAAGAATGGCAATTGGTGTTTATTTTTCTAAAAAGAGGGCAGTGAGTAAGGAAGGAAGGTAGCCCAAAAAAGGTTGGGAAACTGTTCTTTAAAGTAATGCATTGCATATGTATTTGGGTCAGCTGAATTGGGTCATTTACTAGAAGTAAGTCATAGCTATTATTTAGGTCCGAAGATCTCAAATATAAATTGAAAACTTTTCAATTGAAATAATTTTCCCCTAAACTCTTTTTTTTTACTATTTTTGCATTGCATTGGGTTAAAAATATACTAAAAATGTTATTATATTTTGTTTTAGTACACCGCATTCTGGAACAGTCTTTCTCGTGTTGGTTTCAATCTTCAGTCTTCTGGATGAGAGCAAGTTTCAACACTTCAAACCTGTGATGGACGCATATATTGACAGTCATTTTGCCGCAGCTTTGGTGTATAAGTAAGTTCAATTTAACCTTTTTCGTATGTTACATTTTTTATATCTTTGATTCAAAAATACTCCTTTGAGTCAATCTTTTTTTATTTCACTACTAATACAGTTTTACATTCATGTTCCCATGAATTTAAAACTTATTATGGGATTATATTTTCTGGGATTGGAACATAATATCCGTGTCTCTTGGTATTGTAACCAAGATTATGGAGAACATTTGTCACAGAGATAACCGGATAGTGGTCTAGGGGACAGAATACTTGGCTCCTGATACAGGGAACTTGGGTTCAAGCCTGGACACGATCCTATTCCTTCTTCATAATAATGAGCTATATTCTGCTCACATTGGAGTTTGTAAAAGAAATTTTAATACCATGGATTTAAATCCGTGTGTTCGTATTAAAAAAAAAAGTCAACTCCATCTCAAGGTCTCCAACATAGAGGGTACTCAAGATGCCAGAAAATAATACATATTACCAACCGTGCCAATATACGCAATTATTATTGAATGTGCGTACTTTTGCCTCCTGGTTGAAAGAAGTACAATTATTCCACAGGGGGCTTCTGAGTTCAGTACAGCATTGTGCCGAGTGGGCAGTGAGCACCGAGAACCAAGATCCCATCCGCAAGTGTTTCCGTTCTCTTGGCGTGATCCTACGGCTAGCCGTGCAGAGCCGGCGGCTGTTTGCCCGCGCCACGGGAGGCCAGTACGAAGACAGCTTCCGCCGAGACCTACGGGCGGCTGCTGCAGCCCTGGCCTCCATGCTAAGACTCCCTCCCACGGAGCCTATACTTCCCACACAGGTGAGTAAAGCTATTATGGGTCTAATGGTATATTTGTTTTTTTTTGTTCTTGAATATTCTATTAATATCAAAAATGTCAATATCCAAAGCAATCATGTTCGGTAGTTTGATAGCTCACTCCGCCGGCATCACTAAAGACAGGTTAGTTCTGCATTTTGGAGGATAAAATAGTCTGTGCTGTCGCTATTAAAGATACCCATTTCCATTTCTTTTGAGAACGGAAAAGTGTTCTCAAAGAATCCTCTTAATACGAGGGTGGTTTGATAAGTCAGTAACTTTTTGAATAAAAGATATATTTTTCGGCAAATAAGCGTTTTATTTCTCAACAAAGACTCCTTTTAGCTCGATACATTTTATCCAGCGTTTTTCCAATAGGTTTTCTCAAGATCCTCAAAATAGGCGTTTGTTTCAATGATGACCTCTTCATTCGACCCAAATCTTGTTTGGAAACAGGAAATAGTCACAGGGGGCTAAATCTGGAGAATATGCTGGATGGGGTAGTAGTGTGTAGTACAATTTATGGATTTTTGCCATGGTGACTACACACGTGTGTACCCGTGCATTGATTTGATGGAACAGCACTTTTTTCTTCGTTAAATGCGGTCATTTCTGCTTCAGATCAATATCGAATCTGTCCAAAAGCTGTGAATAATATTCACCGGTGATCGTTTTACCCTTTTATATTGCAAAAAATTGTTTTTATTTGTAAAAAAAAAAAACTTCATTAATAATAATTTTTTGGCAAATTGAACAAGACCAAGCAAATCGGTTGGTCATTTTCAAGGATCAAGCATCAAAGTTCCTGTTGTGTTGAAATCGTGATATCTTGTATTTGGTAAATTATTAAATATCTTTGGTAGGCAGAAGATTGATTTTTTGCTTTTCAATTCAGAAATTCTGTCCGAATATACTTTAAAAAAAAGCAGTCAGGTAAAGCCGCAAGTGACAGTAAATGGAACATAGTTCCGTAGAAACATTTGTAAATCATCTGATTCTCATCAATTAACATTACACACAATATCATTTATAGTTGCAATTTACATACATACTTGCAAAATAAACATGGCATCACTAAAATGGTTAATAATCTCTTATCCAGGTGTCTCTATTGGGTTCATGTGGTGCGGTGGTGGAGCAAGTGGGGGCTGCACTAGGTGGCCCCGAGGGGGCTCGTGCTGGCGCCGCTCTGTTGGACGCACCCCAGCCAGGGCCCCCTCCAGCCCTCGCCCGTGCTCGCCTGAAGGCTGCAAAGCAACTAGTCTCTACTAAGATCTTCATTGAAGACCAAGGTTTATTTTTTTCTTTTCAATATGCATCACGTCCAAAAGAGTTAATTTTTCATGTGAAATGTTTTTAACTAACCATCACGCTGTTTCACCGGAGGGGTAGGCAGAGAGGATGGATCGCCACATTGTTCTATCCTGACAACTCTGGTGCCTTTTCTTCATTCACACATCGATTGATTGTTCCTACTTCGAACATGGCCACCTTTCAGTAATTGATTAATTTGGTCATGCCACGTCTTCCTTGGCCTTCCTCGACTTCTTTTTTCATTCACACTACTCGTATATATCTTTTTAACCATTCTTCCCTCATCCATTCGTTCCATATGTCCAAACCATCTTAGTGACCCTTTCTTGATTTTATTTATCACGCATTCATCCGTTTTACATTCCTTTCTTACTTTATCATTAGATATTCTATCATACATTGTTTTTCAGTACATCCTTCTTAGTGACCTCATTTCTATGGCATTTATCCTACTTTCATCCTTCTTCTGCCAACTCCAAGTTTCACTTCCATACATAAGGGTCGGCACTAGAACTGAAATGTTTTTTCTGTTTTATATTCTAGCCTGATTCCTTATTAATGCCTTTTATTGCTAAAATATTTTAATTAAAAAAACATTTATTATTTCTGATAAACTTAAGGCGTTAATGTAAAATTCTGTTTTTTTTAAACAAAACTGGAACAGTGTTTTAATTCATAAAAATATTTACATTTACTGTTTGAATAAAGATTAAACTTGCTTTATGAAACCATTCACTCTTTTTCAATTATAACCATTTAAAAAATATTTTGTGTTTCTTGAACAATAATGTGAAACCTCCATATTTGAAAACATCTGTTTAAAGTCTTATTATATTTTATGAGAGTGACATGTTTCACTTTGCTAGGACATTATTGAATATTTGATAATGCCCTAACAATGGAAAACATATCACCCCCATAAATATTTAAAACCCTTATATACTTTGTTTTTACAAAACTTCTAGAAAGCAGACTATTTCACAAATATTATATTTTTCCACACAGAGTCGCGTAACATCCTCCTGGCCGCCATCTGCCGCCATGTTCGAGTGCACCTCTCACGCCGTGATGAACTGGAAGAGTGTGCCGACCTCTTGGGGGAGGTGTTAGCTGCCCTCCATGACATCACAAGGGACAACACCCCTCTTCCATCAGCCCATCTCGATGTGCTGTGTCTCGGGACGTTAGATGCTCTGATTGATGCTCTTCTTAACCTGATTGGTCGACCCACACCTGTTCTGGTATACGCATATATTGTACAGTTTATTAACCATTGCTGAAATATGTGTTTAACTTTTTTTTTTGTCAATGAATGTGGTTAGATTTTCCCGAAATTAAGTTATTCTGTTATGTTGTAACTTACTTATTTACCCTAAAGGTCCATTTACACTGGACAGTCATCAGCCGATACCGACAAGTCACGATAAAAATAGCCTTGAATCTCACCGACTCGTTATTTCAAATGCTATAAATGCTATAATTGCTATAATAAAATCGCCTCCTGGGGTTGCCGAAGAAAGCACCTACTTACATAAAATTGACACTTAAAAAATAATCAATATTTTTCAGGATGTGTTTCCTACAGTATATGATTCTTTTTTACAGAATATCATTAATTCGCTGTGGAGAAGGGAATTATCTCGGAATTTAAATATGATATGAATGGAATCGGCATTAATCAAAAGTAACAAGACACCATCAAAACAAACAAAACGATTATTCGCTCAATACAAACGTGACATGTCAGTATCAGCTGATGACGTCCAGTATAAATGGACCTTAAGACTATTATTTTGATTTTTAACTTGATGATATAACAAATTTAATTTCTATGAAGTTCTTAATGGTTCTTATATATTTTAAAATTTTGTTTATTACTGTCAAATAACCACTTGAGCCACCAACAACATTAAAATATGTCCTCTCTCCATAATCTGAATAGTTAGGTAGTTCTCATATTAATATCGTATCATAGCACAGTTGTGAATATGACAAATCATTAATATGTATTTTGATTTTTCCAGGGAGCTCTCAGCTCTTGTCTTCTCGGTCTGCTGGAGCTGGTGGAGGGGCAGCAGCTGATGAGGCTGTGCGACTCTCTCGCCCACAAACCTCTCAAAGATTTTCTAATGAGGACTTTTTTGCTGTTCACTAATCTGATTGAGCTAGAGGTAGTCACTATTTATTATTAACTATTTGTAGACAGTAATATGAACAATCAGCATACATTTGATAATGCTCTAGCAAGACGAAATACGTCACTCGTGTGAAATATGATAATTCTAAAAAAACTGACCAATGTAATTTGTCTTATTGATGAAAACTATTTAATATTGGTGCGAACACTTTAACATGACACGTGGCTTGGGAATGAAGTGTTGGAGATGGTAGACTTTGAAGGTATTCAAAATATAGGTAGACAAAAGTATGCTTCGTGTATCATAGATAGATTTGGTCAATAATTCAGAACTCCTGAGGAGACCAATTGCAGCAGAGAGTTTTTAATATGCATTAAGGTTGGTAAAATTTGTATTCTGGGTAACATCTTGCGTGGAAATAGATATGAGATCCTCCAACTCGTGATATTGGGCATGATTTAAGGATAATGTGGATCTGGCAGAACGTCTTGGCTGCGCAATACTAAAGACTGGACTGGAATAAGGAGCGTTGAGGAGTCATTCCGGGTGGCTTAAGACCGACAGGTCTTTGGAGAAGTGATGACCAATCTCAGGGATTCAGATGAAGAATTAATTTTAGATGATATTGGCATTGGCCAACTCATATAGCGATATTTTTTAGATAATTTTGTATTCGGTTTACCATGGATCAGAGATTCTCTTATCATGTTGCCTTCTGCTTTGTTGTTCTGTTTGTTGTCCACTGCTAAACGTAGACCTCTCCCAAAAAATGGAACTGTACCCTATCCATTGCCATACTCGTCTATCCACGTTCAGCAATCTTTACAATATTGTCGGTCCAGTGGGCAGGGGGACATCCAACTCTATGGAATTCTGTGCGTGCTGTACACTCCAGAACTTATCTTCTTCATTGGCTGTTGGTTCTCCGACAAATATGGCCAGCCCACCTATCCTCAGATCACCTTGGTTCATTGTTGATTTCTGATTTTGTTGCCTCAAACATAGTTTAATTATTTTTAACATTATCTTTGGTGTTCCTTAGGTCTTCCCCAGTGACTGGCTACTGATGCGCGTCAGCGGGTGTGCAGCATTGCTCCGGGGACTCCAGTTGCTGGCTCCACCGTTGCCAAACCGCTTTTTGGGTCCCGATCCGCCGTTCGACCCGCAGGTTGATTCATCTTTACTGTCGATTATTTATTACAGCATCCCAACAATAAAAATACTTGTATATAATATGTAAAAAGATAAGGCAACTTTGACCTCTTCAACTAACAATTACCGGTATACACTTACGCTTAAGATAACCTCGTAGCCTTGCTCCCTGCACATGGCTTATGATTGTGTAGTCGGCCGCAGTTCGAAATCATTTTATTGGGACTGCGGATATAGTCAGCCGCACTATAGGGATTAAGAGTGTACTAAGAAGTACTTAAAACATATAAATTATTATAAAAAGTTATATTTTTTCCACTAAGCAAATCAAGAATTGTATAAGCATATTTAGCAAAGTGTGTCTATACAACAATTAAACATGTATTACCTGTAATTTACATCCTAGTGTCGAGAATGTACGAAGTATGACCTTGTGATGAACGTGTCAAAATCTAAAGTTATAAACAACAACAACAAACCATCACGCCGTTTCCCCGCAGGGGTAGGCAGAGAGAATGGACCGCCACACTACTCTATACTGGCAAACCTCTCTAGCTTCCTCCACATTCATACAACGAGTCATACACGCACGTCGATTCCTCCGACTTCTAACATGACCAACCTTTAAAATTTGATTAATTTGGTCATGCCATGTTTTCCTCGGTCTGCCTCGACTTCGTACCCCATTTACATCATTAACGTATACTTTCTTAACCATTCTTTCTCCATCCATGCGTTCCATATGTCCGAACCAACGCAGCGATCCTTTCATAATTTTGTTCATAATACCTTCTTCCGCTCTACATTCCTTTCTTATATCAGCATTTGAGATTCTGTCGTATATCGTTCTACCACACATACGTCTTAGGGACCTCATCTCTACCGCATTTATTCTACTCTCATCCTTCTTTTGCCAGTTCCATGCTTCGCTTCCATACATTAATCCATAATACCATAACTTTAGATACATTAAGTATGTATTCGCTTCCATACATACTTAATGTATCTAAAGTTATGGTATTTGAAAAGGAAGAATGTATGACGGATTGTGACATAAGTGCGAACGGTGAGAAATTAGAGCAAGTTACTGAATTTGTTTTTCTAGAAAGCATGTTTACAAGAGATGGAAGAATGGAGAAAGATATTGGAAGAAGGGTTGGAGCTGGAAACAAAATAAATGGTGCACTCAAAGTCATTACCGCAAATAGAAATATATCGACTGAAGCAAAGATGGCAGTGCACAATGGAGTTCTAGTCCCGATCCTCATGTATGGAAATGGAGCTTGGAGTTAGCAGAAGAAGGATGAAAGTAGGATAAATGCCGTAGAAATGGGGTCACAAAGAAGAATGTGCAGAAAAACAATGTATGATAGAATATCTAATGATGAGGTAAGAAAGGAATGTAAGGCGGATGAATGCGTGATAAATAAAATTAAGAAAGGGTCACTAAGATGGTTGGGACATATGGAACGAATGGATCAGGGAAGAATGGTTAAAAAGATATATACAAGTAGTGTGAATGGGAAAAGAAGAAAAGACATGGCATGACCAAATTAATCAATTACAGAAAGGCGGCCATGTTCTAAGCAGGAACAACCGACGAGCGTGCATGTCACGATGTGTAAATGTAGAAGAGGCGCGATAATTATGCCAGAATAGAACAATGTGGCGATCCATCCTCTCGGCCGACCCCTCTGGAAACGGCGTGATGGTTAGTTAGTTAGTTATAACATTAGGTTCCCACCACATACCCGAGGCTGTTATAGAACGCATCGGCGCCCTTTTGTCAGCCTCGCTCGTACACTTCCTAAGCCTTTCCCCATCCATCTGGGACTTACATTTAATATGCCCAAACACAATGGGATGCCAGGTTTCATTTCCTTTACTTTATGTTTCCTTCTGTGTCCTGCAATTCCACATGCAAACTTCTATTTATTTCAAAAGAGACACACACATTATTATTATAGTTTCACACTCAGTTGTATTCTATATAAATGTATTACATGACCAGGTGTGGAGTGCATACTTGGGCGCTATGGTGCGCTTCCTCCGCCAGCCAGCCCTGCAGGTGGAGAGCTGGGGCCGGGGTTGGCGTGCACCCCTCCTTAGGGCCCACGGAGACCTTCGCGTGCCAGCAGCCTTGCACCTCCTGTCCATGTGGTCACATCTGGGTAATTTTTTAATACTGCATGATTTTTTTATACTTACAAATTCACGAAGAAGGCAGAAAAGATGGACCACCACACTGTTCTTTAATCACATTTTCTTTATCCTCAGCATTCATATGGTGGTGGTGATTTAGGGGACAGAAGGCTTGGAACGGACTCTACCAATGATTAAAATCCTTGGCTTTAGACTTCTATTTTTAAGATATATCATGCATGGACGCCGATTTCTTTAACATTATTTTTTATTATTATACATGAATTATTATTATTTTAATATTTGTTGTTCAATGGTTATAAGTTTGAATTATAATTCATATGAACATTTACCTTTAATTAGTATTTTTTTGAAAGATAAAACATGCAATTCTGTAAATCTACTTAATAAATATGAAATTCTCTTCTTCTTCTTCTTCTTCCTCAGCCTATTCCCGTCCACTCTTGGACAAAGGCCTCCTCCATTTGTTTCCATGTCACTCTGTCTTGTGTAGACTGCACCCAGGTTATTCCGACATGTTTGTTCAGGTCATCTTTCCACCGTTGTTGAGGTCGCCCTGCACTTCTCTTTGCCATCCATGGTCTCCAAGTACAGCAGTCTTCTTGTCCATTTTTCGTCTGAGCTTCTGGCTACGTGACCTGCCCATTGCCATTTTAGAGTCGCTACCCGGTGGATGTTGTCAGTGACCTTTGTTTTTTCTCTCACCGTATCGTTTCTGACTCTGTCTCTTAGGCTTATTCCTATCATGGCTCTTCCATGACTTTTTGGGTCACTCACAGTTTCTCAGCACTTAATATGTAATTCATAATTTTTTTAATGTCAAAAGAAAAATATATTTTCAAAATTTTAAAATATTTTTTTACTCCTCACGTTTTTCATAAGGGTCTTCTAATCACACAACACAACTACATGTTTAAAAGAAAATCCGGTAAATTTTATATGGAATCTTGAAGGGATAAGGTAATGGTTTCCTCACTAAAACATTTTTATGGTGTTATTTACTAAGTATTTTACACATAATGTTTAATAGTCCATTGTTTTGGCCGAAACACTATAATACAGCTGTCGCGAAAAATAAAAATACAATTGTGATACATAAAACAAAGTTTTTGAACTTAACAGTTTATAAAATAATGTTTATATTATCTAATGAAAATAATATATTCACAGGTGACCAGAAGCTGGTGCTGGCTGGAGAGATGGTGGGCCCCCTACTGGAGGTGACCCTGGTTGCGGAGCTGCGTAGGGCCGCCCTGGGTGCGCTGGTAGAGCTGATGGCCCGCGAGAGGGCGGCCGCCGGACACGCGCGACGCCTCGAGGCGGCCTTGGTGGACAGGCTCGACACGCTGCTGAGTGATAATAAAGCAGACGACGAATACAGGCGCCTCTTTAATACAATGTAAGTGTGACAATTCAAATCAAATCAAATCAAATCAGTTTATTCACTCAAAAGACATTACAAACAAAAATGTTTAAGGCATCTATTGAGTACAGGTAAAATATTATATACATTCAACATAATACCAGGAATGCATCTGGAAGACAAGATGCTTTCTAAAGTAGAGAGTATTTGTACCCTGAACGTACTTTCACTAATATGAAAGACGTCGATCTCCGAGGAGACCGCGTTCAGCAGACTAATTGCTCTTCCCACCGGTGTCATCAGAGGTAGATTGGTTCTGGCTTCTGGTTATTTATATGAAACACTAAAATAGTTGTTCTAGTTCTAGTGATAATTAGACATTCAAGCAACACAAGTATGTTTTAGTTAAACCTAGGGATTCAAGTGAAAATATGGACTTACATCCAAAGGTAATATTGTCTGTGAATATGAGCATCAGGAGCACAAAATTAATCATATCTGCCTTCTGTACCACCTGGTGTGGTAATGTAGTCCTATTTTAGATAAGCAGACTTTGTCACACTCGAACCCGGGACCTTCGGTGTGGCAGTCATAGCTCTTGCCACTCTGCCATGAAGGTCGTCATTTATAAATGTATAAATTTATACATCAATAGATTTACTTATGCATATATAATATTTTATAAACATCTCAGAACTATTATTTTTTTGTTATATTGCCTATTACAAAAAAATACATGTATATTCATGGTTATTAAATTTCTAGTTATCTGCAATGTACCACATAAAATTAAGTCCTTGTATATAAGTATTGATGAATGCTCCACTCTAGTAATGCTGTATGAATCATTGTTTATGAAAGTTTAACGTTACATGCTTATCTGGAAATGGCTTCTTCAGGGAACATCTCAGTGCAGTGTGAGTATCAGAGGGGCCAACATCGAACACTATCTCCAATATCATTATTTGTGTTATTATTTTTAGCATTGTTTTGAATATTCCTTTGCTTGTGTGACCGTGATTGTTCTATGCAATTTTTTATGTTATGTTATTGTGAAATTTCTGTTGTTATGTGTAAGAGAATATCTGTTCGCTTTAAAACTATGTGGAATCTTCAAAAAAAGTTGTTGCTTTATCCATCTTACTGGGATTTTACAAGGTATATTTTACCAAATTATATAATACTAATGAAAATGTCTGTTTTCTAGAAAATTTATTTTAATGAATGGGTATTTCATTTCATTTCATTTATTTTGATAATAATCACAAACATTACAGACACACAATTCCAAATCGTTTGCAATTACATTATAAACAGAGAAGCATTAAAAAAATAAAAATTAAGCTTAAGAATAAGAAAAAATCATAACATTGATATTGCATCCCTGAGGCAACTCACACTATCACGAAATATGTCGACCTCCGAGGCGATCCGATTAAGCAATAAGATTGCCCTACCCACAGGCATAACCATTGGCAGGTTGGTTCTGCAGCGTGGCAAATAAAACAATCTGTACTGTCTTTGACAAATAGAGCTACATCACTCAGGACATCCGAGTTCTGTATACGGCCGCCAATCAGCTGAAAGAAGTGAACTCCCAAGTGAATGTTCCTCCTTCTCTCCAATGATTGGTAGCTTAGCATACCTAGCAAGAATTCAGTCGGTAAGAGCCACGGGTAATAACCGCGCTCTCTGAGGTAAAGAAAGCGCAGAAATTTCCTTTGCTTCAGCATCAAATGTAATTTATTTTCTTTTTTGATAAGGTTTTTCACCTTCATCATCGGGAGAACGACATTAATTCAGTTTATATCACTCTCCCGATGATGAAGGTATGAAACCTTCAATAATAAATATATATAAATAAAACAATAATAAATAAACTCAAAAAATGAAAAAACTGTGTGTATTCATAAAAAAATCGACTTTAATAATGTCTTAGCAAGGGGGAACATATCATTCCCATAAAATAATATGAAACTTCTAGAAAACAGATGTCTTTAATTCGTATTAAGTTTTCAATATTTGAATATGTTTTTTTATCCACATAAATCTTAAATTAGCCATGTTCATAAGTTATGTAATATAATAAGAATCATTTTAATACTAAGATAATAATGTAATGTTTTAGGTTGATGGAGAGGGTGCAAGCAGAAGAAGGAGGTTGGCGCGAGGCCGGAGCGGCCTTCGTAGGCTGTGTCACACGACTCCTGGAGAGACTCCTGGACTACCGCGCAGTGCTCCAGGGAGAAGAGAACAGAGACAAGAGAATGGCTTGCACCGTTAATTTATTGGTAAAGGTTTTTCTTACATGTTAACTTGATACTTCCGCAAGTTTTGTAGCTTACACAACCTGCACATGTTGACTTGCATAGGGTTCTTACACAGTAAAAACACTTATTGTGGTGCCATCAAGAAATTTAAAAGAATAATTCATTCACAGTTCTTACAAATTTCTAACAAATACATTTTAGACAGCTATATATTTATTTAAATCTGTATTTTACTTTATTTAGTTTTAGATTGGTTAAAATGTTTTAAACAAGAAGTGTGAGTGGAAAGAGAAGCCGTGGAAGACTAAGGAAAGCATGGCATGACCAAATTAATCAAATACTAAAAGACAGCCATTCAAAATCAGAAAAATGGATGAGTGTGCATGTTATGATGTATGAATGTAGAGGAATCTAGAGAGGTATGTCAGGGCAGAGCGGTCCATACTCTCTGTCTACTTCTCCGGGAAAACGTGATGGCTAATTAGTTAATTAGTTTTTAGTTTTTTTATATTGCCCCGATGAAGCTTGGGGACAAGCGAAACTGGTTGGCATAATTACAATTTCTATTATTTTATTTTATATGTATATGTAATAATTTACTTATGAAATTTTTCTTTCTAATGTACCAGTTGCTTTTGGATCTTGATAAGTCAAACATATTTGAATAATTTGAGTTAACACTAGGTCTCTAATGGTTATTTTATATTTATTTCAGAACTTCTATAAAAACGAAATCGATAGAAAAGAGCTCTATCTCCGATACATTTACCGCCTGCACGATCTCCATTTGGCAGCTGAGAACTTTACCGAGGCCGGTTATACAATGAAGGTATGAATACAAAATAAAAATCAAATAAAATATTTTGTTTTCCCGATTGCAACAATACTGGCGGTGGGTCAAATTGATTTCAAAGATTAATATTATTTTTATAGTTGTATGCTGATATGCTAAGTTGGGACAGTGACAACACAATTGCCGATCCGAATCATCCTGACACACCTGAGTGGGAAAGGAAAGAAATGCTCTATCATAAAATCCTGCAGTACTTCGATAGAGGAAAGGTAACATCATTTTGAAACCAAAAACACAATTTTTTGCATATAGAAAATAATCCCCAAAAATTAGAGAAATTAAAAAATTTAGAAATTTTATAGGGTAACGAAATGTAAATTGAATGTTATAAATAACCCAATTCCAGCTTATTCCCCGTTAGTATATAGTACATTAAAAACTTTTCCCCTATAATACTACCTTCAACTTTTGTCACCTTTCTTATTAATGTAATCTACTTCCTTTAATTCTTTATCATCTTTAATTTATTATGTTTCATCGTTTTTGACCCTATATTATGTGTAATTGTTATATTTCTTATATTTCTTCTTCTATTTGTAAATACATTATTATATTATACAAGAACATGGGTTTGATGACGTAGACAATTATTTTTTGTATAGATTTAATTTATAATAATATTATAACACAAAAAAAAGCGGACGGGCTTGCCTTACTGGTTGACCCTAGGGACGCCACTGCATGTGAGAGTATGTCAGGAAAGAACAGTGTGGCGGTCCATTCTTTCTACCTACATCTTTGGAGAGATAGCAAGATGGTTAGTTAGTATAATATAAATTCTTCTTCGAGTGCCATGTCAGGTCCCCCCAATGTCGGATATCACTCTAGCGTAGGCCTCTCTGTCCTGTGCCAGACGGAACAAATCCTCCACCCCCCGAATTCTGGCCCACATCTTGATATTCTTGAGCCAGGACATCAAGGTTTAAATTTAAGAAATATATACATATCATGCACGTGCAACAGTTACAACAGGAATGAATTTGTGAGTTATTAATTTTTCTCGTTTTCCAGTGCTGGGAGGCCGGGATCCCTCTATGTAAGGAGCTGGCAGATCTGTACGAGACGAGGCTGTACGATTATGTAAAGCTGGCGCATGTGTTGCGCACTCGTGCCCGTTTCCATGAAAATATCCTCACCCAGTTGCGCCCAGATCCGGAATACTTCAGAGTCGGTTATTATGGACAAGGCTTCCCTCTTTTCGTCAGAGTAAGTTCGTTCAAAACATTTTTATGGTTCACTCAATTTATTTAACTTCAGATTCACTTTCAGAAGTAAGTAACTTTGATTCCCAGTGGAAATGGTTTCATGTCTTCTGCGATATTTAATATTGATGAAAATATCCATCTTCTAGAATTATTATTATATTTTATGGGAGTGATATATAATATTTCATCTTGCTTCCGTATTGTCTAATGATCTTCTAAGATAAAAGAAATTGACAATTCAATTACATTAAAATTTCTAGATTTGATTAAAACTTTGAGTTTTCTTTTGTTTTTTAATCATATTATATTTAAAAAAAAAACAAATTCCACAATTTTAGTATTTAGTTCATTCATGCTTAATAATATTATTTAAGTATAAATAATGAGTAGAAATTTCTTGAAATTTTTTGTGTTTTATTAAGACATACAATATTATTGTTTCAATGAAATATTGTTTTCTTGCCTATGAACTATAGAGATTTTTGTAAACTATTTTGTTAATCTTTTTAAATATTTCCTTTAAAAACTTTTCTTTTTCTATTTTAGAATAAGCAGTTTGTATATCGGGGTTTGGAGTATGAAAGGATTGGAGCCTTCACAACACGCTTGCAAGCGGAGTTCGCTGCAGCACAAATTCTTATGAAAAATTCTCCACCAGATGATAGTCTGCTTAATTCCGATGGACAATGTACGTAAAGTTTATATTTTTCTTCCTCTTCTTTTCTAGCCATTTCTCCTTTATTTGGGTCTTGGGTCTTATCGGCATGTCGATTTGGTTGCTATATTTTTTATATTTGTACTGGTCATATTGGGATTGTTTTTTATTTTGGTTGGTTGGTTTTACAGCTGGTTGCCACCTGACACCATGGTAATGCTCTTATTAGAAGGGTTAGGAGCCGTTGTTGGCCTCCAAGGGCTCCTCTGTCACCATCTCTTCTATACTTCTCTGTCTAAACATATAGCACCACTGTCAATAATATGTTGAAATAGTTCATTAGTGAGATTTTAGAGTTTTTTCTCATATTGATTAAAGTTTCTTATTTTTCTTGTTCTTTGCTATAGACCTATGTGGTCTATCCTACAGAGGGTTGCTCCTCCTGTGAGGTAGACTCCCGGCTATCCTATCTTTTAGGAGGTCTTCCATGAGAATGTGTCCCACGAGGCTGATTATGTAGTACAATATAGGGGAGTCTGGTGGTGTACATTTTTTAGATATGACCCCACCAGTCTCTCCTTTGCTGTCTACTCCATCTTATGATATCCTCACCCTCACATTTCTTGGTGTTCTTCTTGCGATCTTATAGTGTCTTGTTTGATATATCATCCTCGGTGTCTTCATCTCGAAAGTCCCCACTCTCCACTCCATCATTACATTATACATCTTGTATGTTTCAGACATCCAGATTTGTAATGTGCGGGGGGTGGCAGCGATTGGGGCAGGCGGGCTGGGTCCCACGGCACCTGAAGCCCTGTGCCGTCATTATCAGGCACACCACCTGCGCACCTTCCACTGCGACCGCCCCAAGCACAAGGGGCCCGTCGACAAGGACAACGAGTTCAAGGTACATATATCCTATTATTTCCTGATACACACACCCGTCTTTTGAGAATCATAATCCCACTACTTTATTAGAAATTTAAAACAAATAAATAATTCATTCAAAGCTAAATTATAATATATACAGTAGTCAATGATTATTCTATTTTTTTAGTTTTATTATTGAAGTAAATCACTTAGACGAATGTGTGGTAAATCTTTATATTGAAAAAGAATAAGTGCCATAGAAATGAGATCTCTTAGATGAATGTATCTATTTTTTTATATGATGAGAGTACCAAATGTAGATACGAGTATAAGAAGTGAACGAAGAACAAATGAAAACGTTATGAATAAAATAATGTTGGTTTAGACATATGGAAAAAATGAGTGAAGACAGAATGATGAAGAAAGTATAAGTAAACTGGCAAAATCAAATCAATCAAATTTGAAATTTTGGCTACATAAAGATCCGAAGAAATTGATGTGCGTGCATTACACAATGTATGAATATTGAGAAACGACAAGTATGTCAGGAAAGAACATTGTGGCAGTCCATTATTTCGGTCTAACCCTTCGGAGAAATGGCATGATGCTTAGTTAGTTGAATTTTTAAAGTAGATGTTCATATTTGCTAATTTAAAATTATTTGAGTATATTTGCTAATTTTCGATTATATTGAGTAGAAATTTCGTATAAATCATATTAAAAATATTGTGTCACTTTTTATTTTTATATCGTTTTTGTTTTTTATTTTTATATGGTGAATAATATTAAGTTAATGGAATTCACTATTTAAATATGTTTTTATATTCCCTTAATAGTGCAATTTATGATGTATTAAAATGATCAAATATTTTAATGTAAAATAATTTTATAAAGCCACAAAATGTACATATTGTAAAATGTTTTAGTTTTAAGTCAATTTTTCTTTCTATTTTCTGAATGTCCTATAATTATTTTATATGCAACTTATATTTTT
The DNA here is from genome assembly GCA_022606425.2 of Lepidostoma basale. Taxonomy (NCBI): domain Eukaryota; kingdom Metazoa; phylum Arthropoda; class Insecta; order Trichoptera; family Lepidostomatidae; genus Lepidostoma; species Lepidostoma basale. The sequence goes on from JAHDVF020000762.1 coordinate 533,582, forward strand.
GTCCCATGATGTTTATAAATAAAAATAAATAAAAATGTATATATATATATTTTACTCATTTTGTTTTTAGTATTTTAATGTTAGACTTTTTTATCATCATTTTATTCCTTCTATCTCATTATTTTACAACAATTTCCTACAAAATTTTATTTATTTATAACAAAATTGTAACGTTTACTTTTTATAAGATTGCTTGAAATGTGTTTAAAAATAATGTATTTGTCTCTGCAGAGTTTATGGATCGAGCGCTCGACACTAGTGATTGAAAACGAACTTCCTGGAATTCTTAGGTGGTCTGAAGTGATTCAACGTTCTGTAGAAGAGATAGCTCCCATTCAGGTTTGTTGTTTTTATCACTATCTAATTGTATTACCCGCCTTCGCCCATCATATATTCAAACATATATTTTTTTACTCATTGTAATTATTTTCTCATTGTATGCGATGACAGTGATGATGGATATGATTTTTTTTATTTATTTATATATTTAGAAGAAGATTTAAAGCACTCTTAGCACTAATAGTCGACCTTCGTGGCAGAGTGGTAAAAGCTCTGACTTCCATACCGAAGGTCCCGGGTTCGATTCCCGGCGATGGCAGTGTGATTGTCACACTGTCTTTGGTCTGGTGTAGAATTCTCGTGACAATAAAATGGCGATAGATTGGCTACCTATCACATGTCATAAGAATCAATATAATAGCTAAAATAAATTGAATACAGTAATCGGGTTCAAATGACCTGTTGTATACAAAAAAAATAATAAGAACAAACAGATTTTTTTTTTTGCAAAATCAATTGAGTAGTTTTTGAGTCTATAAGCCACACATATACAAACATTGCTTTATATGCATATAGATAGAAGAAGATGATTCAAACCACTCATTAAATATTCTTAGCATTAATAAGAATAAACTGAAATTTTCAGCGAAATCTGTTGAGTAGTATTTGAGTCTATAAGCAACATGCATACGAACATTGCTTTATACTTATATAGAGAGAAAAATAGGATTCAAACCACTCATTAAGCACTCTTGGCACCAATAAGAATAAATTGTAAAATTTTCAGTGAAATCTGTTGAGTAGTTTTTACCTCAATTTGGCACACATATACGAACATTTCCTTATTATTATATACTCGTAGATGTAATTTTTATCACAGATATTCAATGTAATGTGTTTCTATTCCTAGTATGCTTGTGAAACAATGGAGAGTGTGGAGAAAGAACTAAGGCAGCTCGTGGCGCTCTATACAGCTGAGCCTTCCAGGAATATCAATCCTTTCTCTATGAGACTTCAGGTGACTAATATTTTTATGATTTATGTTTTCAAAAGATGTTTACAATAGTTTAAGTTTACCGAGAAGAAAACATGTTTTTTATTAGGCAGGTTTGTGATCATCACAGGTTTACACGTAAAGTGATATAGAAAATATATCAGTTTATTTTCCCACATGCAATTAAATGTAATTAATTAAGTGTAGTTATGTAGTCTATGTATGGGTTTATTTGGTAATTTGTAAGTTACTTAAATTTATTAAAAAAGTTTGCACCTCATCATCTGGGTACAAGTTGAAGGGAAGAGGTCAGCTTGACAATATCAGATCTCTATTGGCTGAAGAATCTTTAAAAATGGTCCGGTCAGACATCAGCTTTAAATCTGCCATTTTCAGAATTGTAGACAATTGGATATTCAATATTTTATAAATATATTTTTACATATATAAACATGCCCTTTTAGTTTCCACAATACATCTTCAGTGCAAAAATCGATTGCATGACTTTAAAGTATAATACAAGCCGTATTATATCTTCTTCTTAAATGAATATTTGATATCAAATCCTATTGTACGCCTATTTATTAACTCATTGTCTGTGGGAAGGGTATTAATACCTGTTTACTGTTGGAAGTGTATTTGTACCCAATTTTAGTGACATATTTTAAACATATTTTAAAGTATACATTCAATTAAATGTTTTAATTGTTTTTAAATTTCGAGCTACGTGTTAATTCTATATTCATCATCACTTTGTATTGTGGATTCACATTTGAATAACTTTTTGAAAACATTGTATTTTAAACACTTGCACTTTTCACATGTCATACCTTCGCTAAGACAAGGGCACAATTGCACGTTTTGTAATTTTTCGTTAAAGACATTTTAAGATTTTTGAAAGATAATATCGTGTTATTCTGGCTATACACACTATCGCTAAATGAGACTGAACTTAATGAGCGACTTTATTCCTCCAGATAAAGGGATGTTTTTAAAATACATTGGCATACTTAACTCATTTCGAAAATGTTTAACAATTATGCCCTTGTCTTACTGAAGGTGCGATGTGATGATGTTTGTGAAAAGTGCAAAAACATGTTGTGAAAATACAATGTTTTAATTGTTATTCAAATTAAGCTATGTGTGTTAATAATCGCGTTTATCTACCCACAGACAAAGTAATTAATATTTTTGGCTATGTTGTTAATTATGCTTGTATTTGTTTTCAGGGTATCATTGATGCAAACGTAATGGGTGGTCCGAGCAAGTACCAAGAGGCATTCCTCTGCGAGGACTTTTTGACACGCTGGCCCCGACTGAGCGGGGAGGTGCAACGTCTTAAGTCCCTGCTGGCCGCCCAGGCCCGACTGCTGGAGGCCGCTCTCGCACTCCACGGCCGCCTGGCACCCCCTAGTGTGCAGCCACTACACAGGTAAGTGCTCTGTGTAAATATATGATACTAGAAAACAAATCGCTAACCTCCTTATGTGAGTTCAATTGTTAACACGATTCGTGTCTTTTTTTCTATTGTTTGAGCATACATCATCAGCCATTAGTCGTCCAGTGTTGGACATAGGCCTCTCTTCCCGACTTTCACAACTCTCTATCCTTCGTTACTCTGTGCCATTGACCTCCTGCCACTTTTTTATGTCTTCAGATCCTGCTTGTGGTCTGCCCGGGTTTCTGTGGCCGGTTCTCGGCCGCCATTCAAGGATGCATTGTCCTCACTATATGGCTGGCCCAATTTCAATTCAACGATGTTACTTTGCACACTATATCAAAAACTTTTATCCTTTCTCTGATCCTTTCATTTTGTTTCCCACGTATATAATAACGTTTTGATTGTTGATTGTACCAATCAACTAAAGAAGAAAATTTTGGATATATGATCGTGTGCATCCAACTATGTCTAGATTCTCATTGGCATTATATTAATAAATAAGTGAATCACGTATTGGATAGTCGTAAATTGAGAAATGTTGTGTTTTGTGTTGGTAATTGTAGTGTTTTCATTATTTACTTTTTTCCAGACGATTACTGGAACGGTTTGGACAACTTAAGCAGTCGCTGGGACCAATTGCCAGGATGAAACGACAGCAATCGGAAAGCATTGTCAAGTGAGTATAGCATTTAAGCAAGTGTCTTCTTATATGGATATATTAGAGATTTTCAACTCTTTTTATTCAATTCTATGTATTTGTTGCAATGTCTGCGGTTTTGTTTTTCAGTACCCCGTTGCCACCGCTTCCAGTAGAGAGAAGATCCCAAAGCCTGCAAGCTGATCAGAGCGATCTGACTAACTATGAAGACTCCCATCTTTATACCAAACCCATCGTGAGTTTCATCATTAAATTTAACTTATTCGTGCCCAATTTTTAAATCTGATTTTGAACCTGTTTAAAATCAGATTTAAAAATTGATTAAAGAAAATTTTCGCTTTACATTATTAATTCATCCATTAACCATACTAAACTCTAAATGTGCAGTTAAAATTACATATTGTATTCTGATGAGGAATAAATGAATTATTATGGAGACCCAGCATTCAGTACATTTGAAGAAATAATATAAAACGTATGTCAGGATAGAGCAGTATGGCGGTTCATCCTCTCTATATACCCCTCCTATGAAACGGCGTGATAGTTAGTTAGTTAATTTTGCAGTTGTTAAGAATAGGTGATTACATTAAAATAGGATCGGACTTCTATTCTTATTTGCATCACAGAATACTGACATATTACTTTTATTTCAGTATTCATCCGAGTCAACAGATGGGTTATCTCAGCCGTACCGTGCTCACACGAGACATTCCAGGTAAATTGATGTCAACTTACTTCAAAGATAATTAATATTTTTTTTCTTTATATGTTTGAATTAAATGTATACATTGTGAAATGTTTTCAGGGAATTGGAAAGTACCGTCTGCTCCACGCCTCCTCCCCTGGACGGTGATGCCATTGCACCCCCACTACCTCCCCGTCTAACCGGTAAGTCTGTGAATATTTAAATGGCATAGATCAAAGTGGCATTAACTTGATGGTTGCCAGAGACGAGATATCTCGGCAAACGGCGCAGTGCCCGTGTGGCCAGAGACGAGATATCTCGGTAGTACTTTCGGTGACGTATTTTTGCGCCGTATTGACAATTTGTCAGAAACGGAACACACACTGTTCTCTGTTTTAGTTATCCCGAAATATTTTATCAAGTTTCCAAATACTTTTAACCGATTTATCAGTAAATTTCGAAAACTGTTTCAGCAGACAGTATACAGATGTCTTATTGCAGGGCTATCACAACTCGAAAATATTAGCCAGCGAAATAGTCCTCGCTGTCAGAATCGTCAATTGTTTGCGTAGTTTTCGTATAATTTTCAATTAATATTATGAAAAAAATTGTTTTTACTTGTTTTCAGTATGTCAGCACCTATTTTATCAGTGTTTTGCTAGTGATATCGGTCTCTTTTTATAACCCTTCACAGTTTGCTTTGTGTTAAGTTCTTTTTTTTTGTATTATGCGTATAGTGAATTAGTCAAGTAAGTAAACTATAATTTCTTTCTAACACAGCAAAAAAAAAATTTAAGACTTATTATTTTAACAAAAAATATTCGGCGTGCTGAGCACTGTGGCGTGATTTATTTGCGGCCATTGTGGAATTCTGTAATACATATTGTGGAATTCTGTAATACATGTTTGTATAATCTTAAGGCATTCACCATGTAGAGTCCAATAATATGATCTTAAGGCATTAACAATGCGGAATCCCATATTATTTTAATCATTTTACGGTATTAACGATGTGGAATCCCATAATATTTATTTTAATAATTTAGAGCACTTACAATTTGCAATCCTATATAGATTTTTATAATCTTAGGGCATTAACAATGTGGAATCCCACAATATGGATTTTTATAATCTTAAGGCATTAATAATGTGGAATCACATAATATGTATTCAAATAATCTTAGAGCATGGACAATGTGGAATCACATAATATGTATTTTAATAATCTTAGGGCATTAACAATGTGGAATCCCATGATACGTATTTTGAAAAGTCATAAAACCGTTATTTTCCTTTTTTAGAGTATAATCATGGTAATTAGTAACAAAATTGTCCTAACAGATTTTTTTTTTTAAAATACGTTTATATTTAAGGTATATGTGATTTTGTTTTGAGTATTACCATATGTATTCTACTTATCCATTGTTCGTGATTATAAATTAATAGGAAAATATTTTTTATTTTTTACTAAAATACAAATTATTCAGAAAATTCTTAATGTTTTTGCAATTACCAATGGAATCATGTGATAACAAGATATAGATAAATTTATAATTATGATCATGTGCGGAGTTGGAAACATAGAAAAATCTATGTGCATGCATGATGCGATGTACGAATCTTAAGGAATTGAGAGAAGTGTGTCAGAAAAAGAAGAACAGTATGGGTTTCTCCTTCAGAGAGATGGCATGATGGTTAGTTAGTGTGTTAGTATAATTATTGTTCGTGTTTTTATAGGTTCGGATAAACGAGCTTCCATGGAGAATGTACCTCCTAACGTGCCCAAGAGATCCCACAAACAGCCACCGGCAGACATCCACAACCCCCGCGCCAGCACACCCGACCTGCGGGACTCGGGCATCTCCACCGCCAGCCTCAGCGAGCTCACCGGAGCCCTGACTAACCTCTCCTATGAGGAGTACCATCCCAACTATTATAACTCTGATTCCCGCGATTTCAACGGCACCCCTGACCTCAACGGCAGCTACGTATCGGCCATGAATTCCACATTTAAACTCGAGCAGTTTATGAATATTGTTCCCGATGCCTATGTTGATACTGATGATGGTCCGCCACCGATTCCTCCGAAGATTGGAGCGATGGATAAATCTGATTCCATCGTCAGTAATCACGATGGATTCTTGTCAACTAAATTGAAGGTTCAAGATAATAATGAGATATAAATTTTCATTTGTTTTTGTCTTTATCCTAATTCTATTTTGTTATTTCTAACTGTTCTATTTTTTTTTTAAAGTTTTATGTATATATCAGTGGTGGCCAGTGCTCAATAGATTGGTAAATCGTTTGGTTGATCTTAATAGATGTAGCGTTAGACATTTTACCAATATTAATTATATGGGGAACCAAAAGGTAAATTATGATAATATCTTTTGGTAATATAATTGGTGAAATAGCCCATCTAAAGTATATATAGTTGACAGACATTTGACTTTCTGATGTCATCTAACCGATTACTTCCCTTAAACTTTTCTAGACGTACCATCTCAAATCAACTTTGACGCATGATGTGTTTAACATATTTAAGCTTCAATGTCAAAGGTTACTTTTTTTTTTTTTTTTATTAAATCTTTGTTTTGTCCCGAATTTTAAATCTGAAACACTGCCATCTTTGGTTCATTATTTATAACTTTGTTTTTTATGAACACCCACTGGCATCGGCTGCCATTTGACTAAATCTTTTAGTACAATTACATTCCAATTTGATTATTTCACTCTGGAAAAATGAATCTTATTTTCGTCCCTCCTTTTCTATGAAATTACTTATATATTATTATTTTCTATTGTTATTGAATTAGCTCATAAGTTAGTACTAAGAAGAAAACTATTTTCAAGTGATCAATTCAATATCATATGTGTGTATGTGTTGTGCTAATGGTTACTATATAATGATTGTATACTTCGTCTCGGTAATTGTTCAAGATTTCTGTAAGGGAGAACTTACTGTTTCAATGGAAATAAGAAATGCATGTTTGATTGTATTTTCATCTGTGTTTTCTAGCATTTTGATTATATTGACTTATATTGTCGACAAGCTTGTTCAGTGTATTGTTCATCCGTATTTATAAGGGATTTAGTCAAATATTATAACTGTTATTTACACTTGTATGGGTCTATATTGAATAAGTTGTTTTATTGAACAATTTTAGGGTAGGGATACTGTAGACTGATTTCTTTTTAATGACTTCCAGATATTTTTGCTACAATTTGACAGTTTACTTACAAGGCGTTTTAGGAATTGTTTTAACGTACATAGATGTTTCGGCGAATTGACGAACGGTCAGTTTTTATTTTATATGGAACCACTTCTGTCCAGTCGAAACAGAGGCACACTTTCTTCGCACATCGATTCACATACTTTAGCGTATTGTGCGTAACATTTGATTCTGTGTTAACATAAATGTGATGATATTCCTTTATATTGGATTTAAATTCTTGTATTTTTATATCTTAAATTATGAACCAAATAATATTATGTATACTAAAATGATTTTGTCCTATTTTTGCCAAAGGCTGGTATGCAAAATTCACCAATGTAACATGTGTTTTTGTATCGCCGAATATCGCCATTTGCCCTCTCTCTGTTAGCTGTAGCACGAAATTCAAGAAATTCGTTTCTTGGAGGAGACGGAGGAAAAAAACATGTGTTTTTAAAAAAGAATCAAAGAATGTCTTTATAATCATGAATAATGTGTATAAACCAGTACATGATATATTTTATTTTCTTAATTTAATACTTACACACTTCAATTATTATTTGAATAATAAACACGGTAGAAATTCATAATGATACCGCTATTTCCACTTTTGAGTATGTTTTTCTCACCATGTTTTGAAGGTTTTATATCTTCATCATCGAGTGAATTTATTTACGAGAGTTTATAGTGTTCTCCTGGTGATGAAGGTATAATTTGATACATGTCAACAAAAAAATGGAAGAAAACAATGTTTTAATTCATAAAAAATTGAGTTTACATAATATCAAAAGGTAAATCTTAAAAAACACTTATAAATAATTATATATTCAGAAGTATATAATAATAATCATTGATGCAATTTATACACCATAAATCTGCTGGTTACCTTGTTGTTATCCAACTATTTTATTTAAAATCTATGTTACATACATAATATATATATTGTGAGTTAAACATGTTTTCAAAAACAGTTTTGTGACCGGTTGTTTCTCTATACCCAGATATGGTTAACTTTCAAATCATGTGTAAATATATAATTGTTTGTTATTTGTACACATTATTTCTAATATGTATAATGATAGCTTATTCTTCGATAATAGTCTTCGATAGTCTTGATTTATTAAGCATTCAAGACATAATAATTGTGCACATCGGTCCTTTGGCAAAAGTGACTTTGGCATTATTCTGGAGTGGTGAGTCTCATGGGTGCTATCGACCCGCACATTAGACACCTTAGTAACATATTTTACAATTCATTTGTGTAATGGGCTGATTGGAACGGATCCTTTTTAGAATAAATCATTTATTTTTGTTAGTATTATTAAGATTAACATACAGTTTAAGATTCATCATAAGGTAAATAGTTAGTAAGCAACTTGTTCAAGTTATGAAAGGTTAGTTCTTGTATTGATAATGATGCAGATGATATACAAATATTATACCATGCGATTACATTGTTGTCTTATGTTCATATCACTGAACTTCTTCAAGCTACGTTGCATGATATCTGAGAAAATTATTAACCTACATTTTTATTCTGATCCAATTACAGATTCATAATACAAACATTGTGGGAGAGTGGCAACAGCTATATACAGCCACATCAAAGTTCCCGGGTACGATTCCTGGCAATGTAGAATTCATGTGACAATAAAATGGAGATAGATTAGCTGCCTATTACATGTCATGAGAATTAATATAATAGCTTTGTATATCCTTTACATTGATTTGGCTTGCGCTGTAATGATGTAGAGTCTTATTCAACAATGTAATAAATAATGAAACAATAATATTGATTCGATTACCACTGTACGAATCTTGATTATTTCTAAAGCAGGATAATACAAGTTTGATTATATTTTACACTCAATTTTACCTACTTGTTAAGCATTACACATTTTAAATAAGGTCTCAGTATATAATTGCATATAATGGCACACACAGCTAATTGTTATGAAGTTTTGTGTTATGAGGATAAACCACAATGTAAGATGGTGGGTTCTTGGGTTTGCCATAATTGAAAGTCACGTTTGCATTACATTTGATATAATTATTGTGCATTTTTATATGTGCGTGTTATGAATATCTTGTGAACCCCAATATCCAGGCTGAGAAAAATATATCTATGTTTCCAAAACTTTAAAGAACCGTGTTCTTTGGTATATAATTTTGTTTTGTTTACATATAAAGGATTTTTATTTTTCCTTTATCACCAAGCTCAAGAAGGAATCCATATTTGGATAGTGGAGTGTTGGATGTTTATTGGCCAATAATGAATAATTGGTTGTGAGTTGCCAAATATGATGGTTGCATGTAAGTGTATTAAGTCTAGTGATGGGAATAATCCAAAGGTTTTTATAATCTATTGATGCATTCTATTAGATTGGCATTATTTTGTTTTGTTTATTAGTTTTGCATCTGAGATGTTATTTTGCAATTAACAGCTCAAGAATTCAAATAATTCAGTTCCCATATTCAATATATTTCTGTGGATTATAAGTTTATAATATTCTTCATTAAATTGATTCTTTAACCTTTTGTCTGTCTCAAAATCACAAAAAAATCATATCCCCACACCTGCTACTTCAATATTATTTTTTATTAAAATGAAAATGTATTCATGATAATTTTTTCATAAAATGACATTTGAATTGCACTGAAATTTTTAAAATGTAAATTGTTGCCACATTCTTTTTTCCTCCCAAATAGCTACACTCTTCCTAATAAATTTTGTCACTCGCCGATTTACGAACTACTCGTAAGAACAGTACCAAAATAACAGTCGCAGCCGCCACCTAGTTTCAAGTCGCTCTATGCGACAAAATTACGAAATAAGGTTCAACTGTTTAGTAACATCGTTTTTTCTTATTTCTTGTGGCATTTTCGATGCATTGTCATACCATATATTACACTGAAAAGGCTCAAGGCTATAATTTCATATGCAACAGACAAAGGGTTATATTGTATAATGATATTAATCAAATAAACAATTTACCGTTCCCATCATTATTAGATTATTGAAATAAATATAATTGTGCATGTGTATTGTATAACATATATTTTTTGTTTAATTCAGCTGTTTATGACAATGATATTGACAAGTATTCAGTGCATGATTATTTATTTTTGTGTCCAAATTTCTAGTTTAATTGCATAGAATTTACATTTATACATTTAGGTGCCATTCTAAAAAATAATAAAAAAGAGAAATGTCACATGAATCAGTAATTGTCTTGCTTTAATATTAAATACTAGTTTAATTAATTATGTTTCACCATTATTTAACACTGCATATTTTTGTCTTACTTTTAAACTTAATATTTTATGTAATACAGCACTTTTAATTTATTTTATATTTTCATATTACATATAATCTTATCTACATGCGTATTTTACATACATGTAAAATGAGATTAACTTTTAATATGTTTAACCAATGCTTATCCATTATAAACTTTAATTTTGAAAATAATATTTTTAATTACAGATTTTAGTTAAATTTGTTGAATATCCATCATTTTTAAATAATAATAAAATATGTCTGTTTTATGTAGCACCATTTTTATAAATAAAACACCTTCAGGGTGTCGAAGCAGTTGTCTTTATAGGTTTTAAATATGTTTATCTTTATTTTATTTCAGTGACCCATTTTTTTATATTCCTTCCTTCCCTGAATAATAACATGTCATTTTTAAATATATTTTTCATTCATCTTCATCAGCTTGTGTCCATCCACTGCTGGTAGGCTGTCTCCCGACACTTCTTCGGTCCAACCTTGGTCTCCATCTTCCATCATCCCGTCGGCACACATCCCGTCGGCACACATGCCCAGCCCATTGCCACTTCATTCTTGGAAAGGGGATTCCTTATGTCGATGACCCCGATGCGTCTGCTAATCTCCACGTTTTTCTTCTTCTTTTTTTTCCATTTTCTGTTATTTGGGGTCAGCTCTCCTAAGGCTCCGCCAAGTCTCGTGATTCAGAGTCATCTGGTTTTCCAGTCCCAGCGCCTTCAGGTCGTTCCTTACTATGGACATCCACATTGCAGGAGGCCGACCAGGTCCCCTCCTTCCATCTTCCAGTTTCAGGGTCTTGTGAACAATGTATTCATTGTCCCTTCTGCTCATATGGCCGTATCACCGCAGACGACGTTCCCTAGCCTTTTCCGGTATGGGAGCGTCTCCATATTTATATCAATATATAATAATTATATTAATTCATTAAACACCCATTACTGATTTAAATGAAATGCCTGAATCAATGTTTATTTCCATTAATTTAATGACAATTTTCTTGTAATGATTTATCTTATTATGTATTGTTTCTTGAACAATAATGCTAAACTTCATATTAAATAATTAATACGAATGAAAACATCTGTTCTCTAGAAGTTTTATTATATTTATGGGAATGACATGTTATAATGCTGTTATTTAATTATGATTTTATACATTAGGTATTATTTATTATTTTGATGGATATCCTAATAAGGAAAAGAAAAGAAACAGATTGTGGCATAACCCCTAAATGTAATGTTTAATATTATTAACATTAGGTCATAAATAATATCATTATATCTTCGTTCATTATTTCATAATCTTGGGGGAGTAATTTTGATACTGCATTTATAAAGTTCATAATTTTGTATCTTTGCCAATATTTAAAAATAAATATATTTTCTAAATATATGAAAACATTTGTAAAATATTAAATACCAATTCATGCAGTAATAAAACTAAGGATTTAGTATTCTCATATATTGATTCTCGAATTTTACCGTATTCTGCAATATTTTTATACCTTTGTATATTAAAAGAACATTCAACGAATTTTTATATTCTTATGTAGAAGCGTGGCTCATTTTATTCAGTAATCATGTATACATATAAATATTTAATAATGAAAATGAAATTATTTTTATTGGAGAACCTTCAAGTATTATGTATGATCCATCAACTGCATAAATTAATTGATTATTTTAAACCAGTTACATTATTTTATTCAGAGAAATCATAATATAAAAGTGTATTTTTACCAATAATTGTATGAACATATTCTATCCACACAGCATTCCAAAAGCAATGAATCTTAAATAATAGTATCTAATACTTAAAAAATTAATGACCGAGTTTAACCCTTATCACTCCAATGTCAAGTGTGACTCGACATAGTATTTTTTACATCCAACTTCTATGTCGACCTAGACTTGACATTATGCGATGCAAATTTTTAATGAAATTTAATAATTATTATTATACACTCTACATCTTCTTAATACGGCATTTTATGGTGACTCTTTCGTTATGTATTTTTTTGTAAATTAATTACAATATTGTGGCACTTAAAACAATAATTTTACATGAGTGCAAAGGGTTAATATGCATGGGAATGTGAATGGGAACAGAATAAAGTGTTTACCATTAGAGGAAATGCATTCAAGACTAGGAGAAGCTTCAATTTGAACTTTTTAACAATCCTGAAAGACGATGAACACAAAAAAATGAAGTATTTTAAACTAATTATTTTAAAACTTGATATGCTTATGTTGTTTCACCCCCATTCAATTAAATTATCATTTGGAATGCTGTGTGAGTGAAGTATATTTGTAAGCACACTTTTTATTATATTTTTTTAATTACTAATGACGAAAACTTGTAATATGAAATGACGAAACTCCTCGGTTATCTGATGGGTGGATAATTTTTTCTTCCATGAACATCTAGTTTTATACTTACCGCTTTATTAGTATAGATTAGTTTGTATTGGGAACAAAAACCGTTGCATTGTGATGGTTCTACATTGCAATAAATTTTCTAGTATTTTTTATACACTTACAATGTCTTTTATAGTGTTTTGTATTTATTGTTACATTTGACTGTTGATTTCTGAATTTATATGTTGGTGGTAACTTATATAAATGATCTAAAAAGCATTTTTAATATAATTTCTAATTACCAATAAAATGTTCATACCCTTGACTGGGATTTTATAATTGCTTCTTTAAATTTTTATTACAACAGGACATAAAAAAGAGAGTGGATATATTTATATTTTTGTCCATATACTTAAACTTTTTTACATGGGTTAATTTAAAAATAAATACTATATAAATGTTACCTTAAACTTCACTTCAGACCTATCATCTATTAATTTATGCAAATTTTCCAATACTTAATTTTCATTGCAAAATAGATCTTTATTTAAACATACAAATACTTCCTTAGTTTATTCAACGAATAATGTTAAATTAAACAGAAATAAGGGTTTTCAAGTCCTGTCGCTGAGTAAAATTAATTTTAATTTACTTAAAAATGTTTTTCTCATAATGAATTTTCTCCATTCTGTGAATGTGATAAATTTATTTAATATGCATTGTCTCAACACAAAATGTTGATTTGAAGGAATGGTCTCAAATAAGAAATTTGTATAAGTGACATCTATAAATATTATTTACACTAGATAATATTTTCTTATTACTTACTTACTTCCTATGGCCATACAACTCTTGAAGAGTTTTAGCCTCCAAGATGATTTTGCACCTTTTGCTCCCAGTAGTCAGATTCGCCCAACCTAGCCAGATCAGTCAGAACATTGTCCATTAAGCGCTGTCTAAGCGTTCTTTCTTGAGGTCTTACTCCAGTCGGTCTAGACGCGTACAGGGTCTTGATTGCTCTGGTCTCTTCGGCTCAAATATTATTAATTGTAATACTGTAAACACTGTTGCAATCAAATGTGGTACCGCATTGTGTTAACCGACCACTATTATGCATAAACAGAAATACTTAATACATAAATATTATGTATAATAATAAAATTTTAATTGTAGCTCTCTTTTCAGTACTGAATCCAGCAATTTTAATACGTACAAGTGCAATAAATTGTTTTGTATTGCCCATTTATAAGTTCAGACATCAACAGTCAGGTGGGACATATTCAGATTGTTAACAATCTCACATAATCTCTAATAATCTGGAATTTAAGACTAATAACATTGTAATGTGAGTGCAATAGATGATAGATATTTTATAATTATATTTTTACGAAATTATTTCTCTTTTACTTTACTGTCCTTCTAGGGATTTTGTGTATTTAGAATGTACCAGACTATTTTTAAGCAAAATTGTATTTCACTTAAAAAAGATGATTAAAGTATAAGCTAGTCATTTGTAAAAAGTGTTTCATTTTACTCCATTATGTTCTTCTTCTTTATTCAAAGATGTGAATGGAGCGTGAAATAGAGAAAGACCGAAGAAAACGTTTAAATAAATCCAATTCTATTCGTTGACCACGCGAGGAGTCTGGGAAATTAAAGAGCGAACATGACACTATGGTATGTTGAAAGGGCTAGGTAAGCATATCGGAATATTATTGCGGTACATTATTAATGTCTGACCTTTCGGGAAAACGGCGTGATAGTTAATTTTTATAAGAAAATGGCATCTCTACTTCATGTCTCTTTGTGTTTTCGGTTTTTCAAATGTATGTAGTATCACATTAATGCCAATTAATTTTATGGTCTTCTTCTTCTTTGCTAGCCTTCTTCCCTCCACTACTGGATATAGGCCTCTTCCAATTTCCTCCACTCGTCTCTATCCTGCCCCCTTTGTATCCAAGATTTTCCAACCCTTTTGACAATATCATAGGTCCATCTCATCGGTGGCCTTCCGACACTTCGCCTATTTGCCCATGGTCTCCAACTGAGTGTCCTGGGTGACCATCTGTTGCCACCCTGTCTAGCCAAGTGTCCACCCCATTGCCATTGCATAAGGAATTAAGAAATCAGACGCCGCACCAGGGTTGCTGACGTCATGGACCGAGTGGCAAAATTGAAATTTTATGGTATGTGGATCTACCATTTTTAAACTATTATATAATATAATATATTAGACTTTTTGGTGTGCCGGTCACTGTATTGTGTACGTTAAATAAAATACAATATATTTTTAGATAAAATTGGAACGAATACATAGGTATAGCACACAATACATTTATTATCAGAACCTATAACGGTTAATTTATATACGAAAGTTGGTCGTTTAAATAATTTATAGCATTTCCTTTCATAAATATATCATATTATGTACAAATACTAAATCAATTAAATCAACTAGGATTATTTATTTGATTACACCCAAACTCCAGTCACAATATTTCACCAACAAAGGTCCAATAAAGCACACTCCATCGTGATCATATTTTTATTTTCCCTTAATAAGGTAATCGCGTGGTGAGTTCCGTGTACAATATACACAAAAAGAAGGTAGGTCTACACGAAATATTTTTTCACGTTAAAAATGTTTGGCGTTAATATAAATTCGTATTAAAATAATTTCCTAGGAAATACTCAAATACTCGTACGTATAAGGGCGGGAGTAACAGATGTCGTCGAAAGGATAGCTAAGTTTAAATGGTCATTTGCGGGACTGGTAGTTATCCATGGCTCTATCCCACGGCATTTCTTTTGGGAATGCTCGGAACCAATTCTCTACAGCTTCGAAGAGATGGACATCTAATAACCAATTTCTTCAGATTAATTAGGGGATACTTCGAGAACTCGGCCGTACTGGAGGATGTTGGTATTTTTGTCCCCGATAGACATCTCCGACAGCGACAGCACAGATTGTTTTACCTACCGGCCGCCAGAACCAATCTGCCTCTGGTGACACCGGTGGGAAGAGCAATTAGTCTGCTGAACGCGGTCTCCTCGGAGATTGACGTCTTTCATGTTAGTGAAAGTACGTTCAGGGGGCAAATACTCTTGACTTTGAAAAGTATCTTGTCTTCCTAATGTCGAACCATCACTAATGCGTTCCTGGTATTATGTTTTATGCGTATAACATCTTACCTGTACTCAATAGATGATTTGATTTGATTTGATTTGACATGCTGGCATCTTCGTGGCCAAGTGGTAAGTGCTTTGATTGCCACCCGAAGGTCCTGGGTTCGATTCCCGGAGATGGCAAAGTGATTGTCACACTCTTTGGTCTGGTGCAGAATTCACGTGACAATAAATTTACTATCTATCACATGTCACGAGGATCGATATGAATTCTATACCCTTTCCATCGATTTGGCTCGCGCTGTAATGATGTAAAGAGCGATTCAACAAAATGATAATAATAATAATGTTGCCAGATTGGTAGACGATAGATGGACCAGAAGGATGGTGAAGTAGAGACTTCTCGAAGATAAAAAAAAAATAGAGACCCCCTTCACGATGGTCCGATGACATTCGAAGAATTGCTGGCGATTGGATACGAAAGGCACAAGAGAGGAATACGTACGTGGAGAAGTATGGGGGAGGCCTATGTCCAGCAGTGGACGACAACGGCTGTTTAAGTAAGTACCTAAGTAAGAATATCTAAAATGTTTTACACGTAAAAATATTTTAAAAAGTCGTGAGTTAAGCGATATAATTTTTCATCAATAGTTCGCCTTCAATTTGTGCTGTGGATTAACATTTGAAATATGAAGAATTCGAGAAGAAAATACGAGAGAAGGCATACGTCCAGGAGTGGACGGCCACAACAGGCTGAAGAAGTTGAAGACGAAGAATTTGAAGATTTTTTAAAACCAAATTTTAAAGGTCGGTCATGTTTGAAGACCGAAGAAACTCCGTGCATATATGATTCGCTGTCTGAAAGTGGAGGTAACTAGATCAATAGCGTATCAATAGCCCACTGCGGAGTACCCTCCGCCCGTCAGGACCTGACCCGAGGGTTCAGGGAAACGGGGATAATAGAAGAGCGGATTTGTTGTTAAGAACAACTCCACTGATTGTAATCAACGCATATAGCGATATTTTATTATTAAAATAAACCATAGCTTAAAATGAAAAAACATTATTTTGTTATTTAGCAAGAAACTGATTATTCTACAAAATGTTATTATTTATTATCTATTATTATTATTATTTTGTTGAATCGCTCTTTATATCATGATAGCATGAGTTAAATCGATGTAAAGGGTATCGTAGTGATTCTCGTGACATGTGATAGATAGATAATCTATCGCCATTTTATTGTCACGTGAATTCTACACCAGACCAAAGACAGTGTGACAATCACATTGCCCTCGCCGGGAATCGAACCCGGAACCGTCGGGGTGGCATTTATTTTGTTTCCAGCTCCAACCCTTCTTCCGATATCTTTCTCCTTTCTTCCATCTCTTGTAATCATACTTCCCAGATAAACTTGATATAAATTTAAACTTAAAAATTGTAAACAAAAAATGATGAAAATCATTTAAATCATATGAAAAGTGTAATAAAGAGTTTGGAGTAGTTGTGGTTTTAGTTAAACCATATTAAAAACTTATTTTTTACACATTCAAGCCCGATGACAAAAATGAAAAAATCTCATACACGAATAATTGAAGAGCGTTACAAGTAGTTGTAGTTAGTTAGTGTTAACACTTATTAATTAAAAACATAATTTTATCACTTTCAGGTCCGATAACAAAAACGAAAAAATCTCGTAAATGAATTATTAAAGAGCTGTTTTTTTTTCTTTCGAAATACCAATAGTTCAAATATGGTCTTGTGATTCGCGCCGTACATTATGGATTATTCGCTATTCGAAATATGCGTTTTTTACAATTTGCCATTCTGTAATTGTTCACTTCCAATATGGTCTCGGTAACGGGGTGAGGTTTTTACCGGAGCTGGAGGTACGCGAGGCGCGCGGTGTGGCACGGCAGGGTAGCACAGCGCCCGGCGAGGAGGCGAAGCACGTTCATCCGTCCGCGCTCGTGACGCAATATTTCGCTGCAATATAATTACAATATTCACTGCACTTCTGCTGCCAGTGCAGGAGATTCTGCATCCACGTTAAATTAAATCATGATACTAATTTTAACCCTCCATTTCAAGATTTTTTAAATTTTAACAAAATAAATATTTTTTGTCATCTTTTGCAAAAAAGAAAATGGGAAAAATAAATAACAATGGTGTAAAACTCCAAATTGGTTGAAAAAACTCCAAATGCCAGTTGGTACACATGGTCTTAAACTATTACATTGTCCAAGCAACGTGCCGAGAAACTGCGTGTGACCCAAAGAGCCATGTTAGGAATAAGCCTAAGAGACAGAGTCAGAAACGATACGGTGAGAGAAAGAACAAGGGTCACTGACATCATCCACCGGGTGGCGACTCTAAAATGGCAATGGGCGGGTCACGTAGCCAGAAGCTCAGGTGAAAAATGGACAAGAAGACTGCTGATTTGGAGACCGTGGACGGCAAAGATAAGTGCAGGGCGACCGCAACTACGGCGGAATACCTGAACAGACACGTCGGAATAACCTGGATGCAGTCTGCACAGGACAGAGTGACATGGAAGTGAATGGAGGAGGCCTTTGTCCAGGAGTGGATGGGAATAGGCTGAGGAAGAAGAAGAAGAAAACTCCAAATAAAATAATATATATACGAATGAAAACGTCTGCTTAATACACACACACACACACACACACACACACAGACACACACACACATACACACACACACACAAATCATCACGCCGTTTTTCCGCATGGGTAGGCAGAGAGAATAAACCGCCACACAACTCTATCCTGTGACACCTCTCTAGATTCCTCCACATTCATACAACGAGTCATACACGCACGTCGATTCTTCCGACTTCTAACATGACCAATCTTTAAAATTTGGTTGATTTGGTCATGGCATGTTTTCCTCGGTCTACCTCGACTCCGTTTTCATTTCGAAACATATTTCGTTTTGTTATCGTTCGACATTATCAAATGTTATTTGTAAATATTAGAAATAAATACATTAGCGGAAGTAATTAAAAAAAACATCATTTTATTGAATTATTATTGTAAATATTGATGCCAAGATGCCGATGTCTTTTATATTCGTGAAAGTACGTCCAGAAGACAAATACTCTTTACTTTGGAGAGTATCTAGTATTCCTAATGTCGAACCATCTCTCATGCGTTCCAGGTATTATATATTTATTATATTTTACCTGTTCTCAATAGATGTCTTAAACTATAATAATTGTTTGTAAAAGCTTTTGAGAAAACAAACTGATTTGATTTTATTTGATTTGATTTGATTTGATCAGACCTATAATGACTAATGGAATCAGAAATAAAAACATTCCAACCTTTCGTGGGTAAAACCCTTAGATATAGGATACTTAACATAGAGAGTCGCAGAACCTGCAAAAATGTTAATTATGTGATGGAGTAGGCAGAGAAGATGTTTCTGGAGAGATAACGTTAAGAGGATGGAACAAACAAACCATCACGCCGTTTCCCCGTAGGGGTAGGCAGAGAGAATGGACCGCCACACTACTCTATCCTGGCACACCTCTCTAGCTTCCTCCACATTCATACAGCGAGTCATACACGCACGTTGATTCTTCCGACTTCTAACATGACCAACCTTTAAAATTTGATTAATTTGGTCATGCCATGTTTTCCTCGGTCTGTCTCGACTCCGTACTACATTTACATCATTAACGTATACTTTCTTAACCGTTCTTTCTCCATCCATGCGCTCCATATGTCTGAACCAACGCAGCGATCCTTTCATAATTTTGTTCATAATACCTTCTTCCGCTCTACATTCCATTCTTAAATCAGCGTTTGGGACCTCATTTCTACCGCATTTATTCTGCTCTTATCCTTCTTCTGCCAGTTCCATGCTTCGCTTCCATACATTAGGATTGGGACCAGAACTCCATTGTAAACGGCTGTTTTCGCTTTCATTGATAACTATTTTTAAATGACTTATTGTTTCCGATAACTATTTTTAAATGACAATAACCAGTGAGAATTCCCAAGATCGCGATGCACGAGACTACAAAAGGCCGACGACCACAAGAATAACCACCTAATAGATGGATAGAAAGTTGGACGTCTTCAGTGAAAATTAGTTTGCTACAACGAGACGAGAATTATAAAAAATGCATAAAATTTAAAACCCATTCACCCCTATGTTATTTTTACACACCGATCAGAACAACCACGTATAATGATGTATTACAAATTAATTCAGATTTTACAGGTGACAAGCGTACCTACTTGTAGCTAGGTGAATATTTAAATCCCATATTGGTAAAAGCATATATTTGAATATGGCATGAGCCGCCCTGTAGCTGCCGCTCCGCCCTCGCTGGTTAGCGCGCCCTGTTCCGCGCCCCGCGCCCCGCCCTGACCAGCTCGCGAACTTTCCCGAACTTTGGATCTTCACTCAAATTTATTAATATTTATGAAATAACCTCGTATTATGAAAAAAAATATAACAGGATCACTGTTTTGGTTTGATAAATCAATAATAGTCAAAATAATCAAATCAAATCATTTACTCAAAAGACATTACAAACAGCATAAATGTTTAAGGCATCAATTGAGTACAGGTAAAATATTATAAACATACAACATAATACCAGGAACCCATTAGTGATGGTTCGACATTAGGAAGACAAAATACTTTCCAAAGTCAAGAGTATTTGTCCCCTGAACGTACTTTCACTAACATGAAAGACGTCAATCTAATAATCTACTTTAATGGAGTGAATTGACAAAATTTTAAAGGTTGGTCATGTTAGAAGTCGGAAGAATCGACGTGCGTGTATGACTCGTTGTATGAATGTGGAGGAATCTAGAGAGGTGTCAGGATAGAGTTGTGTGGCGGTTTATTCTCTCTGCCTACCCATGCGGAAAAAGGGCGTGATGGTTTATGTGTGTGTTTGTGTGTGTGTGTGTGTGTGTGTGTGTGTGTGTGTGTGTGTGTGTGTGTGTGTATTAAGCATACGTTTTCATTCGTATTAATATTATTTTATTTGGAGTTTTCTTCTTCTTCTTCTTCCTCAGCCTATTCCCGTCGGAGAATCATTATAGGTAGGTATGTTATGGGTAGTATACAGTACTACAGAGAGCCAGAGCCAGTAGAGAGCTGTTGTCGAGTGTGAAAATTAGAAAGGTCTCATATTTGGGTGATGTGCTAAGGGGAGAAAAATACCACCTCCTTCGAATGATATTAATAGGTAAGGTGAAGGGACGTCAGGGAGTAGGTAGAAGGCAGCTGTCCTGGCTGCGGAACATCAAAGAGTGGACAGGAATAACAAGAGTTCAGAACATGTTCCAAGTGGCGCAGGATAGAGATGCCTTTGCTGCAGTGATCGCCAACGGAACCGGTTGACTATAAATGTTGGCTGTGCTTTCTTTGAGACATAATTATAAAGAAATCTGTATCCCCTAGGTTTTCTTCGTCAGCTTGTCTCCAACCACTGCTGAACGTATACCTCTCCACCGCCACGAATTCCCTCTCGATCTCTCGCCAGTGTTCTCCAGGCCTTCCCGCGGTCTCTATCTTCCATCATCCCGTCGACACACATATCCTGCCCATTGGCTCTTCATCCTCGCAATGCGTATCCCTAAATCGATGACCCTGGTGCGTCTTCTAATCTCCACGTTGGCTATATGGTCTCTAAGTGAGATACCCAACATGGATCTTTCTATGGCTTGTTGTGCAACTTTAATTTTGTTAATTACTTCTCTAGTCAACGTTCATGTCTCGCATCCTTAGGTCATCACAGATAGTTTGTATTATATCAAGTTTCACGCCCAAATTGACCATGACGCTTTCATATCGACGACCTTCGTGGCCAGTGGTAAGTGCATTGACTGCTACTCCGAAGGCTCCGGGTTCGATTCCCGGCGAGGGCAGTGTGATTGTCACACTGTCTTTGGTCTGGTGTAGAATTTACGTGGCAATAAAATGGAAGAAATCGATTAAGCCTTTTAATCATGTTTTAATGTTCATATTTACCAGATAATTCGATTGAATCTGCTAACTTGACGACCTTTGCGGCAGAGTTGGAAGAGCTTCAACTGTCATACTGAATGTCACGGGTTCGATTCCCGGTGATGGCAGTGTGATTGTCACACTGTCTTTGGTCTGGTGTAGAATTCACGTGACAATAAAATGGCGATAGATTAGATACCTATCAAATGTCACGAGAATCACTATGATGGCTTTAATACCCTTTACATCGATTTGGCTCACGATGTCATGATGTAAAGAGCGATTCAACAAAATAATAATAATTTGATTTTAAATAAAGAATAAGAAGCGGCGTTTTAACCACTGGCCCACCGGCGCGGTGGCGATGTGTATTGTGCTCGCGGAGGTAACAACCTATAAAAATTGTAATACAGAAAAAATCTGATCAATATAATAAAAAGCGTCTCTCGCTAACAAAAAGTCTGGGATTAAAGAGCCAGTCATACCTGGCTGAGTAGCCGCAGCGCAATGTACGATGCGTATATTACTTTTAATTTTCATATAGGTACGTAATATAATGATAAAAAAAAACACATTTATTTGCTTAATGTCAAATCATGAGAAAATTACGCTTCATTAGTCTTTGATTTTTAAACAAGTAAATAAATGAAAACCTTAAAAATATTTTTTAACACCAATTTATTTTTAAACTCTAAAAACCGTTTCCCTCTAAGCGGAGCTTCATCAAGGTAAGTAAACAAATGAAATTAGTTTTGTCTATTAGACCAATTTTATTTTGTTTCCCTGATGAAGGTCCATTTGAAGCGAAATTGGTTGGCAGTGTTTAAAACAAAATATTTAAGTGTTTAATTTATTTCTAAAGATATCACACCACAAATTATTTAAATGCTTTGTCTTCTTCTTCTTCTTTTTGTCCTGTCACGCCTTCATGGTGCATATGACCTCAAGGAACCTTCTCCACCCGACTCTATCACATGCCTGATGCCTAACATCTGCTCAAGTGAAACCTCGTCCTGCAGGGCTCTTCTCCAGGTGGCTCTAGGTCTGCCTCGCTTCCTCTTTCCCCCCATAGGGGACCAGTTTAGTGCGCCCTGAGCGATGCAGGTTGAGTTCCGTCTCAGAGTGTGACCAATCCACTGCCATTTGCGTCTAGCGACTCGTTCTCTAATTAGCTTTTCCCCTGCCATGGTCCATAGAACGCGTATTTGAGACACTGTTTGGGGCCAATAGATCTTGAATATTGAGCGAAGGCACCTATTTATAAATGATTTGTACAAAAGTACAATTAAAATCATTTTTCTCTTGTATGACTAAAATAATACAGATCACATATATTCATGTGACATAAATAAGTTTATTTAACTCAGCAACGAGAATTTGTGTATCGATTATAATAATTCCTTGGATTCTGGGTACAACCATGTTTTTGTTTTTTATGGTAATGGAATACCCGCTTTGTACTTTTATATTTTATGCTCGTTAGTATTTAGATCTGTATATTTGGGATCTACTATATGATATAACACAGGTTGAACTCTCGATAGAAAATGAACGTTGCAGTTTTTGAAATAAAACTTTTCTTCAAAATATTTGTTTTTATTTGAAATTTCATGGTATAAGTTCACAGTAAAAAACGTTTTTTTGTGTTTTTATATATATATATTTCCGTATTATATATATATTATATATATATTCCACTTAGGTTTATGGTTTAAATCGAATTTGGTAGCTCATTGCCATTTTCTTAGTCTAGAAATGGCAGCGAGCTGCCGAAACCGATCGGAGCCATAAACTTAAATAGAATTTAACTAAATATATACAATACTATTGAGAAATTTTAATTATTTTTTAATTTTCATTACAATATTTCTTCATTTGGTAAACTTGTTATGTTAATTTATTTATTTAGAAGAGTACAATAAATACACAAAGCAAGCTGTTTTCTATAAGCTGTACTATATTTTATGGGAATGACATGTTCTTCTTCTTCCTCTTAGTTTAGGTCGTATGATCTGTTTGTGACGGTGGGCTGTACTGGGATGATGATGTCCAGCCATCTCTCCATCTCTTTGGTAGCCTTCCTGGTGTTCTCTTGCTGCTTATGTTTTCATCTTTAATAATTTTTGCAATTTTTGTATTCTCCATGCGGTCCACGTGGTCTCTCCTAAAACGCCTTCTGCTTCTTCTCCATCTTACTATGTCCTCAACACCACAGACAGACCTTACCGTTTCATTTCTGATCCGATCTCCGAGGGTTTTGCCTGCAATGAAGCGTAGGGTTCGCATTTCTGTTTTATTCATAAAATATAATAAAATTTGTATAAAAAAGACGTATTTATTGGTGTTAATTACTTAATATTGAATTTTATATCATTTCTTAAGAAACAATAAGCAAGTGCAACTCCTCATCCATCCACGCAAACCGATACTATGCACCCAATAAGGCCATAAGTAATGCATAGTTAGCCGGTCGGCCGCGGGACGCTTCTACGTCACTTCAGCCAGCTCTACCCTCTCGCCCCTCCATGCAGCTTCCCGGCTGCACCACTGACACACACCGGCCAGGAGACCAGAGATCGAGCAGTCACCAATTACACACAATTACAATGTTATACTCCGGTATCCAATGATTTCCAATAATGCGGTGCGATTTTGAGCGATAATTCCGATTCATGCTGTGGATTTGAGATTATGCCTGCATTGTATTGTTATTAAAAGCGACTCGTGAAAAGTTGCTGCGCTTACAAACGTGAATTTTGACTTATTGAAATTCTTCATTCTAATATTTATATGTACTAGATTTCAAACTATTAGACAGACACAGACTATGACGACCTTCATAGCAGAGTGACAACAGATAAACCCACACCGAAGGTTCCGGGTTCGATTAACGGCGATGATAGTGTGATTCTCACACTGTCTTTAGTCTAGTGTAGAATTCCCGTGATAATAAAATGACGATATATTAGCTACTATCACATGTCATGATAATCAATATGATAGCTATACCCTTTACAACGATTTGGCTCGCGCTGTAATAATAATAATTGTCTATTTGGTTAACACAATATAATTCTAACAACAACAACAACAACAAACCATCACGCTGTTTCCCCGAAGGGGTAAGCAGAGAGAATGTACCGCCACAATACTCGATCCTGACACACGTCTATAGCTTCCTCCACATTATAACAGCGAGTCTACATTCTTCCGACTTCTACATTCAACAATATTTAATGTTATAGTATTATTCCGTAATGATGCATTTATTATGAATTAAAACAGTGTTTTAAGTTGTCAAATACTAGAGTGCGGGCGATGGAATGGAAATAGTGACGATAATTCTGGAGGAGGCCAAGACTCATAGTGGGCGGTGCCAGTGATGATAATGATGATGATAGATGAAAACACAGTTTTTTTCCACTTTTAAGTTTATTTTTCTCAAAGTGTTTCGAGAGTTTTATACCTACATCACCGGGAGAAAATATTTACAAGAGTTTATATCGTTCTTGATGAGGAAGCCATAAAAGCTTCGAAAGATGTCGAGAAAAATTAACTCAAAAATGAAAGAAGAAACGAGATTGAATTAATTAAAAATTCAACAGAGTCTCGTGATTGCCGATTTATCTTCTCAATGAGTTGTCATCCGAAGTTAATCTCTTTATGGAAAGAAATTACCTACTACCTATAGATATAGTCAATCTACGAATACCTTTTGCCAAAAAATACCATAAAAATATTATAGTATTTTCTTTAAACCATTGTTTTATTTTCACTTTAAATTGGCATATGCTTTAATGATGTAAATATTAATTCAGCTTTAATATAATATTTATACTTTTTTTCTAGTAGGTATATTTACTACGAGAATTCTCGTGATGTTTTAAGAAAGTATTCCAATAAAAAAATTCATCCACCACCTTTGGAAAATTATGCACTTATACCGTAAAGTATACACAAAAGCAAGAAATACCTATAGGTATATACATATTTTTATAAATCTGTTTTTCAATATTCTTATATATTTATATTTCTCAATATTTATATATTATATATTTCTCAATATTTATTTTCTTTTCTACCTTTCTCCGTCATATGGAACGACCAGATCTGATCCTGATTATCTAATATATAATAGCTTAAGTAATTAAACTGTAGTTCTTTAAGTGAATCGTGGAACTGGAAAACCTGTGCGCCCTATTAATACATATATAAACCTATTAAGTTAGGTTAGGCTATTAATCTGGCGAGTCTGCAACGATATCCGAAACGTCGATCCAAGAGGATACCAAGAGACACGAATAAACCCTAGTTGCTAGAAAATATATTTAAAAAAATCAGAAATGTGCGCCAGAGTATATAAACCTATTAAGTTAGGTTAGGTTATTAATCTGGTGAGTCTGCAACGATATCCAAAACGTCGATCGGAGAGGATACCAAAATACACGAATATACCCTAGTTGCCAGAAAATATAAATAATATTTCAGAAATATGCCCCCGAGTAATACATTTTATTATTTATTATGTTAGGTAAGGTTATTAATCTAGCAAGTCTGCAATGAAATCCGAAAAGTCGATCGAAGAGGATTACAAGAGACACGAATATACCCAAGATCTCAGAAAATATAATTCAACCAAACCATGATAACCTAAACATTTATTTGAAGACTATTTACTATTTCAAAAACATGTAAAATGATTATCAATTCTAACGGTAATAAATATAGACTGACTTGATTGCCGAACAGAAGCCGGCTAACATTATTTAGAATGTCAAAATATTTCCTTGTAATCTCCGTGGCCAACCCGGCAATTAAATAAGATGTTTTACAAAAACACCTAATTAGTGTCCACCGTCCAGGCAACACGAGAATAAATCCAGCACGCCGTTCCTTTTGCCCGGAGGTTGGGGCACCTACCTCAGTATGAGATGTTCCTTCCTACACAAACAAGAATTGATGTATTCACAAAGCGGAGCTGTAATTAAAATGGTGTGCGGGGCGCAGCCCAGGTAACAGTAGGTGTTAAATGAATTGTTGGTAAAAAGTGTTGGAGGATGATGTATGCCGTCTCATATCTCATCCTCTCAGCCCAGTTCTTGACTAATGCATAGGTAACCCCTCACCTTTTGGCACCTTAACTTCGAGATAATGATACCCGAGTACAGAAATCAATCAGCTTCAAACTTGACCGGTAACCCGTGTGCCTCGACTGTGTGTTATTGTGTACACATTACGTATGCGAGATGCTTGTTGTGATTTTTTTTTTTCACTTGCAAGAAGCGAACTGGAACTAACCTAGCGAAAAATCCATAAAGATTTTAGAACGCGAGCCAATTGTGTGTCTTGGTCTATTAAAGTGCGGCTCTTGCACAAAAGGCAAGTTTAAAAAAATAAATAAAATTTTAATTTTATATATATTTGAGAAGCATTTGGAAGTTTATAGTATTTGGAAGCATTGTATTGATCTCAAGTTAAGATCGCTTATAGTATCAATCTCAAAATACTTTCATCTCTTGTAAATACAAGAGATGGAAGAATGGAGAAAGATGTCGAAAGAAGGGTTGGAGTTGGAAACAAAATAAATGAGGACTCAAAGTCATTACCGCATATAAAAATATATCTGAATAAATATAGTTACACTTTGTAGTAATACAAGTAACCTTTATCAATGTATACAATTTTAAAGGTTAAAATAAATAAAATAAAAAGGTTAAAATTGCATTCATTGATAAAGGTTACTTGTAACCGAAACATCTCCGAGTTCAGTAAAAATAAAAAGTGTTGTAATACAAAGTGTTACTAAATATATTTATTCAAATATGAATCCACAACACAAAGTGAAGTTTAATGATCTAAATATTCTTAACTTTGATGTTGTCTTAATTTGTCCAAGGCTTAATTTTTACTGTTAATGTATTAAAATGTACTTAGATTCATGTAAATTATAAACGGAATTTATTCTGTCAATACCAAAATAAATAATTATCTTAATACATTATAAAATTTCTTGAAGACCGTTGTTTTCCTTGATCTCAAATGACATATTTCAATATTCTTACTTTTGTACGTAAGTACTATGCTTCGTCATGCTAAGGCATATCAAATGTGCCATGCAAGTAAACAATCAAATGCTGCAGCAAATGCGAAATGTATCACAAAAAATATTAGAAAACTTCTAGAAAACGAACGTTTAAATTTGAAGAACGTTTAAATGACATTTCGAAAAAGCTGCTCAAAGCTCACCTTCCTTCGAATATTCCACAGGCGGTTGTAATTCCATCAATATCAAAATAAAGAAATAAAAACTTCTAGCATGATATTTCAATTGTAAAAATGCACTCGAGTAACATTGTAGCGTATGCAAAACATCGAAAATAAAATATTTTTCTCGTTAAACGATACAATTCTCTAGTGAAATCTTGATTCTAGAGAGACGACACCGATTTTATTCTTCACACTTTCTGTTAGCCTAGTTTGTTCTGATTTACAATATTTAAAATACATTTATTTATTTTATGCCATCCAATGCGGCCCTGCATACATCCAGGTTAGTCAATTTATTAAAACTCAACATCTGCTCGTTTAAGGGGTTAAAGATAGCCAATAAATAAATAAAATATTTAAAAAAATTACCGCAGTAATTCCATTCTTGTTTTTGTAGAATTGAAAGGACATTAAAAAACTGAACATTATAAATAAAATTGTAATATATTTTAGGTGATGTAGAAATGATAAGTTATATTAAACGGATAATACCGTTGAATCAAATTAATTGACTCATTCTAGTATACATTTTTTTTCCGTGATGATACCCAAATCTGCAACCCTCGTTATGTGTGTTTGTGCGAGTGAATTTTAACGATAAGTGTTGAAGCAGCTTTGCATTTCGCCTTAGCAAGGCGAAACATGTTATTCCAAAAAAAAAAAAATAGTCCTTCCAGAAAACAAACGTTTTCATCAAATATAAAGATTCAATGTGGAATTTTACACCGTTGTTCAAAAAACCATATTGTTTTTATTTATTTATTTACAAAACAATTCCTATAGTTGTTTTTAGTGTATACAACATAGAAGGGGTTCCCACCACATACCCGAGGCTGTTATAGGGCGCAGCGGCGTCCTTTCGTCAGCCTCGCTCATGCACTTCCTAGGCCTGTTCCCCGTCACCCGGGACATATTTAATATTGTACATCAATCGCAAGGGGATGCCAGGCCGCATTTAATCTAAGCTATTTCTCTTCTATGTCCCGCACTTACACATGTAAACTTGCACTATATTCTTATAGCAAACATTTAGTAAACTTAACTTAGGTATCACAGTGAAGACAAAGTATTTTTTTGGTTGTTACATGAGACAACAGGTCGTTTGAACCCAATTACTGTATACAATTTGTTTTTAGCTATAATACTGATTATCATGAAATGTGATAGTTTGCTAATCTATCGCCATTTTATTGTCACGTGAATTCTATACCAGACCAAAGACAGTGTGACAAATACACTGCCATCACCGAGAATCGAATTGCGAGTTTGTGACATATTGCACAGAAAACATATATTTATTTTTGGAAAAAAATGAATGAAATACGTAAATCTAATCTTCATTTATCTCCGCGATTCGCGAACACACTGGACCACATTTTTCATGGAAGTTAATCTTCGTTATGCAAATAGAGACGCATAGACGTAAATTTATGCTAATCCAAATCAATACCTACCTAAATTATTCCGTGTGAAAGTACTCGAGTACAGTACATAATACTTGATGATTTATTCTCCAATTTAACGGTTCATTAATGGGGGAGAAACAGAAAATGTAATTTATTCGTAAAAAAACCATTTAGTGTGATCGGCCGCGTGGGTGAAGCGGGAGACGGTGAGGTGATGAGTGATGATTGATGGAGGGGCCTCCCAGAACGAAACCACTTATAGCCGCCGACTCTTCATAAATTTCACTTACGAGCGAGAGCCTCTTCATTCATCATCATCGGAAGGTAGATTCATCTAATCAGAACCTAAAGATTAAGCGATTAATCTCCAAAACACGTGATATTTTGGTAATTTGAATACTTAAGTAACTGCATTATAACTTTGAGCGGACCTTGAATATCATTTAGCTTTACGTATTCACGAAACAAAATTTAAAATAAAAGGTAGATAAAAGCGGAATAAGGAAGATTCAATTATCACAAATGAAAACGTCTGTTTTATTATATTTTATGGGAGTGCCATGTTTCGTCTTACGAAGGCATTATCGAATATCGCAATCAATCATTTGATAATGTCATAGCATGGCGAAACATGTCATTCCCATAAAATTTAATAAATCTTATAGAAAACAGACGTTTTCATTGATTAATTTTAGTTTTATACATTAAAATATATTTGTATACCATTAAACGGGTTTGTAAACCATTAAATTAGAGGGTGTTCGGCTTTTTGTCCCCGATAGATATCTCCGACAGCGACAGCACAGATTGTTTTACCTACCGGCCGCCAGAACCAATCTGCCTCTGGTGACACCGGTGGGAAGAGCAATTAGTCTGCTGAACGCGGTCTCCTCGGAGATCGACGTCTTTCATGTTAGTGAAAGTACGTTCAGAAGGCAAATACTCTTAATTCTGGAGAGTATCCTGTCTTCCTAATGTTGAACCATCTCTTATGCGTTTCTGGTAGTATACTATAATATATATAATATATTATTTTACCTGTTCTCAATAGATGAATTTAAAAATAAATTTTGTAATGTCTGTTGATGAAATAAACTGATTTGATTTGAAATCAAAATTTGATTAAACGAATGCAAACAAAATATTCACATCGTTGCATCCTTCTTCATTATTAAAGTGTTTGTAAATTCACTACAGCTGCATATTAATTGGGGGTAGGCAGAAAGAATGGACTGTCACACTTTTATTTCCTGACATATTTCTCTCGCTTCCTCAAAATGCATACATCGTGTCGATATTCAATATTTGATTTATTTGATCGTGCCACGTTTTCCTCGGTCTTCCTCTATTTCTAGTTCCATTTACATCGGTAACATATACTTTTTTTTACCATTCTTTCTTCATTCATTCTTTCCATGTGTCCAAACCATCTTAATGATTCTTTCATTATTTTGTTCATAACACCATCATTCGCACCGTATTCAATTATTACATATTCATATAATTTTATAATACAATGTTACTTATTTTGGAAAAAAATCTTAGTTTTGTTAAATGTTATGTTTATCCACATTGTTTGAAAATACGACTCTTCCCTAACAATCCATCACAAATAAACAATGAAGAATGAATGAAACAATGAATGAATTTCTAGAAGGGCAGGCATAGAGATGGAATTGCCACACAACCTATCCTGACACACCTTTCTAACTTCATCCAACCTCTAACATGGCTGAACTTAAAAATTTGATTGATTTGATCTTGCCATGCTTCCTCGGTCCTTCTTTACTCCATTCACATAATTATTGTATACATTCTTAATCATTCTTACTTCATTCAAATGTTCTGTATGCCCAAACCGACATTCGTCTAAGATATCTCATTTCTAACTAACTAATCATCACGCCATTTCCTCGGAGGGGTAGGCAGAGAGGATGGATCGCCACAATGCTGTGTCCTGGCATACCTCTCGGGCTTCCCCTACTATCATACATCGTACGAATGTGACCACCTTTTAGTAATTGATTAATTTGGTCATGCCATGTTTTCCTCAGTCGTCCTCGGCTTCTTTTTCCACTCACGTTGCTTGTGTACAGCTATTTAACCATTATTCTCTCATTCATTCATTCTATATATCCAAACCATCTCAGGGATCCTTTTTTAATTTTATCCATGATGCAGTCATCCTGCCTTACATTTCTTTCTTATTTCATCGTTCGGTATTCTATCATACAACGTTTTCCCCACATTATTCTTAGTGATCTCATTTCTACGGCGTTTATACTGCTTTCATCCTTCTTCTGCCAGCTCCAAACTTCACTTCCATACATAAGGGTTGGCACTAGAACTCCATTGTGTACTGCCATCTTTGCTTCTGTGGATATATTTCTATTTGCAGTAATGACTTTGATTGCGCCATTTATTTTATTCCCAGCACCAACCCTTCTTTCGATGTCTTTCTCCATTTTTCCGTATCTTTCCGTATCTCATTTCTACTGCATTTATTCTACTTTCATCCTTCTTTTGCCAGTTCCATGCTTCGCTTCCATACGAAAGCGTCGGTATAAGAACACCATTGTGTTATTATTAGTTATCTGGTAGATATATTGTATTATATGAAATCACGTATTGTCTATAGTCTACATCTACGATTATCAAATGAGTGTTAATAACAATATTACGAAGGGAGGTTTCGTACGTCCAAACATGATTTATATTTTATCAATCAGAATACGTGCGGAAAGCCCTCGATGCACTGCGCACCCGATCGGCGATCACTCCTAGTCCGAAGGCTGAGCATACTAAGTGAGTACCCCGCAATTAGGACCACTTAACATAACTGGATAAGCCGAGGGGCAGCGCTGGATATACGGATTTACGATATATAAAAAGCCTGTAATTTCCAGACATAATCGATATCCCAACCGTTAGACTTCATGTTCGAGAATAAAACATCATCATTTGGTGGCGTGTCGGCATTAATAACAACAAATTGATTAGGAAAACAAATATTATCTTCAAAATTTTACGAGAGATTTATCTTTATTTCGGTGTGTTACATGATTTTTTTATTTTGCCTACTACGGCGATTGCTATTTTTAGTTTATACGTTATTACGTCATGTTACCATCGATAGCGGAAACACTTGATTTTTGAAGCGTTTTAGAAATACAAGGCACATATTTTTTAGCAGCCTGTAAAAGAGAAACAGAGACGATTTTAATATTTTTTCTAAAATGTTGTAAAACTCTATATTAAATAATTAATATGAATTCTGATTTCCAAAAGTTATTATTTTTTTATTGGGAATGACACGTTTCGCCTTGTTTTGAGATATTTGATAATGCTTTAGTAAAGCGAAACCTGTCATTCCTGCAAAAAAGTAAGACCTCTGAAAACAGTCAGTTTCATTTTTAGTTTTTTCGCCTGGAATCGAACCCGGGGCCTTCGGTGTGGCAATCGTAGCTCTTGCCACTCTGCCACGAAGGTCGTCAATAAAATTAATGCAAAATAATTTAAATAACTAACTAACTAACTAACCATCACGCCGTCTCCCCGAAAGGTTAGGCAGAAAGAATGGACTGTCACACTTTTACTGATGCGGCACTCCATCCTTCTCTTTTCGCCCCGCGGGAGACGCGGTGTGATGGGTTGCGAACCTCATCGCCACCAATAGGCATCTCAAAAATAAATCTAAAACAAATAATAAAAATAACAAAATAAAAATAGTAACACAAAATGTTCTTTTTAGATGGTGCACATATTGACTATTTAATTAATGTTCCACGAATCCACCGTATTTTTAATTTAGCACATAATGTAATAACACATAATGTTTTTTTCGATGTTGCACATGTTGACATGGACGATCCGGACTTTTGTGTTTATTTAATTTATGTTACACGTATCCACCGTTTTTTACATTAGCTGTAATTAGGCACTTAACCAGCAAGAACTTAAAAATAATATTGAAAAATTATTCAAATTGTCATTGGAACAATTGAAAAATGTATTTTTATTAATTTAAATAAAAATTCTTTCTTACAATGTCATGAAAATGTCGTTTTTGTGGGACGTATTATTTTTATGATAAAATAAAAAAAGATTCCTTGTGATTAGCTGTCTATTCTTCTTCTTCTTCTTCTTTTTCCTTGTTGTAGACCTATGTGGTCTGTTCTCCAAAGTGTTGCTCCTCCTGTGAGGAAGACTCCCAGCTGTCCTTCCATCTTTTAGGAGGTCTTCCACGAGGACGAGTCCCATGAGGCTGATTATGTAATGTAATATAGGTATAGTATATTCGATTTTACGATTATCTCGAGCATTTAATTTCCATCACTAATGTACAGTAGCTGTCAATAATTAGTCATTTGTGAAAGGGAATTCCTGTCTTTGTCCATTGGTAGATATCGTATTTTCAATCTATCTTACCGATGTACCTTTTATAGGGTGTCGTCATAAAATAAAAAGAAGAATTTAGTATACAAATATATTATAAATATATAAAGAATATTGATCTGATTTTTGTTTATAATGGAAAATTAACTGTTTTTTAATCACTTTAATATTGGCGTCATAAGGATTAAATATTAACTTCGAAATAGTATTATATATTTTGTAAAATAAATAAAAACATTCAATAGAAATGTAAAATAAATAATGAAAATTCATGCACATACTCGTATTTAAAAATAATTTAATGATTTTTCGACAATCTTAACGTTCATTGTTGAATCTCATTTTCTTCTTCAAGTGCCCTATCGGATCTTTCCAACATTGCCGATCACCTCGGCGAACCTGTCCCTGTCCTGCGCCGCTCGGAACAGCTTCTCCACACTTCGGATGCCGGTCCACTTCCTCACCTTTCGCAGCCAGGACATCTGTCTCCTACCGGGCCCTTTGACGTCCCTCAATTTTCCCTTTCAATATCAGTTGGAGAAGGTGGTACTTTTCCCCACGCAATACATGAGACACAGATGTGAAATCTTCCGAACCTTGATAGTTGATAACAGCTGCCTGTCAATTCTAGCTCGCTTCAGGACTTCGGTATCGGTGAGGGAATTCTGAGCGTTCGGCGATAGAGCCACATTTTCAAATGCTTCCAGTCTGTTCATTGAGTTGACTTTTAAGGTCCACGTTTCACATCCATACAATAAAACAGACCACACATAGCATTTGATCATTCTCTGGCGGAATTTCAAATATATGTTATCATTGCAGAAGAGTCATTTCATTTTATTAAATGTAGCTCTTGCTGCCTCAATTCTGCATTTTATCTTTACATCTGGGTCAAGAGATTGCATTAGTATGCTGCCGAGGTATTAGAATTTCTCCACCCTTTCAACGTTACGGCCGTTCAAATGCATATATTTATTTATAAATTAAGATCTGAAGATTAGACACATTTGAAACAAATTGATAAGAATAAACTAATAATTAAAAAAACAAACAGTGTTTTAATTCTAAAAAAATCATACAACATTGATTTTAAAGTATTTGATAGCGTTGTTGACAAATTTCATACACTATTTAAATAATAATAAAAAAGATACATAAAAAGTTTAAGGAGAGTTCGTTTCAAGTAGGTACTCTGTGTAAATATTTGAGTGATTTATTTAGTGAGAAAGTTAAATGTTGTATAAACGTAATTAACACGAGAGAATAATGCATTAGCACTAGTGTGGAAACCAGACATTGATTGTGTTACTACTGAATTATCTTTTTGCATTATAATGGTATAAAAACAATACGTTTTTAAAAGCTTTGTAATGAAAATGCGCTCACATAAATTTTCACCAAAACAATGTGAATAATAATTACGTATTTCGTGCACTACCATCGGTAATTTATGGGGTGTCCACATAGCCATTATTTTTTTAAACACAATTGTAAAGCTTTATATTAAATAATTAATCCAACGAGATTCATTTTGATAAGTTGTAATAATAATATTAATTAAAAATAATCTAAAAATTATTTTATATTTCTTCTATATTCGCCATACTTGGTGCTGTTATGATGCTTTATTTTTCTTTTTATTTTTTATACACTTTGTGTATACAACACTTATATTAAAAAAATAAAATTATACAGACATTTTTCGGACAACCAGTCCTTCTTCAATGATACATATTATAAAGATAGGTACATATTTAAAATATTATAAAATTGTTTACATGATCTGACAGATGTTATACACTTATATTTTTGAAATTTAAGTGTTGTATAATATATACAAAGTATATAAAAAGAAAAAGATGAATAAATTCTTTTATATTTTGTTTTTACATCACATTATTTGTTTTAGCGAACCAACCGGTTTCGTTCACAGGGCTACATAAGTTTCTAATTGATAGTTAAAAAAAATGTGCTCAAGTGAACATTTTGGGTGTTGCCAAAAGCGTATTTTAGATTTTTATTAATGTTTTTAGAATTTGTTTCTAAATACATATTTGTAAAAAATACTTTCTACAATTGTCTAAGTGTCCACTTGAACACATTTTTTTTTACTATCGGTTAGAATGTTCTGATCTAAAGCCCTATAAAAACTTCAGTGGGAGTGAAACCGGATAATTCGCTTAAACAGATAAATAGGTGTAAAAACAATATATACTTTTGAAATAATATGTTTTTAATAATACTAAATCACAAATTAAATGCTTTAAATAGTCATCGTATATCAAATTTCCCAAATCACTTAATTAACCCGGGCGGTTGTCTAAGGAATGCTTAACTCTTGATCCTGGGGACTTGGGTTCAATCATGAACCTGACCCGATACCATATTTATAAAAATAAGCTTTTTAGTGGATTGGAGATTGTAGCTCACATTATGGATGATTAAAAAATTCTATTACTATTAATTTAAATCCTAATTAATTGTAACTAAGTAACTCACTAATCATCACACCGTATTTCTGAAGCACTGCGCTAAAAGAAAAGTTCCTAACGTACTTTTATAGTTTTCACGACATTTATACACGCACATCGAATTCTTTGGCTTCGCACGTGGCAAAAATGTAATAATTGGGTTATTTATTGATTCTTGGATATTGATGTAAAATTCTACATAAAATGATTAATACGAAAGAAAACGTCTATTTTCTAGAACATTTATTATAATTTATGGGAATGTCATGTTTCGCCTTTAAAAGGCATTATCAAATGTAATGTTTGATAAAGCCTGAAGAAAGGCGAAACATGTCATTCCCATGGCATAGGCTACAATAAAACTTCTAGAAAACAGACGTTTTCATTCGTATTAATCATTCAATATTGGGTTAATTTGCCTTTTTAATTAATATATAATATATCTTCTCTCTGTTGCATCCTTTATAATTAATTATAATATAATATATGAAAGCAGATGTTATCATTTATATTAATTATATTATATAAAAATGAATACTAACCGAAACATGTTTGTGAAGGTGTTCTGAAAATACAGTGTTTCTTAGAAGTTGTTCAAATGTGAATCCACAACAAACGATGATGACGAATACCTATAGAAAAAATTACCAAAACTGTACAAGGCGCTTTACTCATTTTTTGGTTGCTACATTATGATTATCTAATAAAGATTTCACTTTAAATACACAAACAAAACATAACGTAACTTATGCATAGGTAACAGCGCTAAAGATCTGGTAAAAAGATAGGCGCCTACGTACATATTACCCACTTAACTTTTTGTATGAACATGAACATGATAATTTAATGATTTATGATATTCGCTTTTAAATATTGTCATTATTGGGTGTTCATATTTGGTGTTACACGGGCAACATCGCATGTAGGTTTTATTAATCTAGCAATAACAGTTTGAAACTCCTCCTCGGAACAAATGATAATTTACATTATGAATCGTTTCGGCGACCAGAAAATATTGAATGGTCATTAAAATATCTCTGTGGAATTCAAACGAGAGCTTAGAACTTTGGTCGTGCTTTGGCAGTGCCGGCGAAAAACATCACGATTTGTAGCACGAAAAAGGCTTTATTTGTATGCCTAGAAAGATTCTTCCAATTACTTCTACGTTTCCTCATTGTTGAGGGTCGTGACTCATGGACCTGCCGGTGTCTAAAAACGCATCCAATGCTCTCTGTTCACCGTAGTCCGCATGGCCGAATAAAGGTCTCCTTCAGTCATCTCCTCAATCTGATCATAACATCGCGTAGGAGATTTGCCTCTACTTCTTTTGCCTGGAACACTTCACTTGATAATGATTTTTCTAGGTTCCCAGCAATCTTATTAAAATAATAGTCACAGATCGAATAACTTCATCAAATTACAATTTTAAATTATCTTGACATTCATAAGTTTCACCATAAAAGATTACTGAAGTTTTTCATAAGAGAGTTTTGTAGCAATCTATCACTCTATCCTACCGTGTTCCTCTTGAGCTCGTTTAAGATACCAACTGTTTGTAGATAAGAAGAGATTGGTTTTCACTTACCCAGCTTTTCGGAAACTCCTCGCTAGTATTCATCTTCACGTTTATGATGAGTTTGTAAATTCAATAGTGGTATATATTATAAATTAATCTATCCTCCAGAATGCTGCACCAGAGATATCCTACTGTACAAAATGATGCGAATTTAGTTTCCTTTCGTATCAGGATGGTAGAGTTATTCAAAATATATCGAGATTACCTTCAAACCTTGTTTTCACAAAATAATCAGAAGGATGAAATACAACAATATTTGGTAATAACGAAAAGTCCATTATGTAAACATTTAATTATTATACAATACTTTCATGACCATTATCAAGTGTGGTGAGAATCAAAATCTCATGAATTATGACAACAAAAATTAATATGCAAAATTTTGTAATTATGATTAAATTACATGTACGAGTACGTCTTAAGAATATTATTTAACAAGCATAATTAAGATGTAATTTAATTGTATCTCAATAGAGACGAAGATGCAAACTGGAAACTGAATATGGTTGATCAAGGTTTTTACAGGACTTATGACCTGTCATTGGTTGGGTTAAGCGCACGCTTTATGTAATTACAACATCCCCATTCCACCTATTTCTTTATGACCATGTAAGACAAATTTTTGGAGGTTGTATATATGTTACAAATCTATGCTTATCGATCTATGAATTAATCACCCACCATGGGTGAAATCCAGTATTCGTATACAAGTATAAGTATACATTCACAAAAAATAATTAAGATGTGTTGAACTATCAATAAGACATTTTCAATTATCCTTCATGAGAAGATAAATTCTTTGAATTCTACAGTTTATATAAAAATATGTCATAATATTTTGAACCTATTTAACCACTTTATACCCAAATAACAAGAGTAAGAAAATATTTAAAAATAGTTGTCTTTTGTAGGATGTTCTTTATATATACGAAATGTTATCCCGCATCAATGTCGTTTAAAAATGTAAATTACTTGTTTAAACTGCTTATAGGTATAAGATTGGTACCTTTTATAAAATATGCTCTACAATATTTTATATGTACCCAATTTTAAAATGCGAAACTAACCGAAAATTTAATGTGAATTCATTAGTTTATTTGGTTTATGAAATAACAGAGACGCCTTTGATACGCCAATGCATTGTTGATCGCGTCCCGGAGTCTGTGGCGATCCTAATCATTTCAATGGACCA
This sequence comes from Lepidostoma basale, assembly GCA_022606425.2. NCBI lineage: Eukaryota > Metazoa > Arthropoda > Insecta > Trichoptera > Lepidostomatidae > Lepidostoma > Lepidostoma basale. Next base: position 572,930 of record JAHDVF020000762.1, read on the forward strand.
TTTTCTTCTGAAGAAGTTCAGAGCACTCTGTCAACCTTCCCCGCCCCCGCTCCGGATTGTTCTTTGATGAATCTCCAGCCATTCAAAGTTCTTCCTCATTGCAATACGAGAATAATAAGCCAAGTATTCATGGAGCTTCCATTGCTTTACAGGAAACGAAATAATTCAATACGCAGATCGACGTACAAACTGAGGATGTTTTATTATTGTACAATTATTTCAATTATACGACTCAGCTATAGGGAAAGTGCAGATATAAGTAGAAATATAATTATTTTTTGTTTTTTATGGAATACCTATAAGTCTTTGCTTCGTGTGTATCACGATGTATTCGCCTTCACTTTATATTGTGGATTTAAATAATTATAAACGTCTGTTTTCTAAAAGTTTTATTTTATTTTATGTGAATGACATGTTTTTTCATGTAGCTACATTTGATAATGTCTTAGACAGGCGAAACATGCCATTCACATAAAATATAATAAAACTTCTAGAAAACAGACGTTTTCATTTATATTAATTATTATTATTATTATTTTTTTAAATAAAAAACTAATACCAAGGATTTAAATCAATGATATTAGAATTTATTATTACAATCTTCAATGTGAGCAGAAAATAGCTCATTATTATGAATAAGGAATCTGGTCGTGTCCAGGCTCGAACCCAAGTCCCCTGGATCGAACCCAAGCCAAGCATTCTATCCCCTAGACCACCACCGGATTAAAAATATGGAGTTGTTCAAGAAACATCATTGTTCAAGAAACAATAAATAAATACATATAATTACGATGACACGACCCTCAGTCATGAGGAATACGACTGAGAAGAAGAGAAGAAGATGGTTGAAAAAGTGTCGGCAGGCTGAGACTGTGATTTCATTTTCATTTCATTTTTCATTTCATTTATTTTGATAATAATCACAAACATTACAGACATACAATTCCAAATCGTTTGCAATTACATTATAAACAGAGAAGCATTAAAAAAAATAAAAATTAAGCTTAAGAGTAAGAAAAAATCATAACATTGATATTGCATCCCTGAGGCAACTCACACTATCACGAAATATGTCGACCTCTGAGGCGATCCGATTAAGCAATAAGATTGCCCTACCCACAGGCATTACCATTGGCAGGTTGGTTCTGCAGCGTGGCAAATAAAACAATCTGTGCTGTCTTTGACGAAGGTAATTATCAGGGACAAATAGACCTACATCACTCAGGACATCCGAGTTCTGTATACGGCCGCCAATCAGCTGAAAGAAGTGAACTCCCAAGTGAATGTTCCTCCTTCTCTCCAATGATTGGTAGCTTAGCATACCTAGCAAGAATTCAGTCGGAAAGAGCCACGGGTAATAACCGCGCTCCCTGAGGTAAAGAAAGCGCAGAAATTTTTTCTGCACTCGCTCCACCATCAGAGAATATCGGATCCCAGGCGGTGACCAAATAACGGAACTATATTCCAGCCGACTTCTTACCAGGGAATTATACAACACCCGAAGTACCTGTGTGTTCGAAAATATCTTGGCTTTCCTGAAAACAAATCCAAGCATTTTAATGGAACTATTACATAGAGCATTCTTTTTATGAAACTGGCAGAAGAAAGATGAGAGCAGAATAAATGCGGTAGAGATGAGGTCCCTAAGATGAATGTGTGGTAGAACGATGTACGACAGAATCTGATGGTTGTCAGCCACGTGAGTAGACGGAGAAATCGAGCATGAAACGATGATACAATGTTGAGGAAGCGAGAGAAGCTTGGAAGAAAATCATCAACGAGGATAAATGAACACTTTATTTACCAACGAATTTTTAAATTCTAATTCCTATTAAATATCCCTTTTAAATTAATAGTTCAAATTTGAAATTGATATAGTGATTTACGTAATTATGATAATCATTTCCCTAACTAACCATCACGCCGTCTCCCCGAAGGGGTAGGCAGAAAGAATGGACTACCACACTTTTCGTTCCTGACATATTTCTCTCGTTTCCTCAACATTCATTCATCATGTCATGCACGCGCGACGATTTCTCTGACTCCTCACGTGGCAGACATTTAATATTTGATTAATTTGATCGTGCCACGTTTTCCTCGGCCTTTCTCTATTTCTGGTTCCATTAACATCGTTAACGTGTAATTTTTTTACCATTCTTTCTTCATTCATTCTTTACATATGTCCAAACCATCTTAATGATCCTTTAATTATTTTGTTCATAACACCATCATCCAGTAGCAAAACTAACTAACCATCATGCCATCTTTCCGAAAGGGTAGGCAGAAATAATGTACTGCCACACTGCATTATTCTCTTTTCGCCCCCGCGAGAGACAATAGTAATAATTATAATCCAGTAGCAATAAGGAAGAAAAACCGACTAGTCGGCTTTTCGCTGCGTTGCCGTTGGTTCGGACATATGAAACGCATGGATGGAGAAAGAATGGTTAAGAAAGTATACGTTAATGATGTAAATGGGGTACGGAGTCGAGGCAGACCGAGGAAATCATGGCAAGACCAAATCAATCAAATTTTAAAGGTTGGTCATGTTAGAAGTCGGAGGAATCGACGTGCGTGTATGACTCGTTGTATGAATGTGGAGGAAGCTAGAGAGGTTTGCCAGGATATAGTAGTGTGGTGGTCCATTCTCTCTGCCTACCCCTGCGAGGAAACGGCGTGATGGTTTGTATTTTTTTTTATGCACACAACAGGTCGTTTGGACCCAATTACTCTATACAATTTTTATTTTTTAGCTATTATATTGATTCTCGTGACATGTGATAGGTAGCCAATCTATCGCCATTTTATTGTCACGTGAATTCTGCACCAGACCAAAGACAGTGTGACAATCACACTGCCATCGCCGGGAATCGAACCCAGGACCTTCGGCATGGAAGTCAGAGCTCGCAAACACTCTGCCACGAAGGTCGCCAAGTATTGTATTGTATGTGTAACTAACTTACTAAGCATCACGCCGTTTCCCCTGAGGAGTAGGCAGAGAGGATGAGGAATACGACTGAAAAGAAGATGTAGAAATTTTATGTATATTTTTAAGCATCAATAAATAATGGAAGAGAATGTGAAATAGAAACAAATAAGTTTGAGGTTAAGGATGTCTGCATTGTGATGCAAATGCGAGTGGTACAGCCGAGCATGGAGCTGGTTGCATCCAATCAGTCGGCGCTGAGCGGGACGGACTCCCGCGGCTCGGCCCATCCGTCTTGCCTCACTATTAGCACAGCTCCCTCCCACTCCACTTATGCATTGTGAGGATTTAATAACCCACGGTCGATTGTGTGCGATAATATCAATTAATATTAGAATAACAAGGTTTCTTTGTATTCGATTTAACTAACAAAAAGCGTTGCGTTACCTAAACTGACCCAGAGATATTAATAAATCTGTAATGAAACTTCTAAGGCACGGGCCAAATTGGCCTGAACGTCATGAAAATTGTAACAACTGTTTTAAATTTATTAATTCTACGGCGTTTATTAATATTAACTATTAATTTTAAATAGTTCATTTAAACTGAAGCCGCCATTCTAAGACTGGGCAAAGATGTGGAGGAAGCAAGGATAAGACAAGGGGTGAGACAGGGCTGCTCTCTTTCCCTTGTACTCTTCAACGGCTATATACAATGTGGGATAGATGAAATGTAGAAGAGAAGAGGTGTAATAATTCACGGACGGAAAGGGATATTATCAGATTTACAGACGATATCGCCATTGTTGCCAACGATGCCAACGATGAAGAGGAACTAAAAGATACCTTAGATACTATACTAAATACAACATATAACATGAAAATAAACAGAGGTAAAACTAAGGTAATGGCCGTGAGAAGAGATGAGCGCCAAATAAATACAGAGATGGCTGGAACTGCGATCAAGAATGTAAGGACTTTTGTTTGCCTGGGGAGCAGCATACGTGGGATGGTCGATAAAGAAAGACGTTGATAGTCTTATCCACCCATCCCAGACGAGATATGGGCTGCACCTCTTATGCGGAGTTGAAAAAAGTTGCCGGGGACCGAGCGGAGTGGAAGAGGAGATGCGAGGCCTTGCTGCAGACCAATCTTTAGATTGAGACCGGAGAAGAAGATTTAAACTTTGACAAAGAGACACAGAAGAGGGCGGTCCCACTCGCCTTTTTTGCTGCAATCCTCAAATATCGAAACTTACAGCTGACATTCCAAGATATGGCTACCAGTATCACCAACAAATTAAGAACATTAAATAAATAACATATTTGTGAATCTCATCTCCTCATAGTTTTAAGCTAAATTAAGTAAATACAGTTGTTCTTACATAGTGAACATTTTCGAACAGCTTATTATTCTCATCATAGATATACCTCATATGTTCCGGCTGAGGTTTTACATATTTTCTCAATTGTAAGGCGAATGTCGAAACATATATAGATAGCCCATTGACCACAGAGCTTGATTTAGTCAGCGCTGTAAACTTGAGATGAAATATAAAATACAGAAACAATTTTTTTATAATAATTAGTAATATCCTTGAAATAACCACCAACAAGGACAACAAAATATAAACTAATATAGGGCAACAAATACATATAAACACATTCGTAGCATATATCTTATTCTTATAGTGTCAAATCCCCCCCGTAATTACTGTGGCGAATGCTTTCTCATCATAGTGATTTCCTGGGAAGTGTTACTAGAGTTGTTTCCTTTTGCCTTCTCTAGGGATTTTCTCTAGGGGTTATCTTCCCTTTAATTCCGGTCTTTCGAGTCCCTTTAAGACTTATATACGTTTCTTATTATGACGTTCGGTTGGCTGGAGAAACTTTTTAGAGGCGGTCAAGCTTCATCTAGTACTACAAGAATATTGTCTATTTGGAAAATAAAGAATATAAAATTTAAAATAATCATTGTTCTAGAAGTAATATATATATAAGCAATTATTGTTCTTTTTAAGTCACCTGTTGTGTAAGACAATACTGATATTGTTCCGCTGTTTAGGTATAGAATCCGAAACGTATAATCATTATGCCAAATTGGATTCTTTTACAGATGATAAATGGACAAGCCTGTAGTATTGCGGCTGCGCGGAGGAGACCTGGATCGCCGTAGCAGCTCGCCCTCTTTTTCCACCACTGGCAACAAGCATCCGAGATGATAACGCAAAATATAAAGAGATCATTATTTATTGAGCTGAATCTGTCCATTTGTTAAGTGCTTGTATGTCATATTATTATATCAAAACTTATTAATTTTAACAACATCACATTGATTAAAAACTAACATTATAAAATGTTGAAAGATTGGATATCTAACACGAATGTGTACCAAACCATTTATAATAGTAATTCGAACTCTGATATAGCTATTGTATGGTAGATAATGCAGAGCGGATGATATAATACAATTATTGAAAACTCAAGTATTTTTACCAGGAAAGTGGAAAATAACAGCGTAAATAACAGTTCGTAAGTAAATCGTCATTATGGAATTCCACAGTGTCAACGCCTTAAGTTTATGTATATAAAAATATATGCATACGCATTAAATTATGTTGAAATACATCATCATCATCAGCTTTTAGTCGTCCAATGCATAGGCCTCCCTTCGCAACCTCCACAACTCTCTATCTCTCGCCGCTCTGTGCCATTGACCTCCTGCCACTCTCTTGATGTCATCGGACCATCTGGCTTGTGGGCTGCCAGGTTTTCTATGGCAAAATCTCGGTCGCCACTCCAGGGTGCGTCTTGTCCACCGATTATCCGTTCTCCTCGCTATATGGCCGGCCCAATTCCACTTCCACGAGGCTATTTTGCACACTACGTCCGCAACTTTGGTCCTTTCTCTGATCCATTCATTTCGCTTCCTGCCTCGCAGACTGATGTTTAACATTCTCCTCTACATTGCCCGCTGGGTCACTTGGAGTTTCTGTATTGTTTTTTTTTTTGTGGACGTAACTGTTTCTATCCCGTATATCAGTACTGGGAGGATGCACATTTAATACTTAATTGATTTGATCGCACCACGTTTTACTTAGTCTTCCTATATTTCTTGTTCCGTTTACATAGTTAACATATACTTTGAGATATGTATAGGATAGAATATAAGTATTTAGGCGTTTTACGTGTGTCTGAATGTATGATAAATAAAAGTCGCCACGTAGCATATGAAATAATATTCTTATGTACATCTCATCTTTAAAACAAATATTTTCCAATATTACCTACTGTAACAGAGTTTGAAATTTTTGCTATATTATTAATCACTACCCAAAAACCAAGGTAAAATTCACGGAAAACGTAGTATCGAGAGAAGAAAAAAATCCTGGCTAGAAAACCTTGGAGAATGGTTCATGTGCAGCACAGCATCCCTGTTTAGATCTGCTGTATCAAGGATAGAAATACCCATGATATTGTCTAACCTCCGATGATATTGTCTAACCTCCGATAGAAGATGAACAACAGAAAAATTAACTAACTAACCATCACGTCGCCTCCCCGAAGGGGTAGGCAGAAAGAATGGACTGCCACACTTTTCTTTCCTGACATATTTCTCTCGCTTCCTCAACATTCATACATCGTGTCATGCAGGTGCGTCGATTTCTCTGACTCCTCACGTGACCGACATTCAATATTTGATTTATTTAATCGTGCCACGCTTTCCTCGGTCTTCTTCTATTTCTAGTTCCATTTACATCGTTAACATATACTTTTTTACCATTCTTTCTACATTCGTTCATGTGTCCAAACCATCTTAATAATCCTTTCATTATTTTGTTCATAACACCATCATTC